>CM071568.1:305516457-305813026 GCA_036426205.1 Ascaphus truei
TGGATTCACCTTTTCCTTAAAATAGTCAGCAAAGTCCTGAGGAGATGGAGGAAGAAGAGGTAGCTGAGGGTGGTCTGAGTAGAGAGTCAAAGACAGAGAAGAGTGCGGGTGGGTTATGATTGTGCTTGTTGATTAGTGATGAAAAGTAGGTTTGTTTAGCCTGAGAGAGGGCAGATAAAAAAGGACAGCATAAATTTTGAGTGAAGGAAATCTGCGAGGGTAGAGATTCCTCCAGGAGGCGTTCAGAGGAAGAGGGAGGAACGCAGCACGCGTGTGTGGCAATTTAGCCAGGGTTGGGGTTTAGAAGGGCGAGGATGTCAGAGAGAAAAGCGGGGCATGTAGACAAGACAGGAGGATAATGCAAAGTTGTAGTTCCTGACCAGGTTTCAGGTCTGAGACTGAGCGAGGAGAGGGAGGAGCGTAAAGTGGAATCAAAAGCTGGTAGGTTAATATAGCGCAGCTTTCTACAGAAACGAGGGCTAAATGGAGACGGAGAAGGGGAGAAGCGAGATGAGGTTGATGGTCAGGAGAGGAAAGTTTGAAATGGAAGAAATCAGTGAGATGTTTTAGTGAAGACCAGGACTAGGTAGTGGCCATCCTTGTGGGGTGCTGGTGCAGTCCACTGTTGGAGGGCCAAAAGAAGTGTTAGAGAGAGAAAGTGGGAAGCCCAAGGGAGAGAGGGGTCATCAATGTGGCAGTTGAAGTCCCAAGGAGAAGAACAGGGGACTCTAAAGAGAGACTGGATTCAAAGTGAGAGAGAAAGGCAGAAGGGTGAGGTAGAGGTAGGTGGGCGATGATGACCGCCACTGACAGGAAGAGGAGAGAAGTCTGGACAGTGTGAGCCTCAAAGGGGAGAAAAGCAAGACGAGGGAGGAATTGGAAGGGTTCGGTAACGGCAGAGAGAGGAAAGCAGGAGCCCCACGCCTCAACCCATGCCATCAGGGCGCGGACGAGGGAATGTGGGAGAGAGGCCACCATAAGAGAAGGGCAGAGTCCAGACTGAGTGAGCCAGTCTCAGTAATAGCAATAGGAGCAGAGCGTGAGAGAGAAAGTCATGCACAGAGAGGAATGTTAGAGAGAGTGCATTCCAAAGGGCACAAGAGAAAGGGCGAGTAGTGATGGGGGTGCAGGGATGGGTATGAGGTCAGAGTGTGGACACCAGAATGAGTGGAGTTATATGGGGAGGCGCGAGGACGAGAGCATGTCAATAAGGCTTTTTACTTGATAAAACGCAATGCGTTCTCCTTGACAACCGACAAAACGAGTTGCATTAAGACAAGTGAGACGGCAGCAATACAAGAGACGGAAGAACGAAGTCAGATAGGAGAATAAACACACGCCTGTGATGGATTCGGCCACAGAGCAACTTACTGCTGTTTTACCCTCCCCCCCTCCTTTCCCACCCCTTCCTTCCCATGTCTAGTATTATAAGTGTCTGTCAATATCGTCTTGTTAGTGGTAAAGTTTTCTTCTGTAGGATGGATGTTACGAACAGGTTTTTTTTAATGTACAAGACAATGTGTTGCTAGACCATGTTAAGATATCAAAAAAAACAAACCTAATAAAATTGTAAATAAACAATACAAACCGGCGCCGGGAAAGAGCCAATGGTATAAAAGTCTCTAGTGGTGGGGGTGTGTCTGCGTTTAAACGTTTTTTGTAAAAACACTAAACGTTTATCACAGTAGTAGTTGCGGAGAGGAGATTTTCGGCGCTTCCATCCACCCCAAGTGAGGGTGTTTCCGGCGGAGGTTGATTGGCAGCCCTGGAAGCTCCAGAGTCGTTGGGTGATGCATTTCCGGTCGCGAGAGTGAGAGAAGATCTTGGGAAGTCACGTGCTCGGACGGACTGCAACCGGACATCAGATATCCTTCCTATGCGTATTTTTATTATTTTAAAAACACCGGATCCACATCTGTTTGCTTGTTTGCACTATGATGTGTTTTAAACGTTTATCACAGTAGTTGCTGGAGTAGAGATGTGTTTTATGTAGTGTCGTCTTTTCTCGTTTGTCCTGCATGTTACTAATTTGCATTGTTGCACTATGATGTGTTTTCTTTGTTGCTCGTTTTTTCTGCACTTTTGTGGAGATAACGTCTTGAAGAAGGGCGGGAATATCCATCAAACAAGCAGACACCCACCACTAGAGACTTTTATTACCTTGGACTTCTACTGTTCCCTTTGGACTATTGTGGCGCCGGTTTGTATTTGTTATTTTGTGGATTTGTTCACTAACTGTGATTTGGAGTTAGTATCACCTGTGCAGCCTATGTTTATACATTTGTGTAGTGTAGAAGCCTATTATTAATCACCACACTGTATGGTTTATTGTATTCACTTTTAGCGCTTTTTACACCTATTTTTTTTCTAATAATTTGTGTTACAAAAAAAAAAAAGAAATAAGGCGGAGTACCAGAATTGGGAGAGATATCTCCAGAAGCAGGAGAAGAAGCATGGATAGAAAGAATGTGGTGAGGATGATTTGTATGGTGTGCTTTATTGCTGGGTGGTATAGCTGTGTGGTTGTCAGAAGGCGCAGGTAGAAAGATTCCATGTGAATGAGACGCGGTGAAGGAAGGAGAGATGGAGATATATGAAGTAGTTAGAGCATAAGAGGCTGGCGGATAGAAAGAGTGATATTTCAAAATAGTGAGGGTCACAGCATTCAATATAAAAAAGTACAGCCGCTCACACAATCGTAAACGTGCTGAGAGGTGCAGTCTGGGATAGATGATACCTCCTCTTCCAGCGTAGTTCTAGAATGCAGAAATCAAACCAGCAGGTGCTGTCCACTGTGTTCACTCCTTTTTGACTCCAGTTTGCTTGCTCTTGACCAGAAGGCTTGCCAGACAGCAGAGGGCTGCGATGCGGACTGTGTTTTTATAGCTCTAAAATGTCACCTGACTTAAGACAATCCCGGCAACTATAATTAGCACACATGTGAGGGCCATTAACACGAGGATTTTCTAAAGAGGTGTTTGCCAAGTAAGAAGTTAAATACGATCCAATTGTCAATGAGTCTTAATTTAATCAAAAATTGTTTTATTGAGCGCATGACATGATACATTCATTACAGTCGCTATCAACCCAATGTTCATACAAATATGTAATCATGACTACTCATTATAATGAAACAACTCAAACTGACGTACGGGGAGGTGACGGTAATGAAGAAAATGCACATTAAACAAGACCACCTACGGGGGGGACGGGGAGGGGGGGAAGGGGGTAAGCAGTCTTAGTCTTAGATGTTCTGAGGCGTCGGCAGAAGGAGCAAGCATGTGGGCCCCTGGGTTGGGGATCAATCAGGGTCCGCCTTTCTATTCCGTGTGGTTTCTTCACATCCCCTCTCGGCCACCCTCCCCCTCCTCTCCCCCCCCTGCAAGGACCCTCCGACCTATCTAGAGGTACGACTGGACTATCGTCGGTCGAACTAGTGGTGTGTGTGCATCCGTCTAGTGGCTTCCAGCATCAGAGGAGAATGGACAATGACTATCAAAACAATATGTGAGAGGCACTGACCATGCGGATATCCATTTGGGCAAGCCACAACTTTTAGAAATTTTGAGCAAGTGTCGTTAAGCCAGACTGTTAACTGCTCCATCCGACACCGGACTACCAAATTCATTCATGATGTTGTGGGATATTGGGTACCTCGGGTGCTTCAACAATGCTGCGATTCGCACCTCAGGGCAGTTGCAAAAATGTGCATGTGCAACCAGGGGTCCAACGGGATTGTTGCAACGAGAATTCTCTGTAGCAATTACTGAGTCTTCCATAATGGGATTAGCTTGGGGCAACCCCACAGCTGTGCAGCAAGTTGCCTGTTCTCCACATTGTTTGGGGCCCAATGGGGAGTTAATTTCTGACACAAACTTAGATAATGTATTGGAGTCAGGTACATCTCATTAGGACTTTATACCATTCTACTTTTCATGTGGTGCATATAGAAACTTTTTTTAGATGCAGCTGTAATAATGTGGCGGTCCCAGTCCTCGTCTCTAACGTCGTATCCTAGTCCATCTCCCACCGGGTCCTGTAACTCAGCTCTTCGTCAGTCGCTGGGGAGACTACCTCTTTAATATACCAGAGATGAGTCCACTGGTTTCTGTCCTCTGGAGCAGAGCTGTTCGAAATTAGTGCACTTCGGGCGGATTGGGAATTTAGAGTTAGAATGCTCTTATCTGGAGGTTATCTAAAAAATTCGGAGTTTGGAACTGTTTTTTCCGATTTAATGTGCTCAAAAGATTGTATTGTTATCGCCGTCCCTCCAGGTGTTCGTAGTGTAGTAGGCGAGTGTAGCCATGCTGTTTCCAAATGATAAAGTCTTTACTGTGCGACCCGGAGCGATCAAGGGTTCCCCATATGGGGGCGTCATCAAGGAGTGCTATCGTGTTGTAAGGGCAAATCTAAACCTGCACTGTCCCAGACTGACAAAGAGCTATTGACGCAGAGGCGGGTTGCTTATGGGATTTATTATATACCCATTTTTGGTAGACAAGATAGGTTCTGCAGCGCCACCGGGGCGCAGCCGTCCGCCTCTAGTTCCACCCATAGTTTTTTTAATCTCGGCTGAGTGTGCCACTGGGTTAATTTGGGATAATGGCCGCTCTGAACATACGATATCAAGCAATCCGCCACAACACTTCATTGGGAAAGAAAAAATAATGGCAAGCCGCCTCTTACACCCCTACTGAACCACCCCACATACAGCCCCCACGCTATACAAGTCTCCCCGTCGACACACGATAACTACCCTCATATCCCTGACCTCCCCGCCCCCTTCAACTCTACGATTCCCCCCACAATTTAGAAGAACCCCTCTACTGCCACACCCGAGCCAACCCCCCAACAACCCCCTTGTCGCCCCCCAACCGTGCCCTCCGTCCTATCACAACCTTTGTCCACCCACCGCTCCTCGTACTCTCTATATCCTGAAATCTTGGCGCCAATTGATCTACTGACCCATCCACCACCTCTACAATCACCCGTCTCTCGGTTCTACTCCCGCTCCTTTCTATGTCTCGATCCTCCCCCCCTCTCCTACACGAACCTCACCCCCCCGTGGCCTTATCGCTCCCATGCTTCGTATCACGTACTTCCTTCCCCAATTTCCAAAAGGACTCTGCCCCCAGCAACACTTTTTCTGCAATCTCAACTCCTCCGTTTTCACTTCCCATTCCACAGCACGACCCCCATCACCCCGCCGGGCCCTTCCACGTTCCACCCTAGCCTGCGCCCCTACCTTTCCTGCCTCTGCCCACATCCTATCTAGGGGGTATAGCCCCTTCGCCGGCGGGGGGTTTGGGCTTGGATACCGTCTTCTACACCCTGCCCTTTTTTCTTCCCGACCGGCCCCTCCCTCTCCTTCACTCCTCCGCATTTTTCCTTTAGATCATAACCTACTTCCTCCTCCGTCCTTAGCCACCCCCCCCCCCACCTCACTCCAATCCCCATTCTCTACTCCTATTTATCCCCTCTCTCTCTCCCCCCCCCCCTTTCGCCCGCCCTCTCTCCCCACCCCAGACCCCCCCTTGTTTGTGGGCCGAATCATCGTGCTAGTTTTGATGCGGGGTGGGTTTTTTACCCTGACAATTTCACCATTGCGGACTGTAGTCGAAGGAGTCTTCCTTAATTATAGGAATTGGAGGATATGGAATAGTTACAGGATCCTGGGGAGGAGATCATTTTGAGAGTCTGGATTTTACCGATCAGGATATCTGCTACCATGCCCACCTCCGGAGAGACCTCCTTCAAAGTCCGAATCAGTCTGGGTTTGGTAATTGCTTTATAGAGGTTGTAAAATTGTTGTGTATTGACCCCGAATGGTATGTAATGGAGGAGGTTTGCATTTGAAATTAAAATCAGTGTGATCAGCTTTCAGTCAGTTTAGGTAAGTTTATGGTTTAAAGCTTCCGGATTTTGCATGGTTAATTTTGAACCCTGATTATTGCGTTGAATTCCCCGAAAATACTGAAGACATTTGGCCAGAGAGGTGAGGGGCTGTGATAGTGTTAATATCACGTCACAGCGTCCACAGGGCCACTTTATGTGGCTGCTCCCTCTTAATAATAAATCCTCGACTTCAGATATGTCGGCTCATTCCAGTACATCGCGATAGAATCACCTCCGGAGGCCTTCCCATTTTAAGCCCTGGAAAGGACCACGAACGTTTTCGGATGAGAAATAATTGAGTCTGACCACCAATGTGTGGTCAAAAAATCTCTCCGTTTATTAGGCGTTCAAATCAGTTATTATAAGGCCTTGAAACAAAGGTTGATATTGGCCAATTTCCATCCTTATTTGTGTATGTAGACATACTGTCATTTAAATCATTTTATTTGGAAATACTACATCACATGCTCCTGATTAAATAGCTGAGAACGTACTTAATTTCCGTTCGCTACCTTGTTTGGTCAATACTTTCCTATTTAACACAGAAGTTCAGCCAACACAAAAACCACAAAAAGGGTAGTTGGAAAATCATATGATTAAGCAGAATATCAGTGTTAGCAGGAAATGGTTATCAGCAAGATTACAGAGACAAAATGGAGTCACCCCTGATATATATATATTTCTCATCCCAAATTTGGATAAAACCGTTATGTTTGGGGGTTAGGCGGATGTGTGACTGCGAGGGGTTCAATACATAAGGGAAGAGAAGGGGGGACAGGGACATCCTGTATGGCTGCGCTCTGAAATCCGGGAAGTCGCCCGAGGGAAGGCCTGGTGCCGACTTTGCCGTCGGGCTCACGGTACGAGCGAGAGCGCCCCTCAGCAATCTCCCTCTCAGCACGAACTCCGAGCCGAGCGTCTCTCTCAGGTAGGGCCACGCCTGCGATTCTATCGAATGCTTCTCTTCATCAAGACTAAGCATCACGAGGGATATGTTTTTGGGCTAAATCTATCAAATCTATTGATTGTTAGTGTTATCTGATGCTTGATCCCACAAATGAACCCTACTTGGATAAGGGTGGACCAACTGCGCGCACACCTGGTTAAGGACGATTAGCCCGTAGTTAATTTGCGAAAAAAAATTCGTGCTGAGTTAATCAAGGAGATAGGCGGTAGTTTTTACCAGTCGCTGGGCCTCCCCCTGTTTCTGTGAATCACCGAGATAACGCCTGAGCACGAGGCCGGGATAGGGGAACCATCCATGATGAGTTGTATAACTGTAATAAATGAGGGGTAATAGTTCCGGAATTTTTTGTAGGTACAGATTGGAGAAGAGACGCCGTCTGGGCCGGGGGCTTTGGATACTTTCATCATTTCAGTCTTCCCGTAGCTCCTCCATAGGTTTGAATGAAAGTCTGCACCTTGTAGATGCGTCCCGGGGGAGAGAGGAGGGAAGGGGGGAGAGAGAGGAAGGAAGGGGGGGATAGAGAGGAGGGAAGGGGGGAGAGAGAGGAGGGAAGGGGTGGAGAGAGATGGGGAGGGTCGGGTAGGGAGCGCGGGGGGATTGAGAGGAGGGAAGGGGGGAGAAAAGGGGGGACAGAGCGCAGGGGGGGAGAGATAGTGCAGGGAGGGAGAGAGCACATGGGGTGGGAGGGAGAGAGTGCAGGGGGGATAGGAGAGAGTGCAGGGGGAGCAGGAGAGAGCGCAGGGGGGGCAGGAGAGAGAGCGTAGGGGGGGAAGGAGAGGGAGCGCAGGTAGGGCAGGAGTTAGGGGGTGGGAGAGAGGGAGGGGGAGAGAGAGGGGGAGGGGTGAGAGAGAGGGGGAGGGCAGAGAGAGAGGGGGGAGGGGTAGAGAGAGAGGGGGCAGGGAGAAAGCAGGGGGGAGAGAGGGAGGGGGAGAGAGGGAGGGGGAGAGAAAAAGAGGGGGAGAGGGGATATATATCCATCTATATGGATCTATATATATCAGTCTTTATACCAACATTCCCCACATTAATGGTGTGGATTCAGTTCGTGTGAAATTTGAAAAATTTGGTGTACAGCAAGGTCCACCCGTGGAATTCCTCATGCTACTGATAGAGGTTATTCTGCACAAAAACTTCTTTAGATTCGATAAACACCACTATCTACAACTTACTGGGACCGCCATGGGTTCAAACATGGCGCCTTCCTATGCAAATCTTTTCATGGACCTTTATGAGCGTACAGTGGCGGCCGAGCTGAGTCTAAGGTGGCTAGATCCGCGTCTTTCAGTGTATCCTGTTTAGGTGCGGTTTTATGTCGTTTTCGCCCGGAGTGAACTGCGGTATTTTCGCGCTCGTGATATTTGCATTTTATTCTCGCTGGCTGCAATACTGCAATGCCGTGTAAAATCTCAGGGGGGCGTTTGCGAGCTGTTGTCTTGGAAGTCTAATACCTTCGCGGTTCAGCCCGCATCAGTACACAGTCTGTGTGTGCGCGCGCAGTAATTGTAAATTTGCATATTTAAAGTATGCATGCATTTAGCAGTGCTGTGCTGCTGTACAGTACTGTATGTAATTTTTTTTTCTCCACAAACCAAACCATTTTTTTTTCACAAGCCTGCCAAAACCATCTTACTGTTTTACGAAATTCAATCTGTGCTGTAGCTTTTGACTGCGACACTGTGTGTTTGACTGCACATGGTTGATTTTTGTGCTTTTTACATACTGAATTTGGGTGTGTATTATTATGATGAACTGCCTTTTGAAATTAAAGTACTGTACAGTATGTATTTAGCTTTGAACATCCACATAGTCATTAATTGTATGAATCTTTTCTCTAATCCTTTCAGAGATGGCAGCTTGCTTCTTACTGCACAGTGTCCGCTATCAACATAAATTTCCCGAAGTTAGTAAAGTGAGTCACTGCCCCTGCGTGTAATTCTCTTTGAGATAGGAGCTTGAGGCGACCGCCCAACCCACCTGTATTGTGTTCTTAATCCTCTAATCCTTTCAGAGATGGCAGCTTGCTTCTTACTGCATAGTGTCCGCTATCAACATAAATTTCCCGAAGTTAGTAAAGTTAGTCACTGCGTCTGCGTGTAATTCTCTTAGAAGTAGGAGCTTGAGGCGACCGCCCAACCCCCCCCCCCCCCCGCAACAGTCATACAGTACATTTTCTGATGTTAGTTAGTTAATCATTGTGTTCTTAAAGCTGCAGTTCAGTTTTTTTTTTAATTTAATTTTTGACTTCAATAGTTTTAGTTTCATGTGTGCAATTACCTAAAGAACTGTATAGCTGCAGGTCAATTCGTTCTCCATGTATTGATAGGCAAAATTTGGTGATATACAGTAATTAGAGCTGGCATCTGTTTATATTCTGCTTCTGTCTCTCAGTGGAAGCTCATGAATATTCATGAGCACTCCTGCACTGACATGACATGTGCTAGAGGGAGGGCAGGGCTGGCAAAGGGGTATGCCAGGGCTTGTGACAGGACATGAAGGGACAGTGCCTTAGCAAATGGCTGTTAAAATAGAATATTTGAAAATTGGTCTTTCTAAGTTGTTTTCTTAAAAACAGAAAATGCTAAAAGTATTTTTTCTTACTACAGAACTGATTTACAGTATTAAAAAAACAGACATGCAGGATATTGACTGCGCAGGCACGTACTGTAATTCTCTTTGAGATGGGAGCGTTTCAGAACTGATAGTTGTCTTAATCCTCAAATCCTTTCAGAGTTGGCAGCTTGCTGTTTACTGTCCCCCCCCCCCCATCGCATCATTTTCTGATGTTAGTTAGTTAGTTAGTCTTTGTGTTCTTAATCCGTCCAAACCTCACACTGCCTGCGTAAACTCTAATCTTTGCAGACATGGGAGCTTCAGTAGCTGATTAATGCACATGACTCAGCCCCCCCAACCCTTTGAGGCTTATTTTACGGTAACGCTTTGGAAAATCCCTTCTCGATTTTGAAATGTAAATCTGATTTGCACAGCATAGTCAGAATTGAGAGTTAAAAAGACCTTAAACTGATTAATGTTGTTTATCATTCATTCTTATTCATTGGTCTGGGGTGGGTGGGGGGGGTTGTGGTTGTTGTCAATGATTATGATTAGCAGTAATGTGAATAAATATTAATTTTATTTTCTCAGGAACCAAAAAATACAAAAATAAAAAGAATCATGAATAATACATACAGTAATGCTGTCTTTATTAAGTTCTTCTGGCAGATCGAAATTGGATAAACATTTTGAAAACATTTTTAAAATATGGGGAAACGTGAATAATGCACATTTATAAGAATATTATTTAATAATATATAAGTACTGTAATGTATAATACCCCCCCCCCCCTCTCGCAACAGTCAGACATTTTCTGATGTTAGTTAGTTAATCATTGTGTTCTTAAAGCTGCAGTTCATTTTTTTTTTATTTTTATTTAATTTTTTACTTCAATAGTTTTAGTTTCATGTGTGCAATTACCTAAAGAACTGTATAGCTGCAGGTCAATTCGTTCTCCATGTATTGATAGGCGAAATTTGGTGACATACAGTAATTAGAGCTGGCATCTGTTTATATTCTGCTTCTGTCTCTCAGTGGAAGCTCATGAATATTCATGAGCACTCCTGCACTGACATGACATGTGCTAGAGGGAAGGCAGGGCTGGCAAAGGGGTGTGCCAAGGCTTGTGACAGGACATGAAGGGGCAGTGCCTTAGCAAATGGCTGTTAAAATAGAATATTTGAAAATTGGTCTTTCTAAGTTGTTTTCTTAAAAACAGAAAATGCTAAAAGTATTTTTTCTTACTACAGAACTGATTTACAGTATTAAAAAAAAACAGACATGCAGGATATTGACTGCGCCGGCGTGTACTGTAATTCTCTTTGAGATGGGAGCGTTTCAGAACTGATAGTTGTCTTAATCCTCAAATCCTTTCAGAGATGGCAGCTTGCTGCTTACTGCACATGAGTCGACCGCCCAACCCCCCCCCCTCTCGCAACAGAGTCATACATTTTCTGATGTTAGTTAGTCATTGTGTTCTTAATCCGTCCAAACCTCACACTGCCTGCGTGTACTCTAATCCTTGTAGACATGGGAGCTTCAGTAGCTGATTAATGCACATGACTCAGCCCCCTCCCCCCCCCAACCATTTGAGGCTTATTTTACGGTAATGCTTTGCAATATCCCTTCTCGATTTTGAAATGTAAATCTGATTTGCACAGCATAGTCAGAATTGAGAGTTAAAAGACCTTAAACTGATGTTGTTTTGTCATTCATTCTTATTCATTGGTGTACTGAAGGGGTGGGGGGGGGGGGGTTGTGGTTGTTGTCAATGATTATGATTAGCAGGAATGTGAATAAATATTAATTTTATTTTCTCAGGAACAAAAAATACAAAAATAAAAATAATCATGAATAATACATACAGTAATGCTGTCTTTATTAAGTTCTTCTGGCAGATTGAAATTGGATAAACATTTTGAAAACATTTTTAAAACATGGGGAAACATGAATAATGCACATTTATATGAATATTATTTAATAATATATAAGTACTGTCATGTATAATATATATATATATATATATATATATATATATATATATATGGGAGGTGACAGGGAGGGAGGGAGGTGACAGGGAGGGAGGGAGGGAGGGAGGTGACAGGGAGGGAGGGAGGTGACAGGGAGGGAGAGAGGGAGGTGACAGGGAGGGAGGGAGAGAGGTGACAGGGAGGGAGAGAGGGGTGACAGGGAGGGAGGGAGGGGTGACAGGGAGGGAGGGAGAGAGGGGTGACAGGGAGGGAGGGAGAGAGGGGTGACAGGGAGGGAGGGAGAGAGGGGTGACAGGGAGGGGTGACAGGGAGGGAGGGAGGGAGTGACAGGGAGGGAGGGAGGGAGTGACAGGGAGGGAGTGACAGGGAGGGAGGGAGTGACAGGGAGGGAGGGAGGTGACTGGGAGGGAGGGAGAGAGGTAACTGGGAAGGAGAGATAGAGGTGACTGGGAGGGAGGGAGAGATAGAGGTGACTGGGAGGGAGGGAGAGATAGAGGTGACTGGGAGGGAGGAAGAGATAGAGGTGACTGGGAGGGAGGGAGAGATAGAGGTGACAGGGAGGGAGGGAGAGAGGTGAAAGGGAGGGAGGCAGGTAGGGAGGTGACAGGGAGGGGGGAGGTGACAGGGAGGGAGGGAGAGAGGTGACAGGGAGGGAGGGAGAGAGGTGACAGGGAGGGAGGGAGAGGGAGAGAGGCGACAGGGAGGGAGGGAGAGATAGAAGTGACTGGGAGGGAGAGATAGAGGTGACTGGGAGGGAGGGAGAGATAGAGGTGACAGGGAGGGAGGGAGAGAGGTGACTGGGAGGGAGGGAGAGGGGTGACTGGGAGGGAGGGAGAGAGGTGACTGGGAGGGAGGGAGAGATAGAGGTGACGGAGGGAGGGAGAGATAGAGGTGACTGGGAGGGAGGGAGAGATAGAGGTGACTGGGAGGGAGGGAGAGATAGAGGTGACAGGGAGGGAGGGAGGGAGGCAGGTAGGGAGGTGACAGGGAGGGGGGAGGGAGGTGACAGGGAGGGAGGGAGCTGACGGAGGGAGGGGGTGTGAGAGGTGACAGGGAGGGAGGGAGAGAGGTGACAGGGAGAGAGGTGACAGGGAGGGAGATGACAGGGAGGGAGGTGACAGGCAGGGAGGGAGAGAGGTGACAGTGAGGGAGGGAGGGAGAGAGGGAGGGAGAGAGGCAACAGGGAGAGAGGTGACAGGGAGGGAGGGAGAGGTGACAGGGAGGGAGAGGGGTGAAAGGGAGAGAGGTGACAGGGAGGTGACAGGGAGGGAGGTGACAGGGAGGGAGGGAGGTGACAGGGAGGGAGGGAGGGAGAGAGAGGCAGAGGTGACAGGGAGGGAGGGAGAGGCAGAGGTGACAGGGAGGTGGAGAGAGAGGGAGAGGTGACAGGTATGGAGAGGATGACAGGGAGGGGGAGAGACACACACACAGAGACACACACATAGAGACACACCCAGACAGAGACACACACCCAGAAAATTATATAAATAATTTATTGACATTAAAATTAAATAAAAAATGAAGACATTAATTGGACATTCCTCATTGTCATTCCTGACCTGACCTTGGGGCTTGTTTATATAATATAAAAATGTGCTAAATAAATAGCAGGGGAAAGCAGAAATATGGTTGTGCATTATTATAAATATATATGTTGCTACTTACACTTACAGTACTTATTGTACAGACTGTGTCACACGTGCAGCAGCTCTGCCTCTGAGCAGCTCCAGACTGTCTGACACACCTTCCCCTGTGCTCCTCGTGGCAGTCACTGTCACAGGTCAGTGACATCACTGCTATCCCATGGATCACTGCGGCCCCTCCCACCTGGCATCTGTCCAATCCCCTGCCGTATTGCTGAGCTGCTCCTATCCTCCTCAAATGGCCACGAATCTCCTGCACCGTTACTCCCTGGTAGTATAGTGTGGTGTGCTCTGCTCATACTCTGCCCCCGCCCCTCGGCATTCTCACCCAATCCCGTGCAGCCTAGCATTCTACTATGAAGGAGTATGCCGGGGCGGGGCTTTGTAGAATGCCGGCCGGCACGCAGGGGATTGGTTGAAGGATGTCTAAAGCCCAACCCCCCGGCAGCATTCTATTCTACAAGTGAAAAAACTCACCAGCTGAGTCCCGCATCCTCCTCGCGCAGTTCCGCCGCCGCAGACTAGCGCACCGCCGCCCGCTCCACATCACATCTATGTACCGGGACAAAGGCCACAACCCGGGACATTTCCGGGACAGGCAGGCTACCGGGACAGTAATGAAAAAAACGGGACTGTCCCGGCAAAACCGGTACAAGTGGTCACCCTACACCTGCCTGATTACAGGTAGTAGAAAAAGCCTGCCTTTGAGACAGGAAGAAACCCCTCCTTTGCTCACGTGTGAGCTGACCTTTGGAGACTGAGCAGTGTTTTTGAGTCTCACAGGAGAGACTGACTAAAAGAACACCCATCTCTGGGGCTGACCGGTCTAAGCTCTGCACAGCGGACCTGATTTCAAGACACAGGGAAATCTACTACACCTGAAGCTGAACCAGGAAGTGACAAGATTTTCCCTCCAAGAAACAGATAAGACTTTTATTCTTAAGAGACTGCTTATATCTGCTTATTGACTGTTATATGTTTTGGGGCTGCGAGAACCTGCTTGACTAAGGGAGATGTGAATTAATGCATAGTGTTTCACTAGAAATACTCCCAAGTGATTAGAAGCTTTGTTCCCCCCCATCCCCCCTTGTGTTTGGATGAATTTCCTGATAACAAGGAAAAGGCACAATAAAGCCTTATTATAATTTCACATTATAAATGACTCCAAGTGTGTACCTCTGTGAACGTCCGTCTACAGATTTACTATGGGGGAACCAAGACCATTTTTTCTACTTACCAACACCATTTAAAGTGGTATACGTGTGCAAGCTTTATGAATAGTTCAGTGTCTTTTGGTGGCTTCACACTAACATCAGCATCTACCACCTTACTAACATTGACCCCGGTAGAGAGCAAGGACTTGACTGGGATATACAGTCACATCTGTTTTGTGTGCACCCATGTATTTTAAATTTACACCAATAAAGTATTTGTAACTACTTCAATGTATCCATTGCGAGTAACAGAGTGCTACCAGCCGAGTTCTTTTTCTTAGGTGTATTAGCGTGATCAACAGTATCAAAAGCCTTTGCAAAATCTAGGAATATTGCACCAGTGAGTTGTCCCTGTTCCGTTCCACACTGCAATGAAATCCAAACTTTTAGCAGGGTAGTTACTTACGGTGGAGTGTTTTGGGGCGAAAGCCAGATTGGAATTGGCTAGGGAAATTGGTCTTGGTATAGTAATTGCTTAATTAGGAGTGGAAGTGTCCATGGCTTTGGATAGAATTGGGAGAAGGGAGATTGGCCTGGAGTTTGAGACAGTGTTTTTGTCCCTACTTTTGAATATTGGGACAACTCTGGCAGTTTTCCAGGTCTTAGGGATATGGCCTGCAGAAAGGATAGAGTTGACTATGGAAGCAATTGGTTTGGCAATAGCTGGGGCACCAAGTCTTATGAACCTAGATTGTAGTACAGTGGCGGCCGAGCTGAGTCTAAGGCGGATAGACCCGCGGCTTTCAGATTATCCCGTTTAGGTGCGGTTTTATGTTGTTTTCGCCCAGAGTGAACTGCGGTATTTTCGCGCTCGTGATATTAGCATTTTATTCTCGCTGGCTGCAATACTGCAATGCCGTGTAAAATCTCAGGGGGGCGTTTGCGAGCTGTTGTCTTGGAAGTTTAATACCTTCGCGGTTCAGCCCGCGTCAGTACACAGTCTGTGTGTGCGCGCGCAGTAATTGTACATTTGCATATTTAAAGTATACATGCATTTAGCAGTGCTGTGCTGCTGTACAGTACTGTATGTAATATTTTTTTCTCCACAAACCAAACCATTTTTTCACAAGCCTGCCAAAACCATCTAACTGTATTACGAAATTCAATCTGTGCTGCAGCTTTTGACTGCGACACTGTGTGTTTGACTGCACATGGTTGATTTTTGTGCTTTTTACAAACTGTATTTGGGGGTGTATTATTACAGTATGATGAACTGCCGTTTGAAATTAAAGTACTGTACAGTATGTATTTAGCTTTGAACACCCACGTAGTCGTTAATTTTATGAATCTTGTACTCTAATCCAGCGGTGGGCAAACGGTGGGGCGCGACCCCCAGGGGGGCGCGGGGTTTACAGAGGCCCCGCGCGCTTCCCGAAGGCACTTAAATTAAGTGCCGGGGGAGCTGCAGGGCCTCTGTAAACCTAACTTACCGTGGCTCCGGCGGCTTCCTCCTTGGATCGCCATGGCAACGCGGCGTCAAAATGACGCTGCGAGGTGATGTGACGTCACGTTGCTATGGCAACGTGATGTCATTATGCCGGAGCGCGGGTAAATTGGGGTTGGGGGGGCGCGGGAGTGAGGGGACAGCCGACAGGGGGGCGCAGGGAAAAAAGTTTGCGCCCCCCTGCTCTAATCCTTTCAGAGATGGCTGCTTGCTTCTTACCGCGCAGTGTCCCCTATCAACATACATTTCCCGAAGTTAGTAAAGTTAGTCACTGCGGCTGTGTGTAATTCTCTTTGAGATAGGAGCTTGAGGCGACCGGCCAACCCCCCTGTATTGTGTTCTGAAAGCTGCAGTTCAGTTTTTTTTTTAATGTAATTTTTTACTTCAATAGTTTGTTTCATGTGTGCAATTACCTAAAGAACTGTATAGCTGCATGACATGTGCTAGAGGGAGGGCAGGGCTGGCAAAGGGGTGTGCCAGGGCTTGTGACAGGACATGAAGGGACAGTGCCTTAGCAAATGGCTGTTAAAATAGAATATTTGAAAATTGGTCTTTCTAAGTTGTTTTCTTAAAAACAGAAAATGCTAAAAGTATTTTTTCTTACTACAGAACTGATTTACAGTATTAAGAAAAACAGACATGCAGGATATTGACTGCACCTGCGTGTACTGTAATTCCCTTTGAGATGGGAGCGTTTCAGAACTGATACAGTAGTTGTCTTAATCCTCAAATCCTTTCAGAGATGGCAGCTTGCTGTTTACTTCGCATAAGTCAAACGCCCAACCCCCCCCCTCTCACAACAGAGTCGTCTGTGTCCTTACATACTGTATTGTGTTCTTAATCCTCTAATCCTTTCAGAGATGGCATGAGTCGACCGCCCAACCCCCCCCCCCTCTCGCAACAGAGTCATACATTTTCTGATGTTAGTTAGTTAGTCATTGTGTTCTAAATCCGTCCAAACCTCACACTGCCTGCGTGTACTCTAATCCTTGTAGACATGGGAGCTTCAGTAGCTGATTAATGCACATGACTCAGCCCCCCCCCCCCCAACCCTTTGAGGCTTATTTTACGGTAACGCTTTGGAAACTCCCTTCTCGATTTTGAAATGTAAATCTGATTTGCACAGCATAGTCAGAATTGAGAGTTAAAAAGACCTTAAACTGATTATTGTTGTTTTGTTATACATTCTTATTCATTGGTGTTCATTGGTGGGGGGGGGGGGGTTGTGGTTGTTGTCAATGATTATGATTAGCAGTAATGTGAATAAATATTAATTTTATTTTCTCAGGAACCAAAATATACAAAAATACAAACAAATAATTATGAATAATACGTACAGTAATGCTGTCTTAAGTTCTTCTGGCAGATTGAAATTGGATAAACATTTTGAAAACATTTTTAAAACATGGGAAAACATGAATAATGCACATTTATAAGAATTTTATTTAATAGTATACAGGTACTGAATGCTATCATAGTGTATATACTATATATATATATATATATTATATGATATATAGAATATATAGAATATATATTACTAATATAGAGTAAGTATAGTAATATTATTTGTTCCGTCTGTATTCGTGTTTCCTCCCTCTGGAAAATTGAAAGAGGAGAGGTTTTGTGTACATCACTACTGCTGTTTATATACTGTACATTGGACTGTACACGTAGAGTAGACTGGACACAGCACCCCACCTCCCACCAGGTCACCCTTTTCCTGAAACGACAAGAAAACAACAAATTAGTGCAGTTATGTGCGTACTGTATTATTATTGTGTAATGTACTGTACTGTACATGGCTGGTGCTGCTTGAGCAGTTAGTAGGCGGTTACCGTAGTACTGTCAAACTAGTCTACTGTATACTGGAACTACTGTATACTCTGACTACTGTTAAATACTATGTACTGTAACCTGATGGCTAGTGCTGCTCTCTCTGTAAAGAAAAAACTGTAACTACTGTATACTCTGACTATTGGGAAAGAAAAAATATGTGCCATACTTACCTGTATCATACTGTACTTACAATACTACAGCACAGCACTACTTTCCTGATGCTTGCCCATTACGCGCGATCACAATGGGCAACACAGTGGCAATATGGTCTATATATTTATTGCAGCGTTCCACGGTGAGTACATCATTCCAAAAACTCATTATGCCTTTCAACAACTCGTCCTTTTTGGAGGGTTTCGCCACTTTCTGGATATGGTCCTTCAGTTGATGCCAGACCATTTAGATCGGATTGAAGTCTGGTGATCTGTCAGTGGAAAAAAAGTACAATTAGTTGAAGAGATACAGTACACAGTAAAAACAGTGGGGAACAAAAATGGGACACGGTCTGCTGCAGTTACTCCGCTGGCGTCTTCACCCAGTTGATACCGCGCTCAAAGATATGCGCTGTTGACGCGGTGTGCTTAGGATCGTTGTCCTGGTAGAAGCGGTGACCATTGGGGAACTCGCGTGTGATGTATTGCACTATCTCAGGCACAATGTTGTCTTGGAAGAAAGCTTTATTCATGATTCCTATAGCAAAAAAAGAAAAGTGCTCAAAAAACTGCACAATAGTACAGTACAGAACAGTGCATACTGTACAGTAAGGCTACACTAGTAAAGTACAGTGCATACAGTAAGGCTAAACTAGTAAAGTACAGTGCATAAGGCTACATTTTATTTGATATATTTGACCTTCAAAGATGACAATGCATCCTGGTCCGCGCCTAGAGATGGCACCCCCCACATGCAGCTTCACGGGGTGTTTTGGCCGCGGCTTCAAAGATATGCGGCCTTTTTTGTGGAACGTAAAGGTTGCAAATCTTTCCAGCGACACAGTAGACTCATTAGTGAAGGTGCAATCCTGGAAAGTTTCCCCAATGTCGATCCATGCCTGGGCCTGGACCACTCTTTTGATTTTGTTAGCGTCCTGTATCATGGGGTATGCTCTGTAATGACAAGGAATAAATAAGTTTAGCTGTACAGTACAACACTTTTACCTCCGAAACAACACTTTTACCTCCTGTACTGTCCAGTACCAACCTCACACGTCCATATTTCCATCCAATGCTGCGTCTCATCTTTATGCTGGTCTCGGATACAGCAAGATTGTGCTTTTCCTGCAGAGTGTATTTGACCCTTAATGCACTGTTCTCATCATTCTCCTCACTTATTTGGTCCACCAGGAGAGTTGTCTTCCTGCAATGTTAAGAAAATATATTGTTTATATACAAAATATATTCTGTATACTGTTGCAATATAAAGATGCAAAATATATCCTGTATACTGTTGCAATATAAATATACAAAATATATTCTGTATACTGTTGCAATGTAAAGATACAAAATATATCCTGTATACTGTTGCAATATAAAGATACAAAATATATTCTGTATACTGTTGCAATATAAAGATACAAAATATATCCTGTATTCTGTTGCAATATAAAGATACTGTATACTTACGCGTTAGTTACCCTTGGTGCCCTTTTGCGTTCTCTGTTTTTTCCGTGTGCATGATAGCTCACGGTGGTTGCTGGCACAACGATGCCAGAAGTAGCTAACCAGCGTTGGATAATAGCAATTCGGTGTCCGCTCGTGTACATCTCCTTAATTCGCATGCTGAGATCCTTGGAAATCTTCTTAACAACCATTGCTGATGAAATACAGTTCAAACACAAGAATGTTTATTCGATGTTTAGTCTGTGTATTCAATGTGCAGTGAATCCACAAAATGGATGGTGTATTTATACGGTAATGACTCACTCGCCCACTTTCAACACCTGTACCTCGCTGCCATGCATAAAAGGTTACACACTTTGCATAGCCCACCACTCGATGATGTTTATCTGAACTTGCCCTTGTCCAGATAGTGCATTGTGCCACCTGCTTCCATGGAGCGACCCCGATTCTATGGATGCAAGAACCCACTCGCCTCTGCCGTACCTGTCAGGCAGAAAAAGCGAAAGGCGGTTGCCGTTTCCACGCCAAGGCCAAAGCGACAGGCTAAGGCCAATAAAGAAAACCTTCCGCTGACCCCAAAGGCTAAGGGTTTTCATAGACGTCAGCCTTATTATGTGAAGAAGATATACGGCGATGTACTGTCGACGCAAAACGATTGGCAGCCAACCCATCGAACCCGCAGACCACCACCTCCCATACGCTTCGACGACTCTGCCGCCGCTGTCCCGGAAATCTTTAGGCCGTCTTCTCCACCCCTCGTCGAAGACGCTACCGCCTCTGAAATCCACGGGTCACTTTCTCCTTTGCTCTTGGACGACTCTGCTTCTCGCCCGGAAATCCAAAGTTCACTTTCTCCATCCGTCTTCGACGACGCTACTGCTTCTCCTCTACCGGATATCCACAGGTCACCTCCTCCACCCTTCTCATCCTCCGTTGCACCCATCCACCCAGATGTCCAGACGCCATGCACAAGAAGCAGCTCGTTAGACCGGATGCTCAATGGGATAAGTGTGGATATCCCCGGGAACTCTATTGTGCTGGCAAAGATAGATTTGCTTCTGGAGACAATGCTAGATATGGAGCAGCGGATGCAGAAGATAGAGGCTGACATAGCGGGCATACATTATTTGCTCGGTGTTAATGCCCCTGTTTCCCCAATGCTGGAGCAGGGGGGTGACATGGATGTGATGAATGGGACCTTCGACCCCCTTCCATCACCAAGCGCACCAGAAGATGTAGTGTACCAGTACATGTATGCCGTTGAGGAGGAGGATAACATGACAACCCCGTCAAGACCACGGCAGGAGACAACACGGCGACCAAGACCGGAGGAAAGCTTCCTCCCAGACAACCTACCATCGCCCGTCGCCTCAAGTACACCCGCTCCCAAAAGACCTACACCCGCTCGCATCGATGCGGTGCCCATCACCCTGCGCGATATGCCAGTGGCACTCAGGGAGAAGTATAGGGTGATGAGTGCTGGTGCACCCCACAAGTATGCCTTGTTAATTTTTAAGCACCATGTTCCCTACTCGTTGTACTGTGACTGGGCCTTCAGAGTGAACTATGAGGGAAATCGCGTAAAAAAAGCGCTTCCTGCCAATTTAAGAAAGAACATTCTGGAGGAATTGCGGCGCTTTTATGCAGTTACAAATCCTGTAATGAGAGGCGTTCGAGACTGCATTAATGGCGTTTTGCGCCATGCAAGGAGTAAGCCATGGACGGACCATGTGGAGGACATACCTGTACTGTTGTGCTGAACTGTATTGTGCATGTTTTGACCTGCTGTACTTAAATAAAGGAGATGTTGTTGTGTGTTTTGTAACTTGTATTTACTGTATACAGAAATGCTGCAACTTGTAATACACAGGACCTACTGTACTGTACCTGCACAATTCCAGTCCCTGAGGGCCGCAAACAGGCACGGTTTTCAAGGTAAGGTTGTCCTGAAAACCGGGCCTGCCTGCTGCCCTCGAGGACTGTCGTGGTGCAATGGTGCAGGCCTGACTGACCGTTTTGCACACCATCCCACTGTACTGTATACAGGCATGCCCCGCATTAATGTACGCAATGGGACCGGAGCGAAAATGTACTTAAAGTGAAGCGCTACCTTTTTCCCACTTATCAATGCATGTACTGTACTGCAATCGTCATATACGTGCATAACTGATGTAAATAACGCATGTGTAACAGGCTCTATAGTCTCCCCGCTTGCACACAGCTTCGGTACAGGTAGGGAGCTGGTATTGATGTTCAGGACGTGCTGACAGGCGCATGCGTGAGCTGCCGTTTGCCTATTGAGCGATTTGTACTTACTCGCGAGTGTACTTAAAGTGAGTGTCCTTAAACCGGGGTATGCCTGTACTGTGCTGTATGTTTCTTTAATAAAGGAGATGTTGATTTTTGTCACAGGTACAGTTACATTTTTTAACTTGCTGTACTTAAATAAAGATGTTGTGTGTTTTTCAACTTGTATTTGTGCTGGTGCAGACTGCTTTTCAGACCATCCCACTGTATACAGTATGTTTTGACTTTAATAAAGGGGATGTTGGGTTTTGTATAATTTATGAATAAAGAATTTGTTTTTAAAGCATGTGACTGTGAACCATACTGACTGACTGCAAATGTTTTAACTTTATATACTGTACATAAATAAATGTTTTCACTACTGTAGCAGTAAACCATACACCTGTTGATGTTTTGAATTGCTGTGCACTTAATGTTTCCACATTGTACAGTATTTGTAAATAAATGTTTTTGTACTTTCAGTACTCCACCAATAAAAGAACATGTTTATTTGTTTTACGTTGTTCAATTGGCTCCATTGTAACAAAACACAGTGTTTCTAGAATGTCGGGGCATACTGGACTGCACTGTATACTGTAGGCATGCTCAGCATAAGAGTATAAAAAAAATAGAAGACACATACTGTACTGTTCTGTATGAACTGTCAGTGTAATACATGTAGAATAAATGCATAGTTTTTATTTTTCCGGGTTTATTACACACCATATAAAACTGTATTGTACTGTATACGGCCGGAAAACATCAGCATACTGTTTCAGGTACAGTATTCTTTCCTAATCAATAACAACGGCCACTAAACTGTAGACTCTGGTACGTGGCGTTTTAAATCCGATTCAGCAATGTGCAGCGATATTATCCATCGAAATCCCTCCATTAGCCGTTTTATTTTCTGAGGAAAAACAAAAAGAAAAATTTCACTGTAATGTTCAGTCCCCTAAAGACGTTCGTTCCCAGCTACTGTAGTCCCACCAATAATTTTCTCGGGTCGGGGGGCGGGGGGGCGTTTCCGGTTTACATGCGCATGCGCCTACCGTCGATGTAATGACACGCATATGCGTTTCAAGAAGGTTCCAATGCGCATGCGCCTAGCGTTCCACCAATAGTTCAGTATCTGCTGTACAGTACTGTAGAAGCCGCTCAGCCAATGATATTGCTTACAGGAGAATCGCTTGACTTTCAAATCACGCCGATATTGTTACTGTATTGTCAAAATAAAAATAAAAAACAGAAAATAATACGGCAACAATACTCACCATAGAATTTCCCATTCAGCTGGCGCCGGCGCCGGTCCACTGCCAGTCCAGTGTTCCTGGTCATCCTTGTCGATAGTTTGCAGCGGGACTAGTCCACCTGTAGTCAGCTGATGAGGCTGGAAATTGCTTAGGTACATGCAAGCTTGCTCGAAACTGCACGCGAAATCCGGCTCAGGCTCACTGACGGTGGGAACGTTATCGGAAGCCGGAGCTGGTGCATTGCTTGGCAGCGAATGTTGTTTCTTGGTTGGTTTTAACACGACCCTTTGCCTTTTGCCGTCTGCACGATCATAGATACAGGAAAAAGCCGGTGATACACACCAATACCCTCCAACAAATTGTGGCTCAAGACGATAAAAACAGGGATCGCTACATAACCTTTTCCTTATTGCACGCTTCCACGTATGGGGAGCTGGCGAAAATTTGTAAAAGTCAGTTTTCCATAAAATACTGATAAATTTGAACAACTGTTGCCATCTTATCTTCCGTTGCATTAATCGCGGCCCATATCAAATACGCGTAACTTCTGTCGGGTTTTTGGAAAACGGGCTGCACTTGAACACTCATGGCGGTCGGCGGGTCTCTGAAGAATAGTGTAACTGAAACTGGTCTTTGTCTTTCTTTAATATGAAAAGCCTAAATTGATACATTTTTGCAACCTCTTCCTTCAGTCTCAAGGCCAAGGCACACTGTGGTACAGTATCTTTTTTTCAACGAAACACCTGCAAGTCGACACATTAATGAAGCGCATGTGCATCACAATTCATGAATATCTGCCATCTGGTGGACACGCGAATAATTGCAACCTATTAAATCCTTCTCAATAAACGCATCAACCGCGTGTCAACCCGTGGCTGAGAACGCAAAATGAATGCATTCCAGGAAAAAGCCAGGGAAAAACCGGCGATGTGTTAGACTCAGATGCGCCGCAGCAGTATAAACAACATGTTTAAATAAATAACCTAGGGGATGTACTATTGATCTGTGTATCTCTGTTTTCCTTGCTTCGTTCTATTCTTTATTTCGAGTTACATCCTTTTTTTATATAATCAATGATGGTGTCTATTTTAAGTCAACTAATATTGTGTTTCTTTTATTCCAGCATGTTTTTAATTATTTATGCTAGGTTTTGTCTATATGTAAGTTTTAATTTAATATGTATTTTTCCTTTTGTTAATAAAGTTGTTGTTTTAAAAGTAAATTACACATCTTCCCTATCACACTGACCATTACCTATTTTGGTTGATTGGTTTATTCTTAATTGGTCAACCAATAAGGTATCTTTGTGAGGTATATAAGACCTCTGGGTAATGGCCTAATTATTCCCTGAAGTAGTTGATTCTACGAAACGCGTTGGATGTTATTTTCTATTGCCTTATATTTGCTTATATTGGCTATTGCCTATTCATTGGCTTTGCCCTGATTTTATCAATCCTGTGTGCTGTTTTGGGCCTTTTTGAGAGACTCTGAGAGACTGTATCACCTCCCTGCCGATTCCATCACTGCTGTGGAGACAGTGACGTCATCACACAGCGTCCCGCGACGGAGCGGCATCGGGGCACGCCGAGTGTGCCTCTGCAAGCTGCGGTCTAACCTCCGTGCAGAGGATCCATCTGCTGAGTTACAGGAGCTGCTCCAGACGGCATGGAAGCCGGAGTGATCTCACTGAGCACCAATACCTTTAGCTGAACCTGGCTGCTTGAAGGGAAACCCCCTTGGGAGCAAAAGACTGACACCCTGTCCCAGAACCAACGGAGTGGCACTAGCTGAGAGAAGCAAGCACCTGACTCTCCTGACAGCAGCTGCCGAGTGGTAAACAGTGTGATACACACTAAATGCACTTAACCAACCATTATTATGTACGCAGATATATTACCCCTTTAATTTGAATTATATTGTTGAACTTGCTTCACTATTTGGCGTTGTGCGCTGTTTTCTTTTGTTTCCATTTTTTATAGTGTGTGTGGGGTGCTGAGCAACCCCCCTTGTTTATAGCAGCAGACGCCCGTATCCTCAACACGGTTATGTGATATAATTTATTTATTTTTTACATATCTCACTGTGGGAGCTGTGGTATAATTCTTTATCACATATTTTTATGGTTTAGTCACTGCACTGTGTATATCCATATGTTACATATCCTAATAGTTAGTTAGATAGTAGCGCACAGTATTTTTTCTGTTTTTCACTAGTACAGTACAGTGCATAAGGCAAAATTATATTTGATATATTTTTCCTTCAAAGATGACAATGCATCCTGGTCCACGCCTAGAGATGCTACCCCACACATGCATCTTCACTGGGTGTTTTGGACGCGGCTTCATAGATATGCAGCCTTTTTTGTGGAATGCAAAGGTGGCAAATCTCTCCAGCAATACAGTAGACTCGTCAGTGAAGATGCAATCCTGAAAAGTTTCTCCACTGTTGATCCATGCCTGGGCCTGGACCACTCTCTTGATCTTGTTAACGTCCCTTATCATAGGGTACGCTCTGTAATGACAAGGAATAATTTTGTAGGTACAGTACAGTTTCTTAAACAACACTTTAACCTCCTGTACTGTCCAGTACTAACCTCACACGTCCATATTTTCATCCAATTCTGCGTCTCATCTTCTTTATGCTGGTCTCGGATACAGTGAGATTGTGATTTTGCAGGAGAGTGTATTTGACCCTTAAGGCAATCTTCTCATCATTCTCTTCACTTATTTTGTCGACCAGAAGAGTTGTCTCCCTAAAGTGTACAGAAAAACAACAATTTTTTCCGGTGAGTAAACAATTATAGATGCAGCAATATAAACAATAATAGATATACTGTATTATATACTGTCATTATATAAATATACCGAAATAACTATAAAATTAGATAGATCTATACTATATTGTTATAGTAATATGCAGCAATATAACAATAATAGATATACTGTATTATATACTGTCGTTATATAAATATACCGAAATAACGATAAAATTAGCTAGATCTATACTATATAGTTATAGTAATATGCAGCAATATAAACAATAATAGATATACTGTATTATATAGTTATATAAATATACTTACGCGTTAGTTACCGTCGGTGTCCTCGTGCGTTGTTTGGTTTTTCCGTGTGCATGATAGCACACGGCGGTTGATGGCACAACGAGGGCAGAAGCAGCTAACCAGCGTTGGATATCTGCAATTCGGTGTCCGCTCGTGTACATCTCCTTAATTCTCATGCTGAGATCCTTTGAAATCTTTTTAACAGGCAATGCCGCGAGTAGAAAGAAATACAAACACAAGAATGTATATTCGAGGTTTAGTCTGTGTATTCAATGTGCAGTGAATCTACAAAATGGATGATGTATTTATACGTTAATGACTCACATTGGAGTACGCCCACTTTCAACACCTGTACCTCGTCCCTTTGCATAAAAGGTTACACACTTTGCATAGCCTTCCACTCGATGATCTGAATCTAAACTTGCCCTTGTCCAGATACTGCATTGTGCCATCTGCTTCCATGGATCAACCCCGATTCTACAGACGCAGGAAGCCACTCGCCTCTGCCGTGTCTGTCATACAGAAAAAGTGAAAGGCGGCAGCCGTTGCCAAGGCCAAAGTGACAGGCTAAGGCTAATAAAGAAAACCTTCTGCTGACCCCAAAGGCTAAGGGTTTTAATACACGTATGCCTTATTATGTCAAGAAGAAATTCGGTGATGTACACTCAACGCAAAACAAATGGCAGCCAACCCATCGAATCCGCAGGCCACTTCCTCGATTACGCTTCGACGTCTCTGCCGCCGCTCTTTCGGAAAACCACAGCCCATCTTCTCCGCTACTCTTCGACGCTGCCGCTGATCTCCCGGAAATCCACGGGTCACTTTCTCCATTACGCATAGATGACTCTACCACTTCTCGCCCGGAAATCCACAGGTCACTTTCTCCATCCCTCTTCGACGACGCTGCCGCTTCTCTCCCGGAAATCCACCGGTCACCTCCTCCACCATTCAACGATGCTGCCGCTTCTCTCCAGGGAACCCCCATCTCATCCTCCATAGTACCCATCCACCCAGATGTCCACAGCACCCCATGCACAAGAACCAGCTCGTTAGACCGCATGCTGAATGGGTTAAGTGTCGCTATCCCCGGCAACTCTACTATGCTGGTAAAGATAGATCTTCTTTTAGAGACCATGCGGATGGGGAAGATGGATCAACGGATGGGGAAGATGGGTCAACGGATGGGGAAGATGGATCAACGGATGGGGAAGATGGATCAACGGATTGGGAAGATGGATCAACGGATGGAGACGATGGATCAACGGATGGAGACGATGGATCAACGGATGGGGAAGATGGATCAACGGATGGGGAAGATGGATCAACGATGAGAGATGGATCAACGGATGGAGAAGATGGATCAACGGATGGAGAAGATGGATCAACGGATGGAGAAGATGGATCAACGGATGGAGAAGATGGATCAACGGATGGAGAAGATGGATCAACGGATGGAGAAGATGGATCAACGGATGGAGAAGATGGATCAACGGATGGAGAAGATGGACTGACATAGCGGGGATACATAATTTGCTCGGTGTTCAAGCCCCTGTATCCCCTACGCTGGAGCAGGAGGGTAGCATGGATGTGATGAATGGGACCTTCGACCACCTTCCAACACCAAGCGCACCCCCTCCACCAAAAGAATTTGTGTACATATATGCCGTTGACTAGGAGGATAACATGACAACCCCGTCAAGACCACGCCAGGAGACAACAAGGCGACCAAGACAGGAGGAAAGCTTCCTCCCAAACAACCTACCCTCGCTTGCCGCCACAAGCACAACCGCTCCCAGAATCCAACCTACCTACGCTTGCATCGATACGGTGCCCGACATCATCCTGCGCGAGCTGCAACCGGCACTCAGGGAGAAGTATAGGGTGATGATTGCTGGTTTACCCCAGAAGTATGGCATGTTCATTTTTAAGCACCACGTGTCCTACTTGGTGTACTGCGGGTGGGCCAAAAATGTAAACTACGAAGGAAATCGCGAAAAAAGGGCGCTTCCTGAAAATTTAAGAAGGACTATTGTGGAGGAATTGTGGCGCTATTTTTCAATTTCAGATCCTTTAATGAAAATCGTTCGAGACTCCATTAATGGCATTTTGCGTCATACAAGGCATCGGCCCTGGAAGGACAATCTGGTGGGGATCGAATTTGCGTGACTGTTCAACTGTTTTTTATTTTTTGGCTTGTTTTAACTTGTATGAATAAAGAAATGTTTTTACTTACACAAGACCTGCACAACTCCAGTCCTCGAGGGCCACAAACAGGCCCGGTTTTCAGGATAAAACCGGCCGTTTTTGGGGCCCTCGAGGACTGAGTTGTGCAGAGCCTACTTACTGTACTGTACACCATCCTACTGTAAATATTTTGACTTTCTGTACTTTAATAAAGGAGATGTTGAGTGTTTTAACTTGTATTAATAAAGAAATCTTTTTACTTACACAAGACCTGCTGTACACTTTAAATGTTTTTAAATTGTATTTGTAAATAAATGTTTTTGTACTTACTCCACCAATAAAAGAAAATGTTGATTTGTTTTAAATTGTTCCATTGTCTCCTTTTATACTGTAACAAAATACAGTGTCTCTAGAACATACAGTACTGTCCAGGCATACTATACAGTACTGTACTGTTTACTGTAGGCATGCTCAGTACTGTACATCACTAGTATTAAAACAATACTGTACGGGTATAGAATACACATGTACTGGAATACATGTAGTATACTGTAAACGCATACTTTTTATTTTTCTGGTTTATTATACAGTATGTATATGTATTGTATACGGTCTGAAAACAACAGCAAACTGTTTCAGGTTTTCTATGAAGCTCTCAGTTACAGTATTCTATCCTAATCAATAACAACGGCCACTAAACTGTAGACTCCGGTACGTGGTTTTTTAAATCCGATTCAGCAATGTGCAGGCAATGTTACACAAAGCGATATTATCCATCGAAATCCCTCCATTTGCTGTTTTCCGCATGAGATGACAAAGTTTTCTTTTCTGAGGAAAAACAAAAGTACAAGTTTTACTGTAATGGTCAGTCAGTCCCTTAAGTTCCCACAGTCAGTCCCACCAATAACTTGTTTGAGGGGCGTCTCCTGTTCACATGCGCATGTGCCTACTGTCGATGTGATGACACGCATATGCGTTTCAAGAAGGTTCCAATGCGCATGCGCCTAGCTTTCCACCAATTGTTCAATATCTACTGTAGAAGCTGCTCAGCCAATGATATTGCTTACAGGAGAATCGCTTGACTGTGCATTGATATTGATATTTAAAAAACAGAATAAAATATGGCAACATTATTCACCATAGACTTTGCCAATCAGCTGCCGCCGAGCCACTGCCAGTCCCGTATTCTCGATCATACACGTAGTTAACAGGTGACAGCGGGACTACTACACCTGTAGTTGACAGCTGATGGGGCTGGAAATCGCTTAGGTACATGAAAGCTTGCTGGAATCTGTACGCGAAATCCGGCTCAGGCTGCAGGTATCCGGGCGGGGACAGACAGCAAGGGTTGCCGGTAACCAGGTTTTCACTGCCGGTCGTACCGTTATTGGATGCTGGCGCATTGCTTGCCAGTGACTGACGTTTCTTAGTTGGTTTTAACATGACCTTTCGCCTTTTGAAGTCGCCTTTTGCGTGTACTGACTGATCCGTGTGGTTGATTTGAAGTGCTGGTTGTTTAAAGTGTGTGCAGTTAGAACCAGAAGGAAAAGGGAAGTACTGGGTAGACTAGCAGGGGTGGCTGTTTTTGGGAAGTGTGCAGTGGGTTAATTTATTTTTAATGTGTGCTGTAATTTGAAGCCTGTAACTTTTTTTTCCCCTTTCTCCTGCCTGAGGCAGAGTGGGTGTGGTTGGTTAATTGGCTGGCCTAACACACCTGCAGTGGGTGGGGTTAGTTAATTGATAAACTAACACACCTGGTGGCTGTCCCTATTGAAACAGAGGCTTCTAACGAATCCTGAGCTTGCGTGTACTGATTGATCTGTGTGGTTGATTTGAAGTGCTGGTTGTATAAAGTGTGTGCAGTTAGAACCAGATGCAGTGCTGGTTGTTTAAAGTGTGTGCAGTTAGAACCAGAAGCAGTTTGAACAAGGAAGCGGTTAAACAAGGTATAGTTTATTGAAGTATAGTTTATTGTTAGTACTTATAAACTTCATAGTTGCTAGAATGAGCAGGATTTAAAATTCCACTCTGCACATCTTGCCACATGTATGTGCACTTGGAGCAGCTGTTCCAATGAGCATATCGCTGTGAAAAGTGTGAGCGGGTGGTCTCTTTAGAGTCAGAGATTGCTGATCTGAAAAGGCAACTTGCAATATTGAGGGACATTGGCAATCTTGAAAGGGAATTAGAGCTCACTGAGCAGGCCCTTGCTTCGACTAGTGGTGCAGATGGTGGCGCTGTTAGTGAGGAGCAGGTAGGTAGCTTGGTTGCCATTAGTGAGGAGCAGGTAGGTAGCTGGGTGACAGTTAGAAGGGGAAGCAGGGGCAATAGGGAGAGGCAGGTCGTTTCTGAGCTGACACATCCCAATAGATTTGCCGTGTTGAGTGAAGATATTGGGTATGTCGGGGCCGAAATGGCAAGGCTGGGGGAGACTAATTCCTCTAGCAGCCAGGGGAATAGTTCCTCCAGCACAGTGGGGACTCAGGATGCTCAGATACAAAGAAAGATTGTGGTGGTAGGGGACTCCATTATTAGGAAGGTAGATAGGGCAATCTGTTGCCGTGACCGCATGAACCGAACAGTTTGTTGTCTCCCAGGTGCTCGGGTTTGGCACATTGCGGATCGGGTAGACAGATTGTTGGGGGGGGCTGGGATTGACCCGGCGGTCTTGGTACACGTTGGCACTAATGTTAGGGAAAGATGGAGGGTCCTAAAAAATGATTACAGGGATCTAGGCCAAAAGCTTAAGGCAAGGACCTCCAAGTAGTATTTTCTGAAATACTACCAGTGCCATGCGCTACCGCAGGGAGACAGTCAGAGATCAGAGAGGTTAATGCATGGCTAAGAATGTGGTGCAGGAAGGAGTGGTTTGGGTTTTTAGAGCAATGGGACTCCTTTTCTGAGAGGTGCCATCTATATTCTAGGGACGGGTTGCACCTCAATGAAGAGGGATCTTCTGTGCTAGGGGGGAGAATGCTAAAAAGGTTGGAGGAGATTTTAAACTAGGATGATGGGGGGAGGGGAATGAAACAGATAATGAACTAAATGGAATAGAGGAGGATACAAGGTGGTATGGAGGTAGAATGGGGGCAAGTGCGAGTTTGACAAGCAGTGAGACACCCATAGTAAATACAGATAACACTAGAAAACTTCTAAAGACTAAACCAAGTGGGCGCAGAAAGGAAGGAGCAGATAAGATAATAGTACAGGCTGAAAAAAAACTTAAATGCATGCTTGCTATTGCAAGAAGCCTGACAAATAAAATGGGGGAGCTTGAATTAATAGCTGCAAGGGAGCAGTATGATATCATGGGCATTACTGAAACATGGTGGGATGAAACTCATGACTGGACAGTTAATTTAGAGGGTTATTCCATTTTTCGTAAGGATCGAACAAATAGAAGGGGAGGTGGAGTATGTTTATATGTTAAACCGGATCTAAAACCTATTATAAGGGATGATGTTTATGAAGGGAATGATGAAAATGTAGAGACTTTGTGGATAGAAATTAGCAGTGGAGGTAAAAGTATTAAGAAAATGTTTGTGGGAATATGCTATAAACCACCAAATATCTGTGAGATTGAGGAAGCTAAAATACTTTTGCAAATGGAAAAAGCATCAAAACTGGGTTGTTTGCACAATGGGGGATTTTAATTATCTAGACATAGACTGGGGCAATGAGATTAGCGTTACAACAAAAGGAAACAGGTTTTTGCGGGTGCTTAAAGACAATTATATGACCCAAATTATTGAGGAACCAACTAGGAGAGGGGCAATACTGGATTTGGTCATATCAAACAATGTAGAAGTAATAACAAATATTCAAGTCCTGAAACATTTGTGTAACAGTGATCATAACATGGTCTCATTTGAAATAAATTATCAAAAAATAGATTTCTTGGGTTCAACAAAGACCTTGAACTTTAGAAAGGCAGATTTTAATAAACTGAGGTCTAATCTAGTAGTAACACAATGGGATGATGTTTTTGGCAGGGAAAAATATAGAAGATAAATGGGCAGTCTTTAAAACATTGTTAGAAAAACACACTTATCAGTGTATACCCTTGGGTAATAAGTATAAAAGAAATAATAAATAAAGAATAAATGTGGCTAAATAAACAGGTAGGGGAGGAAATGGACACGAAGAGGAAGGCGTTTAGATTCTTTAAGTCAGAAGGGACAGAGACATCGTATCAGAATTATAAGGAATGTAACAAAAATTGCAAAAGGCCAATCAAATTAGCAAAAATGGATAATGAAAAAAGGATTGCAATAGAAAGTAAGGTCAGATTATTGGAGATAAGGAAAAAGCAGAGGTATTAAACAAATTCTTTGCCTCTGTGTTTACCAGGGAAGAATCAAGTTCAATAGTAGTGCCGCAGGAGGAAGCCACAACCTCCATATTAATGAACAATTGGTTAACTGAGGAAGAAGTTCATAAGCGACTTGAAAAAAATTAAAGTAAATAAGGCACCTGGCCCCGATGGCATACATCCAAGAGTTCTCAAGGAGTTAAGCTCAGTAATAGCCAAACCATTACATTTAATATTCAAGGACTCCATTTCCACAGGATCAGTACCACAAGATTGGGGTAAAGCAGATGTGGTGCCTATATTTAAAAAGGGAGCTAGATCACAACCGGGAAATTACAGACCTGTAAGCCTGACTTCAATAGTAGGGAAACTACTTGAAGGTTTAGTAGAAAGGTGGGATAAATCCCAAAAAGCGGCGCTCCAGCGAATGAGATACAGCAATGTGGTATAAGTTGATAATCAGGGTATGGAGATTATTGTTGCAATAGTGGTAGTATTGGACCCAGTGCATTTGCAGGAGTATAGTAAGTGAGGGGGTTAGAGATGGTCATAAACACATCATCCGCATACAATGCTACCTTATGCGATTGTGTGTTGGTTTCTATTCCCATTATGTCTCTCAATAGTGGGTTCAGCTCTCTCCAAATATCTGTGAGTTGGTTGTCTCTCAGTCCTCCCCTCAGTGCGTCCATCACCCCCCTATTATTTGGTTTGTAGGGACTCGACCTGTCCAAATGTGGATTGATCGCTATATTGAAATCCCCTGCTGGTATTATGACCCCCCTTGCAACTCTATTTAGTGTTTGGAAGAACTTCCTGAAAAATGAGGGGTCCTGCTCGCATGGGGCGTAGATTGTAGCTATCGTTAATGGCTGAGCTTGAACTGATCCCACTATCACTAAAAACCTACCATCTCTGTCTTTTTTGACCGTCTCTGCAATGAAAGGAAATTTGTTATAGAACAGGATTGCTACCCCCCTCTTTTTCTCCCTTGCGGGGGATAAGTAGAACGTCTTAAAGTTTTAATCCCAATATTTGGGGGGTGCTTTTGTGCTCAAATGTGCTAAATGTGTTTCTTGGGAGTAACAGCTTTCACAACGATTACAGCTATTTCTCTACAGGGTAACCTATTACCCACCCTACTAGCTGTGGCATAGTTTTGCTATCACATAGCGTTCCATATTATAACAGCCTCATTTGGGGCCCACCCCTTAAGGATGTACTATGGGGGAACCAAGACCATTTTTTCTACTTACTAACACCATTTAAAGTGGTATACGTGTGCAAGCATTATGAATAGTTCCGTGTCTTTTGGTGGCTTCACACTAACATCAGCATCTACCACCTTACTAACATTGACCCCGGTAGATAGCAAGGACTTGACTGGGATATACAGTCACATCTGTTTTGTGTGCACCCATGTATTTTAAATTGACACCAATAAAGTATTTTTAACTACTTCAATGTATCCATTTCGAGTAACAGAGTGCTACCAGCCGAGTTCTTTTTCTTAGGTGTATTAGCATGATCAACAGTATCAAAAGCCTTTGCAAAATCTAGGAATATTGCACCAGTGAGTTGTCCCTGTTCCATTCCACACTGCAATAAAATCCAAACTTTTAGCAGGGTAGTTACGGTGGAGTGTTTTGGGGCGCAAGCCAGATTGGAATTGGCTAGGGAAATTGGTCTTGGTATAATAATCGCTTAATATAGCAATATTTTATCAATGGGTGATAAAATTTCAGCTTTTCTACAAAAGCTCACACTGTGGAAGCATAAATATGAAACAGGATCTTGCGAAATGTTTGAATGTCTCAGCGAATTCATCGAAGCCTCTAATGCTAATCCAAGTCAGATTGATTCTGTTATAAAAACACACCTTGAAAATCTCCACCAGAATCTCTCTGAGAGGTTCCGGGACTTGCAAACAGGGGAGCTTCACTGGATTGGGAATCCTTTTGACACCGAAGTAGGAAGCACCCACCTACCACTTACTGATCAAGAAAAGTTGATAGAGTTATCAAACGAGTCCACATTAAAAATGGAATTCAAAAAGAAAAGCCTTGAGGCGCATGCGCGACGGACTAGGGTATGGAGGCATAAGTAACTAGCTCCGTGCCGCGCTCAACGAAAATAACATTAATAATACCCCAAAACCCACTGATTTCACATATAACCGGCAGATATCACTGCATAAACATCCCAGGATGGCCCCGAAGAAACCAGCAAGCCAAAAAAAGCAAAAGCTGGCCGATGTCAGGGCATACTTTGGAGGAGCAGGCGCGAGTGAAAGAGCAGGAGAAATGGCGCCGGCTTCAAATCCAGATACCGACACGGAACAAGAGGGGGACGAGGAGGGAATAAGCAGCCAATCCCTTCTCCCAGTACGGCGCTGCGACTTTGAGAGACTTTACAATGACCTAAAATCCCTACTGCAGGCGGAAATTAAGGAGGTCAAAAGAGATGTAGTGAAGCTGGGAAACAGAACAGACGACCTGGAAAATAAAGTAGATCTCACTATCAAAGCACGGAAAAAAACGGAGAAAAAGAAAGGCGACTTACATAGGCAGATAGATGAACTGAAGGAGCGGCAAGAAGATGCGGAGAACCGCGACAGTCGGAATAATATACGAATAAGGGGGGTCTCCGAGGAGGTGGGAGACTGCGAGGAGTTCATTGCGCGCTGGCTAGAATCCCTGCTGCCGGACTGCGGTAAGGAGGCCATGGATCGTTGCCATAGAGCCCTCCGCTCCCGACCAGTTCAAAACGAACAGCTGCGGGACATTATTATCCGGCTGCATTTTTATACCACCAGGGAGGCAGTCTTACGCCAAACATGGGCCCTGCCATTCATCGAATTTGAACATAATAAAATGCTCATCTTTCAGGATTTGTCCCCCGTAACACTACTGAGGCACCGCAACCTGCTGCCGGTTACTAAAGTCCTGCGCGAGCAGAACGTGCGGTATCGATGGACCTAACCGTTTGGGTTACTGGTGGAGTGGAACGGGGGGTCCATCACGATGAAAGATCCTGCAGAGGGGCCGGAGTTCCTAGCCAAGCTGGGCCTGAAGGGGGCCACTGTAAGGGCAGAGGAAGAAGCTGACACACTGGAGCCCGAATGGAGTGGAGTAGCTGGCTCACCAAAGGCCAAGGGGAGCAAGAGATGAAAGACTACAATAGCCATGATAATGGCTCACACACTGTTAAAAGTTTTTCAGTTAAATCGCAGAAAAGTTGCCTGCCTGTGGAGTTGTAGGATCTTCCCGCTTGGGTAAACATGGCCCCTGTAATGCCCTGGTGAAAGGGAGAATGTGGAAGCCCCCTGTCGACTCCCGAGGATCACCCAAAAATTTGCATGGCTCCGCGACAGCTCCTAGTAAAGAGAAGAGGGAAACATACCTTTGAATCCGGTCCTGGAGGTCGCAAGAAGATGGCGGGTGAAATGGCGCTCTTCGAGATCCAGCGTGAGGCGCAGAAGCAGGAAGAGGTAAAAAGGCGGGAAGAGAGAGCGCGCTCCATCCTCCTCGAGGCAGGGGTCAATCCAAAATGGCGGGGGCCGGAAACCGGAAGTCGGCATCACATGGAGCCGAAAAGAGGGACGCCATCTTGGTTGGGGCAGCTGATGTCACAAGCAGGCGGAGGCGCTCCGGCGAGCGTCAGCCGAGAGGGGAAAGCCCCACTTAGGAGCCAAACCAGACGCCGGAAGCAGGGAAAGCAGATGAAGAAGAAGGGGACATTTAGAAGGCCGGGTGGACATGGGTGGGGGAGGGATAGATAGTGGGCCGCTCAAGAGGAGGGAGGCGGATTAGTGAGGAAGATAGGAGAGGCTTGAGAGGGAAGAGAGAGGAAGAGAAGCGACTGAGGGGACGAGGAGGAAGGGGGAGTAGGATAAAAGAAGGGGGCCTAGAGGGGGACACGGGGGTAGAGGATCTAAGCGCACATAGGTATGAGGTGAAAGGGGCAGAGGGTAGACAATGTTGAAGCATGCTACAGGGGCATGGAAAGTCCATGTAGAGGTCTAGGTTAGAGCTCATACAGGCAAGTTAGTGCAACCATGGTTAGGGTTGTATATTTAAAGGGTTATGTGGGGAATAGAGTGAGTGCGGGCGCGGGGTGGTGAAGGAGCTTCACGCCCCGGGGTCGGCATGCAGGCGGGGCCTGGGGAGATGGGTCCCCCTGGAACCCGTTAAAGTCCTTTGGGGGGTAAAGGTGGGTCGTTGTCTGGAGGCCTCGAGAACCGCCACCCCAAAGGCGCTGGACTTTGCTACAGGTCGGGGAGGTCCTGGAGCCGAGGACATATTGTTATTTGTGTGCATGTTCTTATGTGGTGTTTTTCTTTTTGTATTCCCTAATGGACTTTCCTTCTGTGTCACACCCCGCCACCCCTCACCCCCTCCCCCCCTCCCATGTGCGACCAAGGAAGGAGACGGTGAAGTTGGAGAAGTCGGAGCCGTGAGCAGCGCACCGCCGCTGAAGAGCAGAACAGCCCGGAAAAGCACCGATAGAGTGAAGACTCGAGTTAAGCAAAATGAATAAAGAGATCAGATCCATTTCCCATAATGTTAAAGGCTTCAATAGCCCCGCAAAACGTAAGTTGGCCCTTAAAGACTACAAACGACACAAAGTTGACATTCTCTTTCTCCAAGAGACCCACTTTTCCAAAGCTAGCTTTCCCAAATTTTTAGACAAGGACTTTAGCACAGTACACCTAGCATCAGCAAAAGAAAAAAAAGAGAAGGGTGGCCATTGCAATCCACATTAGAATATCGTTTAAGCTAGAAAAGAAGGTAGTGGATGCAGAGGGCAGATTCCTTATCCTCGTAGGCTCCATACAGGGTCAGTCCCTGACGTTGGCATCAATATATGCACCATGCGAGTCGGCTTCAGAGTTTTTTTCCCTTTTCTTCCGGAAACTGCAGAAGGAAGCACAGGGAAATATGATTGTGGCAGGGGACCTGAACAGGACGTTAAACCCTAAGCTTGACCGCTGCACAGCACCTAACCTCCCCCTCAGACAGGACGTACTAAACATTACCCAAGGACTACGTGACTGCCAGCTAGTGGATATCTGGAGGGAGCAACACCCACAGATCAAAGACTACACTTTTTACTCCCACCCCCATAACTGCTATAGTTGGATAGATTACTTACTTGTGTCCAATAGACTGGTTCCAGTGGTCTCCCATTCGGGAATACACGACATTTCGTGGTCAGACCACGCACCTATAGAGCTGCGGTGCACACTAAACTTACTAGACAGGCCGGGAGCGGGCTGGAGACTAAATGAGCTGTTGTTAAAAATTCCAAAAATTGAGAGAGAGGTCGCAGACAAGATCAAGGAATATTTCACGGAGAGCGAGGGTAGTGTGACATCACACGCCACTTTGTGGGAGGCCCATAAGGCTACCCTCAGGGGATCTCTTATGTGGCTAGCCGCAAAAGACAGCAAGAGAGTCAGATCAAAGAGCTACAGGAGAAATTGGCATCCCTCTCAACAACGCATAAAAGCTCCAAAAATGACTCGGCCCTTACACAAATTTTAGATACCAAACGACAGTTAAATATACGATTGGCTTCCCAGGCTGAAAAGGAGATGAGCTGGACTAAGCACAAGTTTTTTGAGAAGGCGAACAAGCCGGACACCCTCTTAGCTAATAGACTCAGAAACAAAATACCAAACTACCACATTCAATCTATTCGCACGCAGGGGGGGAACTTACCTCGAATCCTAAGCAGATCGTAGCGGAATTTAAAAACTACTATGAAATGCTCTACGATGTCGGTAAGGTCATACACAATCAGAAAACGAGAGACAATCTCCAAGAATTTTTAAAAGAGGCGAAATTGCCGACACTGAGCAGGGCGGAGAGAGAAGCGTTACAGAAAGACTTCTCTTTAGAAGAGTTAACGGAAGTTGTAAAGTCCCTTAAGCCAGCCAAGGCGCCCGGCCCAGATGGCTTCTCAAATCTCTACTACAAGAAATTTGTGAAAATACTAGCACCGCATATGCTGAAACTATTTAATTTGGTCTTACAAGGGGCCTCGTTCCCAGCACAAATGCTTCAGGCGTTGATCTCTCTGATCCATAAGCCTGGAAAGGACCCGGCAGACTGTAAGAGCTACCGGCCCATCTCGTTAATCAATACGGACATAAAAATGTTCTCTAAGCTTATAGCTAATAGAGTGGGTACCGTTCTTCCCAGGTTGATACATCCAGATCAGGTGGGGTTCATAGGAGGAAGGCAAGCGGCAGACAACACCAGATGAATAATTGATTTGATTGATCTGGCTCAAAAGCAAAACATCCCGTCAATGGTGTTAAGTCTGGACGCGGAAAAGGCCTTTGATAGGATCGACTGGCCCTACCTGAGAGAGACGCTAGAGGCATTTGGCTTTGAAGGACACCTATTGGGAGCCATTATGGCGCTGTACGAGGGGCCGACGGCAAGGGTGCGACACCAGGGGTTCCCATCGGAACAATTTCAAATTCACAGTGGCACGAGGCAGCGATGCCCTTTGTCCCCCTTGTTGTTCGCCCTCTGTATAGAACCCTTGGCGGCGCAACTGAGAAACAACCCAGATATTTCGGGAATAGCATTAAAAGAGCAGTCACATAAAGTGACGCTGTACGTGGATGATGTGATCCTGACATTATCCAATCCTCTCACCTCCCTGCCCAATGTTTTTTCAACTTTGGGGAAGTATAACCAAATTTCGGGGTTCAAAATAAATCAGGCCAAGTCGGAAGCCCTCAATCTAAATTTACCTAAACCAGTGGAAAAACTAATTGGACTAAATTTTAACTTTAAATGGCAGCCCTTCATGATCAAATACCTAGGGGTATATATAACCAAGGACTTCAAAGCCTTGTACAAGGCGAATTATGCCAGGTTGTTTAAGACTCTACGAGAGGATCTCAGGAGATGGGCGGAGTGTGGCATCTCGTGGATAGGACGAATTCATAGCGTAAAAATGAATCTCCTTCCGCGGGTGCTATACATTTTCCAGGCCCTCCCGATCCCCCTGCCAAAAGATAAAATTCTCTCTCTACAGTCTGTAATAACAAAGTTTATCTGGAATGAAAAGGGCCCAAGAATTAAAAAAGATATCTTGAGGAGGCCGACCTCTAGAGGAGGGCTGGGGATGCCTTGCTTGCTCGCCAACTACGAAGCGGCCCAGCTAACGCAGATTTTGCAGTGGCACACAGATCTGACTCTCCGGAGATGGGTAGCGCTGGAGAGAGAGTGCTGCGCACCCATAGAGTTGCGAAACCTAATCTGGTTACCCAAGATAAGCCGGTCCAGAATGCGGACACCTCTGCAGGCCATGCTGAATTCCTTAAAGGTGTGGGAGGCTACCAAATTTAGATGTTCTCTAACAACACCATACTTCCTTGATGACCCCCATTTGGAGTAACCCGGACTTCGCTCCAGGCATGGATAGTTTTAATTTTTCAAATTGGATTCAGGCAGGGTATCTCCGACTAAAATATCTGGAAGGAAGAAAATTGGTCAAAACCTTTGACCGCATCAAAGAGGAAAAAAATATTTCTAACGCTGAATTTTTTAGATACCTACAGATCAGGGCTTTCTATAACAAGGCCCCTATTCGGCCCTGGAGAACAAATTTTGAGCAGCTGTGTTCAAGAGGAACGGACACGAGGGGACTAAACTCTAGAATCTACAAGCAAGTGATCTGCCCCGAGACAGAGGACGAGCCCAGACTTAGCTACTGTATATGAGACAATGGGAAGCGGATTTAGGAGAGACACTAGAGGATGAGGACTGGGAGAGGATCCTGCAGGCAGCAGCTAAAAGCTCTATCTATCCACGTTAAAGGAGAACGCATATAAAGTCCTGATGTGCTAGTACTACACCCCAACAAAACTATCGAAATTTGTCAGAGGCTATTCTCCGCTCTGCCCCAAGCAGTGTAGAGAAAGAGCGGACTTGCGCCACATGCTGTGGTCGTGCACGAAGGTGGCTCCGATTTGGGCAAAAATGAAGGAGTGGCTACAAAGGTTGATAGATGTAGAGGTCCCCCTTAACCCGTGGCTGTTCCTATTGGGCAGGCGGGTCCGGGGGTTCTCGAACGCAACTCATAAATTAATTACACATTTTGCTACTGCCACCAAATGTGAGATCGCAGCATTGTGGAAGCAACCGGATATCCCAATTGTACCCAAAATCAGAAGTAGAATTTGGTTTGTTTGCCGGATGGAACAGTTGACAAGTCTGGTTAACGACACCGGCTCAAATTTTCTGAAAGTCTGGTCACCATGGCTGGCGTAGACAGACATCCCGGGGGTGGACAGTGCCACTATATTGCAATGATAGATAAAACATGCGTTCTCCGGTGACCAAATGGATCCATGACCATACAGAGACAGTAAGACGGACCGTAGGCAGGAGACCAAAGATACGGGGTCTCCCCAAGCGGGTGAGATGAAGTTTATTATCTTCAGAGGAGAAATTGAGTGTAGGCCGGAAAAGCGGGAACAGTGAGCAGACGCTCCCCTTCCATCAACAAGGTCGCCCCGTCCACATCCCCACCTCCCCCCTCCGCTCCCCCAGCTTCCCTTCGGTCCTGTCTCCCTGTCTGTCTTGTGAGTCCTGTCTGTCAGTTTTTTTGGGGGGGTTTTCCTGTAGATGGAGTAGAAAATGCGGTGGTCCTAATAAAGCCAATGGGCTGTGTTACCTTATAATGCTGCGGCGCATCTGAGTCTAACACATCGCCGTTTTTTCCCTGGCTTTTTCCTGGAATGCGACGCACTTCACCCTGAGCTTACCGCATTCATTTTGCGTTCTCAGCCCCGGGTTGATGCGCGGTTGATGCGTTTATTGAGAATGGTTCGGATTTAATAGGTTGCAATTATTCGCGTGTTGCCAGATGGCAGATATTCATGAATTGTGATGCGCATGCGCTTCATTAATGTGTCAACTTGCAGGTGTTTCGTTGAAAAAAGATACTGTACCACAGTGTGCCATTGTGACTTGGCCTTGAGACTGAAGGAAGAGGTTGCAAAAATGTATCAATTTAGGCTTTTCATATTAAAGAAAGACAAAGACCAGTTTCAGTTACACTATTCTCCAGAGACCCGCCGCCCGCCATGAGTGTTCAAGTGCAGCCCGTTTTCCAAAAACCCGACAGAAGTTACGCGTATTTGATATGGGCCGCGATTAATGCAACGGAAAATAAGATGGCAACAGTTGCTCAAATTTATCAGTATTTTATGGAAAACTATGACTTTTACAAATTTTCGCCAGCTCCTCATACGTGGAAGCATGCAATAAGGAAAAGGTTATGTAGCGATCCCTGTTTTTATCGTATTGAGCCACAATTTGTTGGAGGGTATTGGTGTGTAGCACCGGCTTTTTCCTGTATCTATGATCATCCAGACGGCAAAAGGCGAAGGGTCGTGTTAAAACCAACCAAGAAACAACATTCGCTGCCAAGCAATGCACCGGCACCGTCTTCCCATAACGTTCCCACCGTCAGTGAGCCTGAGCCGGATTTCGCGTGCAGTTTCGATCAAGCTTGCATGTACCTAAGCAATTTCCAGCCTCATCAGCTGACTACAGGTGGACTAGTCCCGCTGCAAACTATCTACGTGGATGATCAGGAACACTGGACTGGCAGTGGACCGGCACCGGCGCCAGCTGAATGGGAAATTCTACGGTGTGCTTTGTTAGTATTGTTGCCGTATTATTTTGTGTTTTTTTTTTATTTTGACAATACTGTAACAATATCGGTACGATTTGAAAGTCAAACGATTCTCCTGTAAGCAATATCATTGGCTGAGCGGCTTCTACAGTACTGTACTGCAGATACTAAACTATTGGTGGAACGCTAGGCGCATGCGCATTGGAACCTTCTTGAAACGCATATGCGTGTCATTACATCGACGGTAGGCGCATGCGCATGTAAACCGGAGCCCCCCCCCCCCCGACCCGAGAAAATTATTGGTGGGACTAGCTGGGAACGTCTTTAGGGGACTGAACATTACAGTGAAACTTTTCCTTTTTTTTTCCTCAGAAAATAAAACGGCGAATGGAGGGATTTCGATGGATAATATCGCTGCACATTGCTGAATCGGATTTAAAACGCCACGTACCAGAGTCTACAGTTTAGTGGCCGTTGTTATTGATTAGGATAGAATACTGTACCTGAAACAGTATGCTGATGTTTTCTGGCCGTACAGTATACAATAGTTTTATATAGTGTGTAATAAACCCGGGAAAATAAAAACTATGCATTTATTCTACATGTATTACACTGACAGTTCATACAGAACAGTACAGTATGCGTCTTCTATTTATTTTTTATACTCTTATGCTGAGCATGCCTACAGTATACAGTGCAGTCCAGTATGCCCCGACATTCTAGAAACACTGTGTTTTGTTACAATGGAGCCAATGGAACAATGTAAAACAAATAAACATGTTCTTTTATTGGTGGAGTACTGTAAGTACAAAAACATTTATTTACAAATACTGTACAATGTGGAAACATTTTAAGTGCACAGCAATTCAAAACATCAACAGGTGTATGGTTTACTGCTACAGTAGTGAAAACATTTATTTATGTACTAGCTGATATACCCGGCGTTGCCCGGGCGTGGAAGGGCAGGGGGCATGGAGTGGAAGGGCAGGAAGGGAAGAAGGGGGCAAAGGGAGGGCAGAGGGCAGGGAAGAGGGGGGCAAAGGGAGTAGTTCGGAATTTAGCGATATGTAAGATTTTTAGCAGTTCTTTTATTAAGTTGCTTTCAAAGTCTCTTCCTTGATCGGAATGTAGTCGTTGGGGAAGCTCATAATGCATGAAGTATTTTTCCCAGAGCACCTTGGCCACCGTAATGGCTTTTTGATCTTTCGTCGGGAAGGCCTGGGCGTACACTGGCGGCACACTTTATTAAAGTGCGGCCAGTTCCGCAAGCCGGGAGATTTCCCGGCTTGCTAGTGGCATCCCCTCGGCGTGCCGCGTGTCACCGATGCGCGGTCACGCGTCATCGGGAGCCTGCGCCCCCTGCACGCGCATCCAGGGCTCCCCGAGGGAGCCCTGGTGTCCCGCGATGTGGGGGACGGCGGCAGGGGGTTCCGGGGGACCCGGCGGACCCGGAGAGGAGAGGGGGAAGCCCCGATCGGCGGGCCTCTCCTCCGATGCTTCGGCGCGCGCCCGGGACATCACGGCGCGCGCCAGGTTACTGTCGCGGCCGAGACCGGGCAAATGCTCGAATAAACTCGGCCGCGACAGTATCTAGTGTAATGATCCGTGATGACCAGCACATTGCCTATGCCGCGGCTATCGGGTTCGATGCATAGGAAGTCCATACATACTAAGTCCATAGGCCCGGTGCTTTTTAAGTGGCCCATTGGGGCGGCCCTGGTGGGCAATGTCTTCCGCTGAATACACCGCACACACCGTCGACAGTGATGCTCTACTGCTTCTCTCATTTTCGTCCAGAAAAAACGATCTCTCACTAGTCCAATGGTCTTGTCGACCCCCAAATAACCATGTTCATCGTGTAGAGCCCTCAGTACCAAGTACTGTAATCTTTTTGGCAGTACTAATTGTCTCCTATTTGGGTGGTTATGGTACTCTACGACTCTGTATAGAAAATTGTCTCGTATTTCGAATTTGTCGGCTTCCCGCATCAGTATACCCCCTACATCACCCGGAGCCTGTCTGAGGAGGGCCGGGCGATTTTGGCGGATAGCATAGCGAATGGCCCCCGCGACCGGGTCTTGTTCTTGGTAGCGTACCATATCTTTCCAGGCTATGATCTTGTCTGGAGTAACGTGCATACCACTTGGGTCTCGATAGGCTTCCGGGATAGCGTTAGATGCACATTTTAGAGAGTCAGCCACCCTTAATTCAGAGAACGCCACTTGATCATTGACTATGGCAGCGGTACCACATAGAGCCTTTATTCCGGGTCCCGGAATTTCTTCCCATTGGACTTCGTCGGGGGTAGTGGCCAGCCCTGGTCGCCTAGACATGGCGTCAGCTCCAATGTTCAAGGGACCCGGCTTATATTTCAGGGTGAAATTGTAATTGAACAAAGCGGCCAGCCAGCGATGTCCGGCCGCGTCGAGTTTGGCGGAGGTCATGATATAGGTAAGTGGATTGTTGTCGGTCCGCACCTCGAACGACACACCGTACAAGTAATCACAAAGTTTGTCTACAATGGCCCACTTGAGGGCCAAGAACTCGAGTTTGTGCACGGGGTAGTTCTGTTCACTGACTGTAAGACTGCGGCTGATATAAGCTACGGGTCGTAGTCCCTCTTGATATTTTTGATGTAACACCGCCCCTAATCCGCTCAGGCTAGCATCCATATGTAATATATACGGTTGCTTGGGGTCTGCATAGGCCAACAGAGGGGCCACGGTCAAACTCTGTTTCAGGTCCGTGAAGGCTTGTTCGCACTCTGTCGTCCATTTGTCCCCGAAGGGTTGTCGGGCAGGCGTAGCCTTCCGGCCGGTGTCTTCCGGATATATTTTGAGGAGGCCGTTGAGGGCTTTGGCCCATCAGGAATATCCCTCCACAAACCTACGATGGGATCTGCAGAACCCCAGGAACGACCGCAACTCCCCCACGTTGTCAGGTCGTGGCCAATTGACGACGGCTTCTATTTTGGCGGGGTCTGTGGCAATTACCTCGGCGGACACTAGGTGTCCCACGTAAGTCACCGATGTCCTGCAGAAGCGGCATTTATCTAAGGAGAGCTTGAGTCCTTCTCGAGCTAATCGGTCCAGTACTTTAAGGAGTCGAGCCTCGTGTTCCTCCAGGGTTTTCCCGAAGACTATGTCATCCAAATACACGAGGCATTCTCTGGGATTCTAGTCACCCAAAGTCTTCCCCATTAGCCGCTGGAAGGTGGCGGGGGCACCACATATGCCTTGGGGCATACGGGTGAATTGGTAGAACCCCAGTGGGCAAATGAACGCCATTTTCTCTTGGTCCTCAGGACTCATAGGTACCTGGTAGTAGCCGGACCGGAGGTCCAGTACACTGTACCATCTGCTTCCATGTAGGGCGTCCAGGATTTCTTCTATGCGAGGAAGATTATACTGGTCCGGTACCGTTCGATTGTTCAGTGTCCGATAATCTACACATAACCTCACAGTCCCATTCTTCTTTCGCACTACCACTATGGGTGAGGCGTAAGGGCTTCGTGATTCCGTGACGATTCCGGCTTCTTCCATCTCATGGAGAGTCGCTCGTACATCCTCTACGTCCCTAGGAGCGAGCCGACGGGAATGTTCCCTGAAGGGCTTTGTATCAGTCATCCGAATGGTGTGCTGGGCATTGCGGCTGCACCCCACATCCATCTCCCCTGTCGAGAATACTGATCGTCTTTCTTCCAGCTGCACTCATAACCCTTCCTTCCAGGCATCTGACAGTCCAGACGAGCCAAAGTCGAAGTCTAACGGCGATCCGGGATCTTCCACTCGGGTAGCTTTTACTTGTACTACTTTATCCACCGAGCTGACAGGGGAAATTCTCCCTATTCTCTGTCCCGCGTCGATGGCCATGGGAAATGGCAAAAGATTCTGGACCATCACATAAATTCTACGGGGAATGGCGGTCGGCCAATCCCGGAATTCCGGTACTAGCCGATATCCTCGGCGGACATCTTCTTCTGGCGTGCTTTCTAGAGAAAAGAGCTGCTCCTCGTCTACTCGTTTAGCGTCGGCACACCAGGCGGGTACCGTACCCTCTGTGTCTCTCCTGGTAAGAGTCTGGTCAGCCCTCCCTGGCCGCAGAACAACAGTCCGTAGTCCTCCGAGGGTGGCGGAGGGGAATCCGGATCCACCTGGACAGGCTGCAGCTGTAGGCTGGACATGGGCAGTTCCTTAGTTTCTTGTAGATAGTAGAAAGAGTGAACCGAGAGGTTCAAAGATAACCCTATATATGCACTCTAAACCAAACGTGTCGATATTTCTAAGGCCACAAGGATAAAAATCCCTATACCAGAAACTAAAATGGCGCAAAACAAAAAAGTTTTAATACATAAATAGTTATATTACACTCAAATGAATAAAAATATGGGTATATACTGAACCCCTAAGTGGAGCAATAAAGAGAACCAATGGGGATATGTATAAGTAGAATGTCTCATATGTCATCTGAGATTAACCCCATCCGTTCCTGCGTGTAGTAGGAACACGTGATGCCCATATATATGACACACATCACATATGTACGTTCAGTGGCCTTAAAATGGCAATGGATCAGTGACAGAATAGACTATAATTCGCCACCATCTGATTGGGTGTGGTAAATGCTGTAGTAAATAGCATACATATGGTGTAATAGGATCTATGCCTCTAACAAACTAACAATGTTCCTCTGTTTGATAAGACAGGTAGTATCCCTTCCCTCGCATTGAGTTGGATACACTGACAATAAACAATGTATCAGACTAGTAGTCATAAATGCCTGTATAGTAACAGCATTTCAGAAACCAACTTGCAAAACAGATTATTGTTGTTTAAACGCTACTGGATCAGCAGTGCAGCAAGGAAATCTCCCCGTCGGCGGGATATCGTGCCGCCACAGCAGTGGGTAGGGAGGGATAGGGAGAGGGAGGGAAGGGAAGTGGAGAGAGCGGGCTACGGAGAGCCCTTGTGTGTAGTTAGAGGCATACGACCCGTAAAGGCATCCAGTGTGTCCACGCAGTCGCTACTCCGATGCGGTCACTTTCGTGACGTCAGCAACATCCGACACGTGTTTCGCGCTTCTTCAGGGGGAGGAGTCTACCCTTACGACTAAGTACCTGGTATATGTAGGGAGGTGTGGACCCCTATTGGTCAGTAGGTGCTTGTGTGGTACGCCTTCTTGCTAAAAATAGCGGGGTTAACCCTATGAGATCGGGTTACAATCTATTAACTGATTAGTTCGGACCTATTCTATTTGGAGAATATTGGGAATTTGATCATTTAGAGTGCATATATAGGGTTATCTTTGAACCTCTCAGTTCACTCTTTCTACTATAAGTTGTTATACCTCCTTTGCACCTACCGCTTTTTAGGACATTATGTTTAATAGGTGAGCAGTTCTTTCAAACATCTATGTGTTTCTTGTAGATAGGCCCGGATAACGGCTTGTACAATGTCTGCATTCATACCTAGGATGATCGGATACTTAGGTGGATCTTTGGGTTCTGGACACACCAAGGCGTCCACCTTCATGGGGTGAAACTTTCCAGTGTTGAGCTGTTGTATTTCCAGGGCCACGGTCACAATGCCGTTGATGGGGTAGTCGTCATTGCTTAGGCCTCTTACTTTGATATGCCCTGCCGATTTCAGAGGCCGCTTCTGGAGGTGTCAATCATAGAATCCTCGATATATGATGGTTACTTGAGATCTCGTGTCCAGTAGCGCGGAGGAGTAGATACCGTCCACTAGCACCCGGATCAGCGCTGCCGGCCCCACGCGGCTACTCTCATCCTCAGGTCCATCGCCACTTTAGGTGGGAACAGGGGCTTCTTGGCTGGCTGCATAAACACAGCATATCATGGCCTGGGGCATGAACTTCTTGGGTGATGGGCTCCGGTGGCGAGACTCCCCCATCCAACAACCGTAGGAGATATGTCCCTTCTTCTCGCATTTGTAGCAGGACATATCTCGGGGTGGGGTACGACGATCATACGGAGGCGAGGTTCGTCGGGCGTATTTCGGCCTTTCCGGGCCGGGTTTATCCAGCGGATCCACCTTCTCAGCACCCCCTTTGGGTTTAGTGGTGCTGGCAGCTTTAGCCTTCTGTGGGGAGTGAAGCATGAGATGCGTTTCGTGCTCTTTGACTTGCTGTAAGAGTTTGATAAACGAGGGGGGAGGTCCTTGAGTGAGGTTATCGCGAATCATGTTTGCAATAGGGTGAGTAGGACTGGACCCCCGTAGATATTGTTTGCGGCGGTATTCGTCCATCTGTGAGGCGGTCACATATTTATGATGCAGCAGGGGTCCTAGGGAGATTTGCACACGGTGGATATAGGCAGACAAATATTCTCCATCCTTTTGATTGATGGCATAGTATTTGGCCCACAAGGCCCCATCATCCTGGTCGCGCTATAGGCCTCGACGAGGAACTCGATCATCATACGAGAGGTCAGGTCGGGGTACTGTTCTCGGGGAATGCTGATCAAGGTGGACGCCGGGGGTCTCAAGCACTCCATGAGCTGTTGGCGTTTCACCACGTCTGTACAAGACCATTCTTCCATTATTCCCCTAGTATGCTCCTTCCAAGGGTCTATCCCATCCTCCCCCGTGGGCACAGGTAGCGTCCCCGAGAAGGCCTTTAATTTCCGGTAGCTTTGGGAATGCGTGGCTAAGGTAAGTGCTTCTACTAACGGCGGTAAGCTTGCGGGGGTGGTTAACTGGTCAATCTTGTCATTGAGTTTCTGCAGCACGTCACTACGCACCCCCGCTTCTTCGGATGCGCTACACCCGGGGTAGCTAGATTCTGACTGACAGCTACCCGCCTCACTCGCGGGGTAGTGAGCAAAGGGGAGCGTAGGGTCATCGTCACCTAGTCCCCCCACAGGGGGGTCCCGAAGTGCATAGACAAAGGGGCTGCCGCCGGGCGGAGAGTTTGGAAGCGGCAGATATTGAGGGACTGCAGGCTCGAGGACTACTAGATCTCGCCGGCAATCTACTAGCAAGGTGTTCCACTTAGCATCTTTATCTATGAGCACATCTACCAGGCGGGCTTTGGCAAAACCCGGTAGTTGTCGTAGTGCCGTTTGCTATGTCTCTAAAGGTAAGGCCATGGGTACTTGGGTCACAGCCACTGCGCGGCGGACGGGCGTGCACATTTTCCGCGCCCAGTCGCGTATTTCCTGACATGCGGGAAGGGCCATGGTGGCGGTATTTTTGGCTCGAGGGCCACGCCAGGTCTAAGCTCTCAGCAGTGCCTCCAAATGTAGTCCTGGTTCCTAGCGAACAAAGACCTCTACTGTATGCTGTATAACCTGTAGGCTCACAGGGCCTGAGCCTCTGCAATGGAGAGCCTGGGGTACGCACAATACTTATAACTTGGTGCAGCGCCTCCACCTGCGACAGCTTCCGCCCGAGGGGAAGTGGGTCTTCGCAGGAACTTATGTACATAACACACACACACAGCAATATACCTTAACCAATTAACTTTATTTGTAGCAACCATAAGCTTTATATCAACAGGTGCCCCTCCCTAGAGGAGACACTATACTCAGCGTCCCGCCGAACGCTCACTCTCCCTTTCCCTTGACCGGGTGATCCCACCCCGTGTCCAGTTTCCTTTTGGAATAAGTCCCCCCACCCTCAAGTGAGACAGTGAATGTATATGTATGTGACTGCGCAGCCACCGTGTCCTGAGTGAATGATGGTACCGTTGGTGCACTTGAAGTTTACCTGCCAGGCACTCCAGTACCCGGTACTGCAACAATCTTCACAAAGGATCGGCATGGGCTTAGATGACGTCACCCGTAGGTGTCCGGGGCAATCCCACCCAGACACGCTGCAACTTGGTAGCGGGGCCTGATCCCAGACCTCCCGCCGACTTAGAACTGTCCCGGTAGCGATCACGTAACAGTAAGGGAATCCGGAACCTATCTAGGGCCAGTCCCTAGCTCAGCTTCACACTACTGGGGCTCAGGGCCTAACTGGGCCTGGGGTATGCGGCCTAGGTAGGGGGCGGACTGCCTCCCTACACCGGAGCTCCTTCTCCTTCCTCCTACAGCCAGCTCTAACCCAACGTGCGCGCCCCCACCTCCTTTTCCTCCCTTCCTTGCACCTGATTGGTCCTTGCACGTCACCGGGGGCCCGCGGGGCTGCTGGGATCCGTAGTTCCCTAACCTCCCTCCTATCCGAGCTCTCCTCCTTCGCGGGCTTTTCTCCCTTTGCCTCGCGCATGCGCAACCTCCTGCCGGACCATCTCTGCGCCTGCGCCAACCTCAACATGGCGGCTCCCTCTACGCGGAACCTCCGTTATCGGAGTGTTCCCTAGGTGAAGCATCTCCCACCCCACAACAACCAATGGTGGTAAAAGGAGTCCCGGCTACATGTGCATGCAACGTCTTGTATATAATGTATACCCTGCTCACTTAATGTAACTGTATTTGTAACCATGTATTATTTGTCTTACTCTGTGCCCAGGACATACTAGAAAACAAGAGGTAACTCTCAATGTATTACTTCCTGGTAACACATTTTATAAATAAATAAATCATGTGTGTGTTATGGGCTATAGCTTCTCTGTGTGAGGCTGACATGTAAAAGAGGAAGTACCTTCCGAGCTGAAGCAGAAAGAGGAAATAAGTGGCAGGGGGAGGCGTGAGCACAGAAAGAAGATCATCTAGCAGGGGCACAGAGTATATCACCAGACGTCACTACACACACGGCACAGAGTATATCACCAGACGTCACTACACACACGGGCACAGAGTATATCACCAGACCTCACTACACACACAGCACAGAGTATATCACCAGACCTCACTACACACACAGCACAGAGTATATCACCAGACCTCACTACACACACGTGCACAGAGTATATCACCAGACCTCACTACACACACGGGCACAGAGTATATCACCAGACCTCACTACACACACGGGCACAGAGTATATCACCAGACGTCACTACACACACGGGCACAGAGTATATCACCAGACGTCAATACACACGCGGGCACAGAGTATATCACCAGACGTCACTACACACACGGCACAGAGTATATCACCAGACGTCACTACACACACGGCACAGAGTATATCACCAGAAGTCACTACACACACGGGCACAGAGTATATCACTAGACGTCACTACACACACGGGCACAGAGTATATCACCAGACGTCACTACACACACAGCACAGAGTATATCACCAGGCGTCACTACACACACGGCACAGAGTATATCACCAGACCTCACTACACACACAGCACAGAGTATATCACCAGACACACGGCACAGAGTATATCACCAGACCGCACTATATACGGTGGGAGATGGGGGTGAGATTGTCACTATGTTTCTCACCAGCCCACAGCCAGCACCACGTGCAGCTCTCACCAGGGGGCACTCACCGCACCTTGCTTGGGAGCCCACCAGGGGTCACTGTTCCATATGAGCTCAGGAGGAGCTGGATAGAGGCGCTCTGGCCTCACCTCTTCCCAGCCTCTAAGTCCCTTTTCCTGTGCCCCCCTCACATTGCCCACCCCCTGCTGCACAGAGATCTTCAGCCTGTGTTATTGGGTAAGTGCTTTCCTCCTCCTCCCTTCCCCTCCCTTGTGTGACCTGTGCACATTATCCCAGTGCTGCTCTGAGCTTCCTTACACACAGGAGCCTGAGAGGCTGAGCCTCTGATAGTGAGGGGGAGCCTCTGGCACTGGGGGGGTTACTCCTCCTGTATCACAGGGACTGGGAGATAATGGGGGTTATTTTACATTGGGAATTAACATTAGGAATCAGTGAGGATAAGATTGGGAAAGTTATTAAATAGAGTTAGAAAGTAATTAGATTGAGGGAGTATTGGTTGGAGTTTAACTCCTTCATTACCACAGGGGCAGCATCATGTGTGTGTTATGGGCTATTGCTTCTCTATACACGATACATAAAGCTTGGCCCCCTGCAGACGCACTTACCTGAACGCCCTCCTACTGTCTCTGTACGTTCTCCCCACCAATTAGATTGTAAGCTCCCCGGAGCAGGGACTCCTCTTCCGAAATGTTACATTTATGTCTGAAGCACTTATTCCAATGTTCTGTTATTTGTATTATTTGTTATTTATGAATGTCACGTGTATTACTAACCCTCACCTCCTTCCCCTAGACTCTCCTGGCGCCGACTGACGTGTTTCCCAGCGCGCGAAATGTATCAATCCCTGAGAGCAGGGAGATACTGCAGCCCTATTGGCTCCCTGGCGTCATGTGGGGCGCTCCTGAGGCTCATGTGACATGTAGTCCCTGCCCATAGCCTCTCCTGATTGGTGGGGGGTTCACATGCTATAACTGCGCATGCGCGAGATAGCCAAAGGCCTCCGCAACTACTGCCTTCACTGCGCATGCGCCAGGCAAAAGAAGATGGCGGTGTCCTGCAATGGGAGCCGCCGGGAGTACCTGGCTATGCGATCGCCGCCGCACCAGCAACCGCCCGCACCCACTCTTGCGGCCAGCTGACGGGTCAGTTGCTGTGTTCGGCGGCACCCACAACCGCCGCCAAGGTGAGGGGGGTACTGGAAGGCCCAAGGGGACCGGGATATATATTATATATATATATACTTTTGTCAAGTCCATTATTACATGGAAAACCCTTAAGCCAATGCTTGCTGCTTTTAAACATAGCCTGGGATGAGATGCAAAGCCAATAAACCTACTCACAGACAGACTGTCTTATTGTGTTTACAATACTTGTATTATACGTGTGGATACGTTCCACAGATATAACACAGAGAATAGTGCTTTTGATTCAGTATCAGAATATAACTATTCCTCTGGAAATTATCTGGGTCGGGAAGCAGTGATCCCGTCATAATAGGACGGGCTGATAAGGGTGTGAGCAGGTCAGACGTCTGTGTCCTACCTTCAGATGGGCAGAGCCTATTCCCTCATGTCATGTGCTGACATTGAGAGACCAGGGGAAAATAAATAATCAGTGAGTAAAATGTCAGTGTTTCCCCAGGCATTCCTTTATATAAGAATGTCCTGCAAGGTACAAATGTGCTGAATGTGAGAAACTGGAGGTGATCGAGGAACAAATTAATGAGGGTGTGAGGTATCAAACCCCCCTATTTATTATGGTGGGGTAAGGTGAGGGGAGGTTACTGCACTAGTTCCTCTGCATTACCCACTTCTCACCGTATGAAATAGGAAAGTGAGACTGTGTCAGTATGGACCAGAACTGCTGGACCTGAGAGAGTATCGGGAGAATTTATCAAAGTCTCACTCATGTACTGTGTCTGCTTTTTATTCATACTATGGAACTGTACAGTATGTTACTATGTTACACTATGAGGACTTTACTGGTCTTTTGGCTGCTAATCTCCGACTCTCGTTATACTTTTCTAGATGGTTATGTTGTGACACAATCCTGAGCCATTAAAGTTTTGCAGTGTTTGAAATGAAGTTCCTGTTTGCGAATGGACCATGTGTGTTTTTTGGTGCCCCTGTCTTCTCCGACTCCTTTGGGGTTAATGATTTAGGTGTGAAAGAGCTGATACTAAATACTGTATATTTGTCCAAAAAAACTGATCATTCCAATTCTGTTTTATATACAGGCACATTCTAAAACCCAATACATATAGATTAAGTAACCTCCGGTCAGCACCTCCCAGAGCAGCGCTGCCCACTGCCAGCACCTCCAGAGCAGCACTGCCCACTGCCAGCACCTCCAGAGCAGCGCTGCCCACTGCCAGCACCTCCAGAGCAGCGCTGCCCACTGCCAGCACCTCCAGAGCAGCACTGCCCACTGCCAGCACCTCCCAGAGCAGCGCTGCCCACTGCCAGCACCTCCCAGAGCAGCACTGCCCACTGCCAGCATGGATCCACGCTTGTTAAGTGAGTAGAGGAGAGATTTTAGTGTCTTTGAAATCTGCAAGGAGGGAATATCTGGTTATTTTGCAGTTATGTGAGTCAAACACCCAAACTAATCTTGTTTGCTTATAGAACCACCAGCAGGTAAGAAGATAATATATCTTCACCTCTGTCATGTTCTGCCAGAAGGGCTAGTAATACATTTCTAATAAAAAAAAAAAAAAGATTTGTCTAAGATTATATTGGGAATATTATTGTTATTGTGGATGGAACATTGGTAGCTCCAAATCTTTTCAGCACTCGCGGGTAAAAACTTCTTCAGCACTCAAAGGGTTAATAACAAAGTAAAATCAATCACTTCACCCCTCCCCCATAGGAATCAGTATAGAGTATTTCTGTATACTGATATCACAGTATATATTGTATCACATTTGCTCGCGCCCTTTCATATATCTCCATCTCTCCTTCCTTCACCGCTTCTCAGTTCACATGAACTCCTTTCTTACCTGCGCCTTCTGACACCACACAGCTATACCCCCAGCAATAAAGCAAACCCCTACAAATCATCTTTCTATCCATGCTTCTTCTCCTTGCTTCTGAGGATATCTCTGATATCTCTGATATTTTTCAGCAGTCAAAGGGTTAATAATAAAGTAAAATCAATCACTTCACCGCTCCCCCATAGGGATCGGTATAGAGTATTTCTGTATACTGATATCACAAGAAGCGCCCTCACTCCCAGCTTTACATGATGGATTTCCCTTTTCTTTTTGCCAGGTTTCCCTGTGGTTGTACCGGAGAGTTTAGAGATTAAGTCAGAGAAGGAAGAACCGAACACTGAGGAACATCTGACCCCAATAAAGGAAGAAATAGACGCATTTCCTGTCTCTGGTGAGTACCTTTTCCCCTTTGTCTGCACAAAGGGGTGTTATCTTGTTACAAGGCGCATGGTCACATTTAGTGAATATTCATGGTTCATCGCCTCTCATAGGAAGTCCCCAGGCCTGCTGGGTATTCTGGGACAAGCCACATGCAGCAGGGTTAGAAGTGCAATATGGCTCTCAAACATGTAGAAAGGTTGGAAATGCAGAGTTATGGGTATCTGACCATCAATAGATACGATATAACGCATTTTTCGAAAACAAATTCAAGGGACCCTTCCTTAACTAACCTGGTTCCCCATCTTAACAATACCCTCTCATTTAGGGTCATTAGATACGCAATAATATCCAGTCTTTAGACATAGCTTAACTGATAGATGGGGGACAGCGTCCCAAGAGTCCCGGCAATTCTTCTGGACAGTGAAAGTCATGATGGGGGCGTCCTCCCCGTACTGCATACAGCGTAGCAGCGTGCCCCCAGCCTCCTGGCTCTAGGAGAGCAAATGAAGCAGCAAACCTAGCTGCCATAAATACCTGTTCCTTAATTAGGATAGCAGGTGAGGGAGAACTAGATGATTAAGCTGACGAGTTTTAATCCCTCTGTAGACAGCCTGTAGGACGACAGTTGTGACGCGTATACGCCGATAACTTTTTCTTTCCCTTCTTCCTTGGATAAGAGCTTTGCAGGGCTTCTGAATAATTTGAATGCTTTTCTCCCTTTTCAATATGTTTAGTACACTTGTGAGAGAATCCTGTTCCTTGCGTACATCTCGCAATTCTGCTCTCAGAGCCTCCATCTCTTCCTGGCACTGGCTCTATGTGCATGACCGCATCCCTCATTACGTTTAGGAACTCAGCCTTCATTACGTCTAGGGCATCTACAAATCCCGTGTCTAGGGCCCCATCAGCTTGCCTTTCCCAGGTTTCTTTCTCCTGGTCTTCCTGACTGTTGGGGATGGAGCAGCGTCTCTGCTCCTCTAGCTCATTCTTCAGTTTCTGGACCTTCTCGTGCTCCCTCTCATACTGCTCTGCGGGGACTCAGACGCTCATTCCTGAAAGGACACCACTTTGTGGTCAGACACATGACGCATTAAACACATTTTTTCCTCCATTTTTGCACTTTCAGGTGTATTCTTCACCCTGACCTCTGGGGGTGCTATTGCGTCAATACTTTTCACACACTTCCCTGTATATGCTGTATGCAGAACTGGTAGTCATACACAGTAGGACAGACTTTACTCAGTCTGTACTTTACTTTGGCTGGGCGGCCATTTTAAACCCCCGCATTTATTTGCAAACCCACTGAGATTAGTGTTGTAGCCACAGGGTTATAATATACAACAAATAAACTGGGTTGAATTGAATACGACTGTGAGATAATAAAGAGATTTTATTCCTTAAAAGACAGGTGGACACACAATGTTGGACAAATAACAAACGGAATATATACACTTAGGGAAGGGCCAATGAAATAACCAGGATTCAGGTTAGCAGTTCATCAGGCATCACGTATCATTCAGGTAGAATCAAGAAGAACACTGGGCATAGAGCTTACAATCGTTTATATGTGGTTTGGGCTCTATCCCTATGTGACGGTAGCTTGTCCAGGGTTATAATAATACACACAAATAAAAATATCACTGGGTTGAATCGCATGCAGCTAAGATATGATAAATTTTGTTTATTCCTTGAAAAAGGTGAACACACAAGATTATACAAATTACATAGAGAATATAGACACTTACGTTAGATGGAGCAATGAAGTAATCTGGATTAGCAATTCATTCATCAACACAGGATAAAAAACGAAGACATGATCGAAGACAATGGGCATAGAGCTTACAATCAGTTATATAGGACTTAAGCCCTATACCATAGCATTGGGTGCCAGGTATTGGTTATCAATTCCCTCTACCCAATTACCCTTTGCCACCTCACGTGGGAAGCAAGGGAATACCTGCCCCCAGGGGTGGGCATTATTCTAATCAGGGGCTCATTTCTCTAGCCCTCTTCCCAACAGACTGGCGTCCCCTAGTCTGCTTTGGGCAGGAAAACCTTTGTCTGAAGGTGTGATTTATAACACCTACAGAACAACTCAGGTCCTGCTCTACTCCGCCCCAGCATATACAATCGGGGTGGGGGAGCCTTTGACCAGGGGGCCTGTTGTAGAGCTACAGTCGCCCCCTGAACATTAACATACTGCAGAGCCAGTATCCTTCCCGGGCTTTTATGCCAGACACCAAATACAGTACATTTCCACAATTATATTTATATTAAAATAATCCGTTTGGCTGGGTTGAGCGGGCTACAAATTGCCAGATCCTCATGCTGGAGAGGATTCTATATGGTGGCCAATTTTCAGCTCGCTGGGACCCTCCGAACCGGAGTTACAGAAATACACCTTAAATGCACATTTACAGAAATTGCATTTCTCTGCCATTGATGTCAATGGCAGAAACCCAAACTAAACAATTAACCTGACTCCGTCTTGTTGCTCAGAGAGGGTCGGTATTTGCCATGCAGTCATGCCGGAACGAGGACTACATGGTGGCCAAATCCCAGCTTTCTATTCCGCACAGAACCGGAGTTATGGACTTCAGTTTTTTAACTTAGCCGTTTACCTTGCGTCTTCTACCTCCATTGGAATCAATAGGGCCTCCGCTACTATTGGAGTCAATGGGCAACTCACACTTTTCACATTTAACCCTACTCCGTTTGCTTGAGGGGAGAGGGCTGGAAATTGCAGTCATGCCGGAACAGTGATTATATTCTGGCCTAATCCCAGCTCTGATCCCCATGGAACCGGAGTTATGAGTTTTCAGTTTACACTGTTTCATACTTAGTGTTTAAAAGCCACGCGGCTTCCCTCCGCCATTGCGGTCAACGGTAGGACTCTCATGGCCGGCGCGACCCTTTCTCGTCGCCATTAATTGTCGGACCTGATTGGGGTCGAGTGAGGGGCTAGGGGCAAAAATAATTTTATTTTGGAATGCCCTAGAACAAAAGTTTCCCACGCTAATTGGTGGTGAACTTGACCGAAGCTATGTTCCCACGCCAATTGTGTGATAAAATCTCCTCATTGACATTGTATCCGCTTCTGCGGTTTTGCGATCTGGCTGGCTGCCAGCTCGTTCCTGGAGGTCGGCTTCGAGGAATCCCATTGAAATACATTACTCCTGTCACTTTCAATGGGGAAGCTCCGCTCCTCCTCTCGGGCACCACCTGCAGGTCTTCTATGATATCGGGCCGAAACCACTGAAATTTCCATTAACTTGCATGGGCCTTCAATGGCGGCCTATGGACATGCTGCAAAATGGAGCCTGAAAAGGTGGGAAAGGGGTCAAAGGGCCATAAACCTGCAAATGCAATTAACACTTTCCCTCCCGGCCTGATCCCAGTGTATGTGGTTGATTCATACACTGTACAGGTACAAACGCCAATAATTGTACCAACATATACATCTAGCAATTAGAACGGAGTCAGGGGAATAAGTATACATGAAATCCCTTTAAATGTGGGAACCGGATAACCAAGGGACATACCTTTTGGTTAAGAAGCAGGGGAACATATGTATTATCGGTACATTTCAGGTTAACCCCTCACTTCCCAGACGGTGGGAGGGGGTGCCTAATGGGGGTGACCCCTTGATTATTCGCTTGGCACCCCTCGCCCATCACACCCGTAACATTGGAACTCGGGTACTGGATGACAATTATCTGGACCCAATTACCTTTTGCTAATGTGGAAAGCACTCTGGTACCTGCTGTCACGGTAGCTTATGACAAGATATAATTAACACCAAATATCTGGGTTGAACTGAACGAGGCTTGGCTATAATAAAATATAATTTATTCCTTAAATAAGGTGAACACAGCAATATAGTACAATTAACAGACAAGAACATAACACTTACTTAGGGTTGGGGGATGGAGAAGTATCCAATAGCAATTCTCCAGCAGTCCAGTGACATTCGAGATGGAATCAGAAGCACAACTCCAGCAATCTAGTGACATTCAAGATGGTATCAGAAGCACAACTCAAAACTGTAGGGTTGACACAGTTTATATACCTGTGCAACCCTATTCTTAACATTGAACATAGCCTATTGGTGAACAATTATCTGTTTCCACTCTCTAATGTGGAGACACAGACTAACAGACTAACCCATGCCCTCAGGTAACAATTAGACTGGCAGAGTTTTGTTGATTGATTAATACTTAATCCCTAGACATTGGGTAACAATCAAGGCAGTTAACCTTTGATCACCGTGCTTAGGCTACTCAGCCGTCTGCCCTTCATGACCTATTAGCCTAGCAAATGGCGTCTGCATTTTCAGAACAGATCCAAAATAAAATACATATACACTTTAATATCTACACATACTAATAAGTTCCATTCTGGTGGGCTCAGTGGGTCGACCTTTGCCAGTTTTTAATGCCTATAGTGACTCCATATATTGGCCAAATATCAACTCTCTGCGACCTCCAGAACTGGAGATACAGAAATGCACTTTAAAACATTAAAATACAGGCTTATAATGGAACATGGGAACAGGGGAACATACATTTTCAAGGTATAACAAGGTGCAAACCTCATCCCTGGACCGCAGTCCAGTTAACCCCTTGTCTCTCTGGTGAGGTCAGGGGATGGCCATATGGGGTGCAACCCCTTTAATACCGGGCCACCCCCTTTCTCCCTCTACACCACCCCTTCTTAATGGGTGACCTGTGGCCCACTGGCCCTAACGGGGAGTGGGGCACTGCTGGCACCCTTAACGAACTCAGTCTCAGAGGGATAGTCCTGACGTGAAAGTCCATCAGCATTGCTGTTTTCACTACCCTTTTTGTTCTGAATAGTAAACTCAAACTCTTGCAAGGCCAAGCTCCACCTTAGCAACTTGGCATTCTCCCCTGATGCCCAATGCAGCCAACTCAGGGGGTTGTGGTCTGTGAGGACCATGAAAGCCCTTCCGTACACATAGGGCTGGAGTTTTTTGAGTGCCCACACAATGGCCAAGCACTCTTTCTCAATGGTGGCATAGGCCACCTCTCTGGGAAGTAGTTTTCAGCTGAGGTACACCACAGGGTGCTCTCTACCGCCGTCCCCCACTTGGCTCAACACAGCCCCAATGCCATAGTCTGAGGCATCAGTCTGTATGAGGAAATGTTTGGTATAGTCTGGGGCAGCCAGTATGGGGGCCCCAGCAAGCGCAGTTTTCAGTGCCTGGAAAGCAGTTTCACAGGCAGGAGTCCAGGTGATAAGCACAGGCAGTTGCTTCTTGGTCAAATCAGTCAGGGGTTTGGCCACGGTGCTGTACTGTGGGACAAACTTCCTGTAGTACCCTGCGGTGCCCAAAATTGCCATGACCTGTTTCTTGGTTTTTGGAACAGGCCACTGAACTATGGCTTTTACCTTGGCTGGCTCTGGTTTGAGGTGCCCTCCACCCACCCTGTGCCCTAAGTACAGGACCTCTGCCATCCCTACCATACACTTAGTGGGTTTCAAGGTAAGCCCAGCTTCCCTGATCCTGTCTAGCATCGCAGCTACATGTCCTAAATGGGAGTCCCAGGAATTACTAAAGACAGCAATGTCATCTAAGTAAGCCCTGGCATAGCTCTGCATCCCTTCCAGTAACCTATTGACCAGGCGTTGGAAGGTAGCCGGGGCATTCTTCATCCCAAATGGCATCACTAAAAACTCATAGAGGCCACTTGGAGTGATGAATGCTGACTTCTCCCTAGCCTCCAGGGTCAGTGGGATTTGCCAATAGCCTTTGCTCAAATCCATAGTGGTCGGATACTTTGCCCCCGCGAGTTCATCTAGTAACTCATCCATGCGGGGCATGGGGTAGGCATCTGACACCGTCCCAGCATTGAGCAAGCGGTAGTCCACGCAAAACCGGGTGGTCTTGTCCTTCTTAGGAACTAGGACTACCGGGCTTGCCCAAGGACTCTGGGACGGAGTAATAACCCCTATGGTCAGCATCTCCTCTATCTCCCTCTCTATACTGGTCTTGACCTCTGCTGACACTCTATAAGCGTGCTTATGCAGAGGCTGCAGATCCCCTGTGTGCACTGGGTGTTTTGTGAGATGTGTGGTCCCTGGCATGTCAGTGAAGAGGGCCCTATACTTAGCTAGCATGTTCCTGGCTTCTCCCTTCTGCCTAGCACTCAACTGTGCCCCTATCTCCACCTGCTCAACAGTGTTTCCCTGCCTGCTAGAAATCATAAGGGGTCCTACAAGATCCATCGCTACTTTCTGGAAGGGTTCCCCTATTATCGGTAGGGTTTTCAGGGGTGCCTTCACACGGTCGCCCGCCTTACCCACTCGCTGGCAGGCATCACAAGAGCGGAAGAAAGTGCCCACATCTCGAGATGCCCCCGGCCAGTAGTAACGCTGTAATAACCGGGCTCGCGTTCTGTTGACCCCCTGATGTCCCGCTAACGGAATAGAGTGAGCTACCCGTAACAGTTGCTGTCGGTACCCCTGGGGCACTACTAGCTGTCGCTTACCGGTCAATCCCTCCTCTATCCCTGGGTACCCTTCTTCTCTATACAGGAGTCCCTTATACCATAGGCAGTGCTCAGTGCCTTCCCCTGCCTGAGATTCGGACGCCCGAAGTCTCACGCCGGCCAGGGTAGGGTCTGTCTTCACTGCCTCCCTAAACTGGGCTCCTAATTCTGGCCACCCCCCAGTCATGTCATTGTCCGGAGAATGGGGAAGGGTGAGGGGAAACAGTAAGTCAGTCTGTGGTTGCAACTGATCCTGGCTTACCTCCCCGGGCTCCTCTGCGCCCTCCGCTAACGTTGGTCCCAAAGGCTGGGGGACTGGCGCCGCCACCATTGCCGCGGTCTGGCTCCAGGTAACCGCTGCCACTGCAGCGGGCTTGGGCACTCGGTCATAGGTGCAGGTCATCGGTCCCAGATCGTTGCCAAGAAGAACATCGGCATCCAAACCGGGTAAAACCCCCACCTCCCGCACACCCTGGCCCCCCCCCCAATCCAAAAAGATTCTGGCCACTTGCAAGAAACGTGGCTCTCCGTCGGCCACAGTGATCTGTATCCCAGGGCCTGGGATCAATTCCTCAGCCGGACCATATCAGGTCGGACCAGGGTCACTGCAGCTCCTGAATCCAGCAAGCCGACTGCTTGCCGGTCACCGACTGTGACCGGGGTGAGATGTCTGCTCCGGCCGTCCGTCTGCTGCAGGTCCGCGCTGAGATGTCCTCCGCTCCTGGCTGTAGGCACAGATGAAACTGGGACAGGTGCTGCATGGGACGTCTCGCTGGGAGTTGTCTCCAGGACCGGTCCGGCTGCTTCGGTGGAAGCCACCCGCACGCGGGCTACCGGCTTCGCAGCTGGGGTGCGTTGCCCCTGATGGGGCCTGCCGGAACGCAGGGGTTCTGGGCAATCTGGTCTGATGTGACATGGGCGGTTGCAGTTGTTGCACCGGCGCTCATGCCGGAGCTCCCCCGCCTTCGGTGGACTGCTGCCCGCAGGCAGCCTCTGAGTCCATTGGGGGGTATTGGCAGACTTTCTGGCCAGTGCCGCCGCCACCGCCACCTTGGCTACTACTTTGGTGGTCATCAGGGCTCGGCTGGCCACATAGTCGTCTGCAAGCCTTGCCGCCTCCTGGTAAGTCTTGGGCTTCTTGTCGTACACCCAAGCCCTCACCGCCGGCGGGCACTGCTGCATGAGCTGCTCCTGAAAGATGAGGTCCAGCAGGCGTTGGTAAGTCCGTGTCTCATAGAACTCCACCCAGCGTATCCCGTACAAAGCCATGCGGGCCACGTAGGTAACATAGGACTCCTGGGGCTGCCTCTCCTCCTGCCGGAATTTACCCCGGTAGGCTTCAGGGGTAAAACCGTACTGAAACAATAACAGTTCTTTCAGGTGGTCATAGTCATCAGCATACTCATCTGGAAGCGCCATCATTGTCTGCTTAGCCAAGCCGGACAGTAAGGGGTCCAAACGTGCAACCCTATGCTGGGGAAGCACTTTGTACCGCTGGCACTGCGTTTCAAAGTTCTTTAAGAAACTGTCAATCTGGTCAGTGCCTTCCACGAACTTGGTGAGACTCTGCTGGTCCAGTTTGAGTTCATCTGTGTTGGGTTGGACAGGGGGGCAATAAGCGGGTCTGTTCACTGCCATAGTGATAAACTGCAGCCGCTCCTCCGGTGTCCCTCTGTCTCCCCATGCAGTAATCATTGCCAACATTTCAGGGGTGAACGGACTGGTAGCTGCAGCAACCAGTACCCCTCCTGTTGCACTGCTCCCGGGAGGTGCACTCGTTCCCTCCCCGAGATTCCGTCGCCCCGGCACTGGGTTCCTTCCCTGATCTCCGGGTGGCTGTATAAAGGCAAGCTGAGCCGTATCCTGAGGCTGTGCAAGCCGGGCTTCATAGTCACCGATTGCGTCAACCATGACTGCGACCTCCTGGTTCTCATAGGGCAGTCCATATTCATGGCACTTGTCCTTCAGCTGAGCTCGGGTCCACATGTTGGATGAGCCTTCAGCCTCGCTCATGGTTCAGTCGCAGCAGTGAGGTGGTGTTACAACTTGTGTTAACTGTTGCACTACTGTGTGTTCAATATCTTTAGTCCCAGGAACTTGCAATTACCATCAAGTTCCTACTATGTTACAGTATCCCGCAGTATACTGTAACACAGGTCCAGTTCAATCCCGCCGCTGCCACCAGTTAATTATAGAGCTTGTCACGGTAGCTTATGACAAGATATAATGAACACCAAATATCTGGGTTGAATTGAACGAGGCTTAGATATAATAAAATATAATTTATTCCTTAAATAAGGTGAACACAGCAATATAGTACAATTAACAGACAAGAACATAACACTTACTTAGGGTTGGGGTATGGAGAAGTATCCAATAGCAATTCTCCAGCAGTCCAGTGACATTCAAGATGGAATCAGAAGCACAACTCCAGCAATCCAGTGACATTAAAGATGGTATCAGAAGCACAACTCCAGCAATCCAGTGACATTCAAGATGGTATCAGAAGCACAACTCAAAACTGTAGGGTTGACACAGTTTATATACCTATGCAACCCTATTCTTAACATTGAACACAGCCTATTGGTGAACAATTATCTGTATCCACTCTCTAATGTGGAGACACAGACTAACCCATGCCCTCAGGTAACAATTAGACTGGCAGAGTTTTGTTGATTGATTAATACTTAATCCCTAGACATTGGGTAACAATCAAGGCAGTTACCTTTTGATCACCGTGCTTAGGCTACTCAGCCGTCTGCCCTTCATGACCTATTAGCCTAGCACATGGCGTCTGCATTTTCAGAACAGATCCAAAATAAAATACATATACACTTTAATATCTACACATATTAATAAGTTCCATTCTGGTGGGCTCAGTGGGTCGACATTTGCCAGTTTTTAATGCCTACAGTGACTCCACATATTGGCCAAATATCAACTCTCTGCGACCTCCAGAACTGGAGATACAGAAATGCACTTTAAAACATTAAAATACAGGCTTATAATGGAACATGGGAACAGGGGAACATACATTTTCAAGGTATAACAAGTTGCAAACCTCATCCCTGGACCGCAGTCCAGTTAACCCCTTGTGTCTCTGGTGAGGTCAGGGGATGGCCATATGTGGTGCAACCCCTTTAATACTGGGCCACCCCCTTTCTCCCTCTACACCTGCCCCTAGGTAGCTGGTACATGCGCACATCACTCTGGCCAGAGACCCATTTTCAGCACCCCACTCTAATAAAGTCTGCCTTTTGGGTATCTGGGCCCAGAAACTCTGTCCAGAGGTGTGAAGTATGACACTTACTACAAGAACCCACGTCCTGCTTTTCTCCGCCCTAGAATACTTAATAAGGATGGAGGAGCCTTTGATCAGTGGTCGTTCTGTAGGCACACTGTCGCCCCCTGACCATTAACATTCCTTAAAGGCCAGTAACTTTCGCGGGTTTTACTGTAGGCATAAAATACATTGAACTTCCAATATTTTATATACATAAAAATATTCCGTTTGGTTGGGCCGAGCGGGCTAAAACCTTCCATGCCTTCATGCTGAAGGGGACTCTCCATGGTGGCCAAGTTTCAGCTCGCTGCTACCCACCGAACCGGAGATACAATAATGGAATTTAAAAACGCATGTTGCACAGATTGCATTTCTCCGCCATTGGAGTCAATGGCAGAAACACAATTTTAAACAGTTATCCATACTCCGTTCGGTTGATCAGAGAGGGCTGGAAATTGCCATGCAATCATGCCGGAGCGGTGACTGCATGGTGGCCAGATCCCAGCCCTCCAGTCCTTACCGAACCTGGAGATAATGGTTTCAGGTTTTTACACTTTCGCACTTCGCGTTTTAAAACCTAGCTGCTTTTCTCCGCCATTGTGGTCAATGGCGGCAAACCTCGTGGCGGCTGCGACCCTTTCTCGTGGCCATTGCCCGTCGGACCCGGTTGGGGTCGAGTAAGGGGGTTCCCATGAGCTAGGGGCAAAAAGAATTGGACCGCTAGCTGCCCCAGAACCAAAGTTAGGATTTTATTATGTTTGAACTTGACCGTGACCAAGTTCCACGGTAATTTATGGATCAAAGCTCTTTCTTTGAGGTTGTAAATATTTTCGGATACTGCGGTTTGGCCGGCAGCCAACTCAGTTCCTGGAGAGTGGACTCAAGGTATTTCCCATTGAAATGCATTACGCCGTTTATTTCAATGGGGAAGCGCCACTCCTCCTCTCGGGCACCATCTGCTGGTCTTTCTTGATATAGGGCCAAAAACCTTGATATCTCCATAGACTTTCATAAAGCTCCAATGGAGACCTATGGGACAGGGCTGCAAATGGGGATTAAAAGGCGGGAAGGGGAACAAAGGGCCATAAACATGCAAACACAATTAACCCTTTCCCTCCTGACCTGATCCCAGTGTATGTGCTTGGTCCATACACTGTAAGGGTAAAAACACATGTAATCAGTGACATACATTTTGTACTGATATTGGGGCATAAAAACACACTTAACCATCATCATTATGGTTAACCCCTCGCCTCCCACACGAGGGTAGGGGTGGCCAGCTGGGGTGTTTAAGAGCAGTCTCCACAGACACCAGATGACTCATACAGGGGAGAAACCATTCACATGTGCAGAGTGTAATAAAAGCTTTTCTCGGAAGACAGAGCTCCTCATCCATGAGCGGATTCATACAGGGGAAAAACTATTCACATGTACAGAGTGTGGGAAACAATTCACAGTTAAGAGCAGTTTTCTCATACACCATATGACGCATACAGGGGAGAAACCATTCACATGTGCAGAGTGTAGTAAAAGCTTTTCTACAAAGGTGAAGCTCCTCATCCATGAGCGGATTCATACAGGTGAGAAACCATTCCCATGTTCAGAGTGTGGGAAACAATTCAGTACTAAGAGCCACCTCCGCAGACACACGATGACTCATACAGGGGAGAAACCATTCACATGTGCAGAGTGTAGTAAAAGCTTTTCTCGGAAGACAGAGCTCCTCATCCATGAGCGGATTCATACAGGGGAGAAACCGTTCACATGTTCAGAGTGTGGGAAACAATTCACAGTTAAGAGCAGTTTCCACATGCACCAGATGACTCATACAGGGGAGAAACCATTCACATGTGCAGAGTGTCTGGTGATATACTCTGTGCTGTGTGTGTAGTGACGTCTGGTGATATACTCTGTGCCCGTGTGTGTAGTGCCGTGTGGTTATATACTCTGTGCCCGTGTGTGTAGTGAGGTCTGGTGATATACTCTGTGCTGTGTGTTTAGTGAGGTCTGGTGATATACTCTGTGCCCGTGTGTGTAGTGAGGTCTGGTGATATACTCTGTGCCCCTGCTAGCTGTGATCTTCTTTCTGTGCTCACTCCTCCCCCTGCCACTTATTTCCTCTTTCTGCTTCAGCTCGGAAGGTACTTCCTCTTTTACATGTCGGCCTCACACAGAGAAGCTATAGCCCAGGCCTGCACAACATACGGCTTTGATGGCCCCCTCAACCCCCCCTTCCCTTCCTTGGTAGGGAAGGAGACGCGCTGCACGGGGGTGTGGGGAGAGCCCAGGACAGAGAAAGGAGGGTGGGACAGGTTACCTTGTTCTCCTCAGGTGGTGCAGCGCCTCCAGCCAGTAGGGATCCCCAGGGGTCTCCACAGGAGAGACCCCCACTGACACTCTCTCCTTCTCATGACAAGAACAGGAACAGTGACAGTGATACACACACAGCAGCTTCTTTGGTGGTTCTTTAATAGCAGAGCAGATCAGCATACACAGCACAGCATCAGCACAGCATCATAGGCGTCTCGCCCTTTACTCTGCCCTCTGCATTATAGCAGGACGATTCCCCTCCCTCCCCACCCAGGTGGGGTAGGAGGGAGAGAACTATTCTCTGTGCTGCTCTCTCTCTGAAGACTCTCAACTGGCTAACTAACTGAATTTGGGTACATGTCTCAATTTGAATATCCTCAGTGAGTATCTCTAGCTTTGAATCATTACAACTCAAAGCTGGATACCAATTGGCTCACACACACACTCAGGGGGTGTTCCAACCCATATCCACCCTTTGGATTAACATGCTCATATGTTGCTTAGGCCTGCCTCTGAATATTGCTACATACTCAGAGCTGAAATGCACAAACAGGCTGTAACGGATCCGCACCTTACTTTGCTGTTTGCCTTGCCTTACAGACCTGTGCAGCCCTGGAACACTGCTCCTGATGTTTGCTGCAGCTCCACCCTGTGTTCACTCATTGAGGAAATGCTGTCACACGCCCCTTCTGCTATTGGTTCACTGACCTTTAAAGACACCTTTCCCCACAATGCTTCCCTTCCGAGCATAACCTTTCCTGGTTGTCACAAGTGTTCTGCCACAAGCCCTAAGGCTTAGCTCTGTTGTGTACTAATCTCTCTAAGTTCTATTCCCTAGTTCACGCAGAGGTCTGTTCCTGTCTCCTGTGCTGAAGCGGAGTACTCTTCATGTTAACTTCAGATCCCTGTTTCCTGAGGCCGGCTGCTAGTTGCACGCAGCGGCCTATTCCTGTCTCCTGTGCTGAAGCGGAGGTCTCTCCAGTGTTGACTTCAGCTCCCTGTTTCCTGAGGCCTGCTATCCTTCCACAGCAAGAGCCTATCTACCGGTACCTGGGGCTTGCTGCTCATTCTCCATAGCAGAGGCCGTGTCCTGGTTCCTGTGCTGAAGCGGAGCACCTCCCGTGTATTCTTCAGCTTCCTGTTTCCTGTGGTCTGCTGCCCTACCCTTAGCAGAGGCCAGGCTACGAGTCCTGAGGTCTGTAGCTCTCTCTCTCCTTGCACAGGCCGCTCGGGACTCTTGTGCTGAAGCACTGGTTTACCAGTGCTGCCTAGCGGTGTGCCCACTCCGGTCTGCCTACCCTTTCCTGAGACAAGTACCATGGGCCATGGTTGCCTCAAGCGCAGAACCCACGCCCGCGCTCACGCTCCTAAGCTGAGGCGGGGAACTTCTGATTACCTGTTGCCGAACTCCTGCTTGAATAACGTTTACCCTGATCTCTCCAGTCCTGACCATGCCTTGTCCACTGATGATGCTGCCTTCTCTAGTCCCGACCCTGCTACGTACGACTACGAACTGCGCAATCCGGATCAGCGTGCGCGGTCTAAGGTCGGTGCTTATACAACCCCACCTCAGCCACGCGGTCCGACCCAGGTTTGTGGCGAGCACAACCGTGACACAGGCCAAATTAAGGAATTAACCTTTCCACTGCCTGTTCTAACAGGACTGACAGAGGAAAGGCCCAGAAGAATACATAGCTGCCGAAGGCCAGGCTATATGTATAATTTTGAATAATTTTACCCGTGCGGCCCAAATCTGTTTTGTTTGGAGCATTTCGGCCCTTCTCACTTTACAAGTTGTGCAGGCCTGCTATAGCCCATAACACACACATGATTTATTTATTTATAAAATGTGTTACCAGGAAGTAATACATTGAGAGTTACCTCTCGTTTTCACATATGTCCTGGGCACAGAGTTAAGACAAATAATATATGGTTACAAATACAGTTACATAAATGAACAGGTTATACATTATATACAGGACATTGCATGCACAGTTAGAGATAATATATATTATGGGCGTATGAAACAGTTACAGACCAGATTAGAATGTGAGACAGCCTTAGATTTGAAAGAACTTAAACTGGTGGTGGATGTGAGAGTCTCCGGTAGGTTGTTCCAGTTTTGGGGAGCACTCGAGTGATGACCAACTTGTTCTTTGAGCATTTCACAGTGATGTGTGTTGTAGTTGCATTGGAGAACAAAACGGCATATTGAATTGTAGAGGGTGTCAAGTTTGCTAAGGTGGGTTTGGGGTGCCGAGCCGTATACTATGTCTCCATAGTTGATAATGGGCATTAGCATCTGCTGTGCGATACGCTTTCTGACCAGCAGACTTAGTGCACCTAGTTTGGCAAAGGTTTTCGATGTCAGGATATCAATGTGCATCCCTGTGGCGAAAATGGGGGTAATCAGCGCATTAATAAAGGCAGGGTGCTTGGCTGGTTACCCCTATTTCGTATTGGGGATGAAAGGGTTAATTTTTCATGCACTGTACATGTCTTATTGTTCCCTCTGTCCCTTATTATCCCCATTTTGCAGGATTGTATGTGCTTGCAGTATAGTACATTCCAAGCACACACATATGGAAAATATAATTGTGAAATAAGGGGACCAGGTATGATCAATAAAGTGTATTTTTGCTGCAGGTTTTAAGAGACAGGCAGGATGAGGTTTTTTTCTCTTGTCATTAAAATGCATACAAGAACCAAATGTTTTGACACCTATGAGCTGGGTCACTTGCCTATGCAAGCTTCAAAGCTAGCCTGCTGGGCCCACGCCTGTAAGTCTCTCTGGAAGTTGCATATCGAAAGACCCAGAGTAAGGGGGGGGGGGGGGTGAATTGGCCAGATGGATGCTAAATAGGAAAACCTGAAGACTAGCTCTGTTAACTCACACCCTGAGTTTCCCCCTTCCAGCCTGACTGGGGCCAGGACGAGAGGGGGGTGCGCATATATGTGAAACGGGTATCCCCCCCCCCCCCACCCAATAGCATATAGTGTGTGTGTGCGGGGAACCTAATGTTACCTGGTGTGGTGCAGTATACCTGTCAGGCTCACAGGAGGTCTGAGCCTCCGCCAGTGAGAGCCTGGGGTGAATGCTCTGGAACGTTATCGGTTTCAGCGCCTCCACCTGTGTAGGGTTCTAAGGATGTAGAAGGTTGCCTACACAGGACCCGCATATACAATAACCAAATACACAGGAATGTATATAACCACTTTACTGTAACGCAGAATAATCACACACTTATAATACTAAAGCTTCCCCTAGAGGGTAACTCCACAATATAACTCAGTCCCAAATGTCTTTCACTCCACTAGGAGTGTACCTACGCACCACTGTGTACCCCCACACTGTGTCCACAGCCTAACCCCTTTGTCCCGTGGTCAGCGCTGCCACTGTGTGTAATGATATTATGTATAGGATACGTTGGTGCACTTAGGAAGGTACCTGCCGAGTGCTCCTGCACTCGGGCCTGCAAGCAACTTTGAAACTGATCTGCTGCTTTGTGATCCCGTCTGATCCGGTGTTTCCTCCACCCTGGAGATAGTCTCTGTCTCTTTAACACAGACTTGAGCCCAAGTCTCTTCTCGGGAAGCGCAGCGTCCGCTGTGTCCCTATCTAACACTAGTATTACTGTGACAGGGTCCCTAGCCTAGGGCCTGCCCCTGTAGCACCACAAACTGGGGAGTTCAAGACCTATCTGGGGCCTAGGGGTTACTGGCCTAATGCAGTAATTGCTGTGGCTGCACTGCAAGGCACACTGTCTTTTCTTGTCAGAGCACACAGCACTGCAGCTGTGCCACGGTTAGGTTACATCACAATTAGAAGACCAGACCAACAATTTTATACAGATTGGTGGAAGGCTACTAACAGCTCTAAACAGAGGGTACCGTAGAATGTTGAAAAAATATATATAAATAATGAACGGGACCGCTGAGGTAAGCTGCGAGGCGATTCAAATGCGTGGGTGTGGGAGAAGTAGAAGGGAGAGATGAGCCTGAGGAAGCCGTCCAATCGGCGAAACGCGTTGCTCTAATTCGGTGATCAATTTTGGAACACTGGGGCTTCCGTAGCTGAGGGAGTCAGTCTGCAGTCACAGCCGCGCCAGGAACAGCCACCTATTCCGACTCCGGACGCGTAGTAGAGAGCGGCCGGGACCACTGCTAACCACAGCCACGGGAGCGCACCAGAATATTGTTAAACTATGTGAGTGCATTTTTGTGGATCCTATTTTATGTATAATAAACTTTGATGTTTTAAGAGCACTATTGATCCCATTATATTATTTTGCCTCACCCACGCCCCTTACTGAAACGGGGAGGGGAAGGAACCCCGAACGGGAGAACGAGGAAAGAGACCCGCATTGAACTCCCTGTCTGCCAACAGGAGTGTGCGCAGCACCCCTGGGAATACCTCTGATGGGGGACATAGGTGTATACCTTAAAGACATCTGCCCTGCGCCTTTACTCACACTGGGCCGTGTGAGTATTTATTGATATTGTGAATTATCAAGACCCCCCCAGCTCCTAATTGCAGAAGGGGCACCATCTACCACAAAGATACCATCTTGGGATTGTGTTTGCACAAGGCCGTGTAAGCATTTACTATATAGCTTACATCTTTTGATTATCTTTTCACCATCCCAACCCCCCCCCCCCCCCCCCCCCCCACTGGATTTAAGCTGTGGTATACAAACTGTGCCCTAAGAGTGTCCATCCTCTATTCTATTTTCCATATCCTCTCGGCCGGGCCACCATCAAGAGAGACCGCATCTGCTACTGTCAATGCCAAATTGTATCTCTTTCCACCCCGGGGATGTCCGTCTGGACCAGCCATGGCATCCAGGTTTTTAGATAAATGTTGCCAGTGTCATTAACTAAACTCGTTAATTTTTCCATCTGGCACACAAACCAAATTCTGTTCCTGATTTTGGGAATTGGAGGAATTTCGGGTTGTTTCCATAATGCTGCGATCTCGCACCTCGTCGCTGTTGCAAAATGAGCAATCAGTTTGTTACCAGCTTTGCTTAGACCCGGTGTTGGTCTATTCAAAAGGAATAGCCACGGGTCCAAGGGTATTTTGAGGTTAAAGATCCTCTGGAGCCAATCTCTAATTGTCTGCCACAAAGGGCTAATCTGTGGGCATGACCACAGCATGTGTAACAGGTCAGCTAATTCTCCACACTGTCTAGGGCTCAGCGGGGAGTATCCTGGTATAAATTTAGATAATTTAAATGGGATGAGATACCAACGCAATAACACTTAATATGCGTTCTCCCTTAATGTCATGCAGATCGAACTCTTGGCCACTGCCGATACTATCTTTGACCAGTCTTCCTCTTCTAAGACTTCCCCTAGATCTGTTTCCCATTGGCCATATAGCTCAGTTTTTGTCCAACCTTCTCCCCTAAACCAATCACTTCTCTATACGTTTGCGATGTGAATCCGCTGGTATCAGTCTCAACAAGAAAGAGCTTTTCGAATGTGGTTAATCGGGGTCTAGGGGAGATTTTGTTATAAAATGCTCTGATCTGAAGGTACCTAAACAATTCTTGATGGGGAAGATTTTTGTCTGTTTGAATTTGGTTGACCGTGTTAATTTCATTTCTCCCCTCCAGATCTTTAAGTCTATGAAATCCCACTTGTTTCCAAATGATAAATTCTGCTCTATTCTGGCCTGGAGCAAAGTCCGGGTTACCCCACAGGGGGGTCATCAGTGAGCCTCTGGTGGTTAGGCCACATTTGAATTTGGTGGACTCCCATACCGACAGTGAGTTGGCCATTGAGGCCAGCGGCTTTCCTATCCGTCTTATTGCTGTTTTGGGTAACCAGATTAAGTTGTTCAACTCCAATGGGGACCAAACTTCACTCTCCAATGCTACCCCCTTTTCAAATCAGGGTTCATGTGCCATTGGGAGATTTAACATAATTGTGCCGCTTTGTAATAGGACAGCAAACAAGGTACCGCTAGCCCCCACCAAAATCATACCTTTTACTCTCGTTTTTTTACCTCCCCATATGAATTTGGTTATTGCAGACTGAAGTGAGAGTATGTCCTTTAGTCTGAGTGGCACCGGTAGTGTCTGAAACACGTATAGGATGCGTGGGAGGAGATTCATCTTAACGTAAAGTTGAGTTGTATCAACTTTTCCGTTTCTTTCGGAAGGCTTACATTCAGAGCTTCAGACTTAGATTGATCTTAAAGCCTGATATTTTGTTAAATTTCCCTAGCAAGTTGAAGAGGTTTGGCATGGACGTGAGGGGGTTAGAGATGGTCATAAACACATCATCCGCATACAATGCTACCTTATGCGATTGTGTGTTGGTTTCTATTCCCATTATGTCTGGATTATTTCTGATTTGGGCTGCTAGTGGTTCCATACATAATGCAAACAATAGAGGTGATAGTGGGCATCCCTGTCTTGTACCACTTTTAATTTTAAAGAGCTCCGACAGGAAACCCTGGTGTACTACTTTCGCAGCTTGGCTTTGAAATAAGGACAGGATTGCGTTACTCACACGTTCACCGAATTCAAAGGCTCCAAGCGTGGCTTTTAAGCATGGCCAGTCAATCCTGTCAAAGGCTTTTTCTGCATCAAGACTCGACACCATAACCGGGATCATGTGTATATTGGCTATATCTAGCAGATCAATGATTCGTTGTGTGTTGTCTATGGCTTGGCGACCCTTAATAAATCCGACTTGATCTGGGTGTATAAGTCTGGGCAGGATATGACTTAATCTATTGGCCAACAATTTAGCATATATTTTAATATCTGTGTTGATCAGTGATATTGGTCTATAGCTCTTACATTCTAGCGGGTCTTTTCCAGATTTGTGTATTACTGAGATGGACGCCTCGAGCATCTGTTCCGGGAACGCGACCCCTTCTAGTACCGCATTAAACATTCGAAAAAGGAAAGAAGCTAAAAGCTTAATATATTACTTATAGTAGAGGTTCGAGAAGCCACCCGGTTCAGGTGCCTTTGATGGCTTTAGATCTTTAGCGACCTGGGTTAGTTCTTCTAAGGTGAAACTTGAAACTAATAGTTCCCTCTCCAAACCATTCAGTCTTGGTAGGCCCGAGCTCTTTAGGAAATCCCTCAGAACTCTTTTTGTCTTACCATTCTGTGCCACTTTTTCCCAATTATAGAGTTCCTCATAAAAGCTCTTGAATTCCTCCGCTATTGATTTTGGGTTGGCTGTAGTGACTCCTGTTTTTATTCTTAACTCATGGATATTGTAATTTGGTCTGTTATTTCTTAATTTGTTCGCTAGCAAGGATCTAGTTTGTTTGCTTTTTCATAAAACCGCCTCTTTGACCAGCTCATTGTGTTGTCTGCCTGGGAGGTTAGGGCCAAATTAAGTTCAAATCTGGTGTCCTGAATTTCTTTAAGATGAGTAGGGATAGGGTTTTGTTTATGGATGGCTAGTTCATCTTTTAGTTTTGATTGTAACAAGAATATTTTCTCATTTCTTTCTCTTTTTCGTTTTGCTGCTAAACTAATTAGGGTCCCAATCTCTCCACCAATTATTTGCTCCACTTCTGGGATTTTTAGTAGAGACTCGTTACGTTTCCAATTTGCTCCAGGTCTGCCTAGGAATCCTTGATTGCACCTCAGCTCTATAGGTGCGTAATTAGACCATGAAATGTCAGGAATCCCTGCATGGGAGATCTTTGGAGCCCGTCTGCTAGATACAAAGAAGTAATCGATTCTGCTATATGTTGTGTGGGGGTGGGAAAATAAAGTATAGTCTCAATAGTGGGTTCAGCTCTCTCCAAATATCTGTGAGTTGGTTGTCTCTCAGTTCTCCCCTCAGTGCGTCCATCACCCCCCTATTATTTGGTTTGAAGGGACCCGACCTGTCCAAATGTGGATTGATCGCTATATTGAAATCCCCTGCTGATATTATGACCCCCCTTGCAACTCTATTTAGTGTTTGGAAGAACTTCCTGAAAATTAAGGGGTCCTGCTCGCATGGAGCGTAGATTGTAGCTATCGTTAATGGCTGAGCTTGAACTGATCCCACTATCACTAAAAACCTACCATCTCTGTCTTTTTTGACCGTCTCTGCAACGAAAGGAACGTTGTTTTGGAGCAGGATTTCTACCCCCCTCTTTTTCTCCCTTGCGGGGGATAAGTAGAACGTCTTAAAGTTTTTATCCCAATATTTGGGGGCGCTTTTGTGCTAAATGTGTTTCTTGGGAGTAACAGCTTTCACAACGATTACAGCTATTTCTCTACAGGGGAACCTATTACCCACCCTACTAGCTGGGGCATAGTTTTTCTATCACATAGCGTTCTATATTATAACAGCCTCATTTGGGGCCCACCCCTTAAGGATTTTGTAACAGGGGACTTATCCCTGTTCACAAAGGTGCCTCTAATCTAGCAGTGTGGTGGTTAACTGCTGGTAGCAAATTAACTAGCACCACCTGCCTAGGGTGACCAGATTTTGAAAATGAAAAACCGGGACACAAAAAAAATTATTAATACAACAAAAAACATTACTAAAAAAGAATATTATAATGATATTTATCTAATAGTGTCACCATTGATGCTGTATTATTCATTCTACCTCTTCCCATTCTCTCTCTACCTTCTCCCCCATCACTGCCGCCAACAGAAATCATGCGCCCCCCCCCCCCTTAAAGCCTGATATTTTGTTAAATTTCCCTAGCAAGTTGAAGAGGTTTTGCAGGGAAGTGAGGGAGTTAGAGATGGTCATAAACATATCATCCGCATACAATGCTACCTTATGCGATTGTGTGTTGGTTTCTATTCCCATTATGTCTGGATTATTTCTGATTTGGGCTGCTAGTGGTTCCATACATAATGCAAACAATAGAAGTGATAGTGGGCATCCCTGTCTTGTATCACTTTTCATTTTAAAGAGCTCCGACAGGAAACCCTAGTGTACTACTTTCGCAGCTGGGCTTTGATATAAGGACAGGATTGCGTTACTCACACGTTCACTGAATCCAAAGGCTCCAAGCGTGGCTTTTAAGCATGGTTAGACAATCCTGTCAAAGGCTTTTTCTGCATCCAGACTCAACACCATAATTTTCCAGATTTGTGTATTACTGAGATGGAAGCCTGGAGCATCTGTTCCGGGAACGCGGCCCCTTCTAGTACCGCATTAAACATTCGAAGGAGGAAGGGAGCTAAAAGCTTAATATATTTCTTATAGTAGAGGTTCAAGAAGCCATCCGGTCCAGGTGCCTTTGATGGCTTTAGGTCTTTAACGACCTGAGTTAGTTATTCTAAGGTGAAACTTGAACCTAATAGTTCCCTCTCCAAACCATTCAGTCTTGGTAGGCACGAGCTCTTTAGGAAATCCCTCAGAACTCTTTTTGTCTTACCATTCTGTGCCACTTTTTCCCAATTATAGAGTTCCTCATAAAAGCTCTTAAATTCCTCCACTATTGATTTTTGGGTTGGCTGTAGTGACTCCTGTTTTTATTCTTAACTCATGGATATTGTAATTTGGTCTGTTATTCCTTAATTTGTTCGCAAGCAAGGATCTGGTTTGTTTGCTTTTTCATAAAACCGCCTCTTTGACCAGCTCATTGTGTTGTCTTGTCTTCCAGGTAGGGGGAGCGCTCAGATTCTCAAGATGATATACAGGGAAAGAAAAAAGTGGAAAAAATAATAGTGCAGATCGTATAAAATATACGTGCAAACAATAGTCTCTAATAGGTCTCACTCACAATAAGTAAAATTATAACAGACGTGTTAGAGATCCATCTCTCTCTGACAGGAGCCCTTTTATAATGGAAGCCCTCTGATGATTGGAATATTAGAGCTGTACATCTGGTGGGCTAGATCTGTCCATAAATGCTGGGTGTACCTCCCGAGGATGTTAGAAAAGGAAGAGAGCACACAATAGTATAGTACATAGGGGTATAATGTGGCACAAAAAACACACATAGGTAATGCACTCACATTTGTACAGAGATTTAGGTACGTTGGAGAGGACCGTTGGTGGGGACTCGTGGGGAGACGCCGGTGATTCAGTCACTGAGAGATCCTTCCGCGTGCATCACTTCCTGTGACGACTGCAGTCAGGGCGGAAGACGCTGTCTGCCACTACAATCTCTACAGCTTTCTTGCTTGCCAGCACCTCCTCACACCAAATCTCCACGGGCAATGTCCTCCAACAGCTGATTTGGATTCTATGCGTTTCGTAGCTGTTGCCACTTCTGGGAGGTTAGGGCCAAATTAAGTTCAAATCTGGTGTCCTGAATTTCTATAAGATGAGTAGGAATAGGGTTTTGTTTATGGATGGCTAGTTCATCTTTTAGTTTTGATTGTAACAAAAATATTTTCTAATTTTTCTCTTTTTCGTTTTGCCGCTAAACTAATTAGGGTCCCCCCTCATAGTTACTTTGAGGGCCTCCCACAGTACCAAGTGGGATTCAACACTACCGTTATTCAATTTGAAAAACTGGTCAATCTCTCCACCAATTATTTGCTCCACTTCTGGGATTTTTAGTAGAGACTCGTTACGTTTCCAATTTGCTCCAGGTCTGTCTAGGAATCCTTGATTGCACCTCAGCTCTATAGGTGCGTGATCAGACCATGAAATGTCAGGAATCCCTGCATGGGAGATCTTTGGAGCCCGTCTGCTACTGTAGATACAAAGAAGTAATCGATTCTGCTATATGTTGTGTGGGGGTGGGAAAATAAAGTATAGTCTCTCAATAGTGGGTTCAGCTCTCTCCAAATATCTGTGAGTTGGTTGTCTCTCAGTTCTCCCCTCAGTGCGTCCATCACCCCCCTATTATTTGGTTTGTAGGGACCCGACCTGTCCAAATGTGGATTGATCGCTATATTGAAATCCCCTGCTGGTATTATGACCCCCCTTGCAACTCTATTTAGTGTTTGGAAGAACTTCCTGAAAAATGAGGGGTCCTGCTCGCATGGGGCGTAGATTGTAGCTATCGTTAAGGGCTGAGCTTGAACTGATCCCACTATCACTAAAAACCTACCATCTCTGTCTTTTTTGACCGTCTCTGCAACGAAAGGAAATTTCTTATGGAGCAGGATTGCTACCCCCCTCTTTTTCTCCCTTGCGGGGGATAAGTAAAACGTCTTAAAGCTTTTATCCCAATATTTGGGGGCGCTTTTGTGCTAAAATGCGGTAAATGTGTTTCTTGGGAGTAACAGCTTTCACAACGATTACAGCTATTTCTCTACAGGGTAACCTATTACCCACCCTACTAGCTGTGGCATAGTTTTTCTATCACATAGCGTTCTATATTATAACAGCCTTATTTGGGGCCCACCCCTTAAGGATTAACTATGGGGGAACCAAGACCATATTTTCTAGTTACTAACACCATTTAAAGTAGTATATGTGTGCAAGCATTATGAATAGTTCAGTGTCTTTTGGTGGCTTCACACTAACATCAGCATCTACCACCTTACTAACACTGACCCCGGTAGATAGCAAGGACTTGACTGGGATATACAGTCACATCTGTTTTGTGTGCACCCATGTATTTTAAATTGACACCAATAAAGTATTTTTAACTACTTCAATTTATCCATTTCGAGTAACAAAGTGCTACCAGCCGAGTTCTTTTTCTTAGGTGTATTAGCATGATCAACAGTATCAAAAGCCTTTGCAAAATCTAGGAATATTGCACCAGTGAGTTGTCCCTGTTCCATTCCACACTGCAATGAAATCCAAACTTTTAGCAGGGTAGTTACGGTGGAGTGTTTTGGGGCGAAAGCCAGATTGGAATTGGCTAGGGAAATTGGTCTTGGTATAGTAATCGCTTAATTAGGAGTGGAAGTGTCCATGGCTTTGGATAGAATTGGGAGAAGGGAGATTGGCCTGTAGTTTGAGACAGTGTTTTTGTCCCCACTTTTGAAGATTGGGACAACTCTGGCAGTTTTCCAGGTCTTAGGGATATGGCCTGCAGACAGGATAGAGTTGACTATGGAAGCAATTGGTTTGGCAATGGCTGGGGCACCAAGTCGTAGGAACCTAGATTGCAGTAAATCAGATCCACATTGGCTGCTTAGTTTTAATTTGAGGAGCGCTTGTGTAATCTCCTCTTCGGATACTTGGCCAAATTGAAAATTGTGGGGGTGGGGCTATATGGTACTCCCAGGATGAGATTCAGGTTTGTGGTTTGTGTTGCGTTTCGCTAATAAGTAAGTAGCACACCCCACAAAGTAATCATTGGATGCATTTGCAATGTCAGTGGGGTTTGTCAGAATATCCCCCTTAGTGATATTACTTGGTTGTTGATGGTTAGAAGGATGGAATATATTGTTGATAACCTTCCAGGAGTTAGGTGGGTTAGATGTATTCTGGTGGAGATTGTCAGAGTAATACTGTATTGTGCTTTTGCATGCCTTGTGCACATGTTCCGCAGGCATCTGTAGTGATTGAGATCCTTGGAAGTGCCAGATACTTTGTAACTTTTCCACAAGGCATCTCTGAAATGGTAGAGTGCTATAAGGTCAGTTGTAACCTATGGAAGGTGGCCCCCATGTACCCTTATTCCGTAGTGGAGCATGGGTATCACAGAGGTTTAAGAACTCGGATTGGAAATAGTCGAGCGCAGAATCAGGGTCGTGAATTAAATCGATTCTGTGTCAAGGGCAGTTGGTAAGGTCTGCCAAAAACTGTTGTGGGTTAAAGTTTCTAAATGTTCTAGTGAGGAGAACTTTAGGGCTTGAATAGGGCGGTATAATTTTCCTTACACAGTACACTATTGCATGGTCACTGAAAATGTCAGGAAGGAGGCCAGAGGATTGGATTCTGCTGGGATTTGAGGAGAGAATCCAGACTAGCAAGGAATGGTTATGTGATTTCAGGTTTGTCCGTGTGGGTTGGGAGATGAGTTGCGTTAGGTTAAGTGACTTGAGTTGTACCTGGATTTTGTGTTTTTTTGGGTCAAGCCAATTCAAGTTGAAATCCCCAAGAACTAGCAGCTCACTCTTCTCATTCAGAGAGGAAATGGAGCCAAGAAACTGGGTGATATCAGTCAGGGATTGTAGAGGGGCTTTAGGGGGCAGTAGATGCCAGCAAGCAAGATGGGCTTAGAAAAGGGGAGGCAGGTTCTGCCAACTAGGATTTCAAAAGAGGGTGGGTTTGGGGGGCAATTTAACAGTGTAAATTGTAAGGTGTCTCCAATATAAAATAAGACCCCTCCTCCTCTCTTTGACCTATCTCTCCTAGAAATGGAGTATCCCTGAATGGCAATATTTGCATCGGGAGTTTTAGGGGTTAGCCATGTTTCTGTGAGAATGATGGATTTGGGTTTATGCATAAGGCACCATGCTCTTAGTTCATCCACTTTGTGCAGCAGGCTCTGGATATTTATATGGACGACAGAAAGACCTTGTTGGAATTTGAAAACCCTCGATTCTTCTGCCCTATAAAATTTAGATTCGCAGAGGAAAGGTGAGAAACAATAAAAATAAGTTTTACTCACTTTGTCCTGTGCAATCCCACTACTGACACCAAATTGTTAGGTCTGATCCAACTGATGAGACCTAGGGCAGGCAACCACACACCCGACCCGGGGAGATTTCACCAAGGCACTGATATATTCTTGGTCTCGGAGATGATGGCGCGAGCTCAGAGAGGTAAGAACTGAGAGAACACAAAAGTCTGCTGGTTCCTACATCTGTTTAATAATTGGACAAGCTGTATATTTATACAGAAAAGCAAGCAGGGAAAAAACGTTATCAGTTCTATACATCTGCAGTCACAAGCTAAATTCATACATATAGAATAGACATTTAAGATTACATATTCCATCTGGAAATATCTTCCCTGGGAAATGAAACATTTACTAGTGGAAAAATAAAGTTCATGGGGTCACAGAAGGTTCAGTTGTCTTACCTCCCGTGTATAAGACACACTAAAACAGCTTGTCCAAAACTAACAAAGCTAAGATATTTAACCATTTTGGTCCCTGAGAAAAATAAAGCTGACACATATTGCTTTAACCTTTTCAGTCCCTGAAAGGAACAAAGCTGGCATATACTATTTTTTACCTTTCACCAATCTGCTTCCAAATATACAATCTTATTCATCTCGTTTTCGGAGTTGGTTGGTCCATACTAGTAATGGTATAGGGACACGTACTAAAGGTGGGGGCAGGTACTCGGGTAGGAGCAGATCTGAGTGATCGGTTGGGAAAGGTCTATTCAATCTCTTTCTCCTTTGAAAGTTGCAATTATCAAACATACCCATCCACGACGTTTGTAGTGCCCAGTACCAGCCCCTCTTGCCGGGACGTGCTATTCTAATAAAGCAATCATCCATGCTTAACTTTTGGAGAATGGAATTCTTCCAGCCTTTTTGGGATTTTTCATAGAATGGGTACTGTAGCGATATACTCATAGAAGTCAGATGGAGTAGACCTATCAATACTGTCTTGAATGGCCTTGTAATAATCCAAGTTGCGCTATTTTCTGGTGTGTCTGCGTCCCCTTTTGGGTGTGTCTGTCTGCGATGAGATGAGGGATATGTGGCGCGAGTTGGAGGAGTTAGGGTGGAGTGACATTTGCATATCAGCGCAGGTCTGTGAATTAAGGACTATGCGTCCAGTGTTAGTTTTGTTGATGGCGAGTTTTTTAGACAAAAAAATCTATTTTTTACACTGTGTCTGTGCAAACGTAACATGGAGCCCAGTGTATTTAACCCATTCTTTCCCCACGAGGAGGAGCTGAGATACTGTGCATAGTCTCTAGAATCACTGATTGCAGTAGAAGAGAGAAATGGCAGAGCACAACCGGAATCATCCAAAAAAGAGAATTAGGAGGAAAGTGCGTTATCCATAAAAAGATTTAATAGTCATGGAGGAAAAAAAGGCACGGCATTACCCTACCAACATGTTTCATGCTACACAGAGCACTTTATCAAGGCATATACATCCTATCATCATTAACATATTTAAAGAGTACAAAATAATTGGTTTACCAATCCTGAACCATATCTGGGATCCTCCCTGTAATCTGGCCGATGAGATTCTGGTGTGGGGTCACCAGAGCGCGCACACGCACCCCCACACGCAGCCCCCGCCTCCCACATGCAATCCTGGGCCAGCAGAGAGAAGAAAACCAGAGCTGAGACGCGCTTGCGCAGAGCCAGCAAGGGCTTCATCACCATGGTAGCCATGGAGCGTGTCTAAGGGGCGGGGGAGCGCGCTAGACTCACGCGCGCCCGTTGGTGCCACCATCCATGTCACCCTGGTGCGCACGCACCCCTCCCAGAAGAAAGGAGAAGCCCTAAATCCCTCCCCATTGCCGTGCGCATAGCGGGATGTACACAGGAGCCCCGGGTGAACGCGCTTTCGCAGTAGCAACCCGTGGGCTCCCCGTGATCCCCGCAGTGAGCGCGGCCCGAGGGAGGGGGAGGGACAGAGAGAAAGGAAGAGAGGAGAGGAGAAAAGAAGAAAGGAAAGGAGGGGAGGAAGGAGGGAGGGAAAGAAAAAGAATAGGACAAAAAATGAGGGGGCGCATAAGCACCCGCATGAAAAACATCACCGGACCAATCAGGGAAGGATCCCTTACCGTACCAGTAAGTAAATGACAATAAACTTTATTAAGAAAATACATAATGACGAACACACTTACACAACAGTAATTCCTGTCTGTGATATATGAAAGAAATCATAATATCAAAGAGGGAATAATCTGTATATAAAAACATAACTTTAAGTATGTATACTATAATGCCTAGAACCAAATAGCTAGTTCACAGCACATTCATGCAGGACATGCTGGGAAAGATCAATATAGGATTTTAGTAAATAAATGATCACGTACATATCCAATTGCATGAATGTGAGGAAAAAACAAATACCAACGTGACATGGCTTAGATGCAGATGGTAAATAATACATATATATATAGATATATATAATACATATATATAAAGCTGCTGTACTTCTCTTTTTTGGATGATTCCGGTTGTGCTCTGCCATTTCTCTCTTCTACTGCTATCTATCTCCAAGGACGGAGGCACACCTAGAAGGTCTGGCAGGATCAACATGGACGCAGCAGCGGATTCGTAAGTTTTCTTGCTTGCTACATGGTCATATTATTCTACAAAAGGATTGGGGTACTGTTTTTTGGAGTGATCATTAGCCTTTGGGTTCCTGGACAATTTGAGTGCCATCTATGGTGGTTTACAAACTAGGATACCACACCAAGTACCCCCCTACAATCAAGATTACATCCCAGACCTCATATAGGATTAATCATCTTTATAACATTATCATCATAGCTGTACACAGTTCTTAGCACCACACATTATACTCCTCCTCTATAGAATCACTGAAGCAGCTTGTACACTGAACTTTATCTATGCAGCTTTGCTGAATATTTTCTCTAGGGTAGGTTTCCCTAGTACCCTGAGGCGGTAGCGAGTGGGTAAGGCGGGCGACCGTGTGAAGGCACCCCTGAAATCTCTACCGATAATAGGGGAACCCTTCCAGAAAGTAGCGATGGATCTTGTAGGACCCCTTATGATTCCTAGCAGGTCAGGGAAGCGCTACATCCTCACGGTGGTGGATTGTGCCACCCAGTACCCTGAGGCAGTAGCGCTTGGCACCATAGATGCCAAGACAGTGGCAGCAGCTTTGCTGAACATTTTTGCTAGGGTAGGTTTCCCTAGTGAGATCCTAACCGATCAGGGGTCGCAGTTCATGAGTGAACTGTTACATTGTCTCTGGGATTCATGTGGTTACAGCACCGGCGCACTACACCTTACCATCCCCAGGCAAACGGATTATGTGAGAGGTTTAATGGTACCCTGAAGCAGATGCTTCGGACCTTTATAGAGGCTGTGGGGAAAGACTGGGAGATTCATTTACAGCACTTGCTGTTTGCCTACCGAGAGGTACCGCAGGAATCTACAGGCTTCTCCCCCTTCGAGCTACTATATGGCCGCAGGGTACGTGGACCTCTGGACCTATTCCATGAGGGGTGGGAAGGGGAGGCTACTGCTACTGATGCTTCAGTGATCCCGTATGTAGTAGATCTCCGAGACCAGTTAGAGATGCTCATGGGGGTGGCCCAGGACCACCTCAGGGCCGCTCAGACCAAGCAAAAGAAATGGTATGACCGGAATGCCCGTAGCAGGCAATTCATCCCAGGACAGCAGGTGCTTGTTCTCAAACCCACTCGGGACAACAAGTTGATGGCTGCCTGGTCGGGACCGTACCCGGTTATCCGAAAGGTGAATGAGTACAACTACGTTGTACAGGTAGAGCCTGAGAGGCATAAGACATATCACGTCAATATGCTGAAAGAATACAGAGCACCGAGTATGGGAGCAATAATGGCCATTTGTAGCCCACTGCTGGAGGATCCGGCGAGCAATGCTCTGCCTGATCTCCTAGGGGAGACTAGGCAGGGAAACACTGTGGAGCAGGTAGAGATAGGGGCACAGTTGAGTGCTAGGCAGCAGGTAGAAGCCAGGGACATGCTAGCTAAGTTTAGGGCCCTCTTCACTGACATGCCAGGGACCACACATCTCACAAAACACCCAGTGCACACAGGGGATCTGCAGCCTATGCATAAGCATGCTTATAGTGTCAGCAGAGGTCAAAACCAGTATGGAAAGGGAGATAGAGGAGATGCTGACCCTAGGGGTAATTACTCCATCCCAGAGTCCTTGGGCAAGCCCGGTAGTTCTAGTCCCTAAGAAGGACAAGACCACCCGGTTTTGTGTGGACTACCGCTTGCTCAACGCTGGGACGGTGTCAGATGCCTACCCCATGCCCCGCATGGATGAGTTACTAGATGAACTCGCGGGGGCAAGGTACCTGACCACCATGGATTTGAGCAAAGGCTATTGGCAAATCCCACTGACCCTGGAGGCTAGGGAGAAGTCAGCATTCATCACTCCAAGTGACCTCTATGAGTTTTTGGTGATGCCATTTGGGATGAAGAATGCCCCGGCTACCTTCCAACGCCTGGTCAATAGGTTACTGGAAGGAATGCAGAGCTATGCCAGGGCTTACTTAGATGACATTGCTGTTTTTAGTAATTCCTAGGACTCCCACCTAGGACATGTAGCTGCGGTGCTGGATAGGATCAGGGAGGCTGGGCTTACCTTGAAACCCACTAAGTGAATGGTAGGGATGGCAGAGGTCCTGTACTTAGGGCACAGGGTGGGTGGAGGGCATCTCAAACCAGAGCCAGCTAAGGTAGAAGCCATAGTTCAGTGGCCTGTTCCAAAAACCAAGAAACAGGTCATGGCATTTTTGGGCACCGCAGGGTACTATAGGAAGTTTGTCCCACAGTACAGTGCCGTGGCCAAACCCCTGACTGATTTGACTAAGAAGCAACTGCCTGTGCTTATCACCTGGACTCCTGCCTGTGAGACTGCATTTCAGGCACTGAAAACTGCGCTTGCTGGGGCCCCCATACTGGCTGCCCCAGACTATACCAAACATTTCCTCATACAGACTGATGCCTCGGACTATGGCATTGGGGCTGTGTTGAGCCAAGTGGGGGACGACGGTAGAGAGCACCCTGTGGTGTACCTCAGCCGAAAACTACTCCCCAGAGAGGTGGCCTATGCCACCATTGAGAAAGAGTGCTTGGCCATTGTGTGTGCACTCAAGAAACTCCAGCCCTATGTGTATGGAAGGGCTTTCACGGTTCTCACAGACCACAACCCCCTGAGTTGGCTTCAGAGGGCATCAGGGGAGAATGCCAAGTTGCTAAGGTGGAGCTTGGCCTTGCAAGAGTTTGAGTTTACTATTCAGCACAAACAGGGTAGTGAAAGCAGCAATGCTGATGGACTTTCACGTCAGGACTATCCCTCTGAGACTGAGTTCGTTAAAGGTGCCAGCAGTGCCCCACTCCCCGTTGGGGCCAGTGGGCCACAGGTCACCCATTAAGAAGGGGAGGTGTAGAGGGAGAGGGGGTTGGCCCGGTATTAAAGGGGTTGCACCCCATATGGCCACCCCCTGACCTCACCAGGGAGGCAAGGGGTTAACTGGACTGCAGTCCAGGAATGTGGCTTACACCTTGTCATGTCAGTAAAATGTATGTTCCCCTGTTCCCATGTTTCATTATAATCCTGTATTTTAATGTTTTAAAGTGCATTTCTGTATCTCCAGTTCTGGAGGTCGCAGAGAGTTGATATTTGGCCAATGTGTGGAGTCACTGTAGGCATTAAGAACTGGCAAATTTCGACCCACTGAGCCCACCAGAATGGAACTTATTAATATGTGTAGATATTAAAGTGTATATGTATGGTATTTTGCATCTGCTCTGAAAATGCAGACTCCATCTGCTATGCTCATAGGTCATGAAGGGCAGCCGGATGTTTGAGCATAAGCACTGTGATCAAAAGTTAACTGCACTGATTGTTTACACTAGGAACCAAGTACTACTCAACAGACTCTGCCACTCTAATTGTTACCTGAGGGCGGAGAATCATCAAACTGGAGTGGTTTGTAAGTGTTATGTCTACACCTACAAACAATGCAGATCCTACCAGATACTTCATTTGGTAGACTGATCGTCGCCCCTGATTTAATTATGGGGCTACAGAAATAAGACCCTCAGAGTCCCAGTACACATGGGCTAACTAGCTGGAGGGCATGGGTTAATCTGTGTCTCCACGTTAATGATTGGATACAGATAATTGTTCACCAATAGTCTGTATTCAATGTTAAGAATAGGGTTACACAGGTATATAAACTGTGTCAACCCTACAGTTTTTAGTTGTTCTGATTCCATCTGGAATGTCACCGGATTGCTGGAGAATTGCTAGCTGATACTTCTCCATCCCCCAACCCTAAGTAAGTGTTACCTTCTTGTCTGTTAATTGTACTATATTGCTGTGTTCACCTTTTTCAAGGAATAAATTATATTTTATTATATCTAAGCCTCGTTCAGTTCAACCCAGATATTTGGTGTTCATTATATCTTGTCATAAGCTACCGTGACAATGTGCTTGGGACTTTCAGAACCGATGCCCAAACAAACTGCCTGGGCTAACCCATAGGCGCCGGTAAGTCTGCTGAACATCAGATTTCAAAGCAGTCAGAGGATGCCGGAGGTGTGAAAAGCATTTGGGCAGCGAGGAAGGTCTCAAGTACCCAGGTCCGGGGAACAATGGCTGTCGTCCGGGCTGCCATTTGCTCTGCCAGACCTGGTGGAGCCTACTCCAGTGGGTGGCATTGAGATAGCCAGGGACGAAGGTGGCAAACTTGCGCATGTTCCTGGGCAATTTCAGATTCCCCGCTGACCCGGCTTTTCTAGCCGGCTTGGTTCTGTTTGGCTTCTGGGAAAGTTCCCACGCAATGATTGGCTGCTGAGTTTTGTGAATTGTCTAAGGACACTAAATATATTTTAACATGGCTCACTTTCCTTCCCGAGCCAAGCTGAAGCAGGCCACCCTAGCGGTGAGTCGCGGTTACGTTCTTAAGGGGAGATATTGCCGGGCTAATCTGCATACATGTGTCCGCAAACCATGCCCGATTGTCGGACACATTTACCGGGGAACCGGTAACTCTGGTCCGTGACCTGGTATGCACAGCCTGACAACAGTTTCTCCGCAAAATCCCCCTTAAAACTCATGCACACGAAATCCTTGCTTGATTACATGCCCAGAAAGGGGAAAAACTAAAAAAATACCTTTTTTATACAGTTTGGGCAGTGGATTGCTGCCCAAATACACAATGTGGCATGTTACTGGACCCAAGAGCTAACCCTCTTGGCCCATTACACACCGATCAGGGGTAACCAGGTGGGCTTGACCTTTATTGTATAGCCTGGCTACCCCCTCACCGTCACACGAATCTCTTTCTACTTTGAAAGTTGCCATTATCAAACATACCCATCCACAACGTGTGTAGTGCAAAGTACCAGTACCAGCCCCTGTTGCCAGGGTGTGTTTCTCTAATAAAGCAATCAATAATGCTTTGGTTATGGTGAATTGAATTCTTCCAGCCTTTTTGTGGGTTTTCTAGAATTTGGTACTTTGTAACAATATACTCATAGATGTCAGATAGAGTTCAACTTTTATCTCTACTGTCTTCAATGGCTTTCTAATAAGCCAAGTTGTGCTATTTTCGGGTGTGTCTGCGTCCCCTTTTCGGGTGCGTCTGCCTGCGATGAGATGAGGGATATGTGGCGCGAGTTGGAAGAGTTAGGGTGGAGTGACATTTGTTTATCAGCGCAGGTCTGTGTATTAAGGAATACTGTATGCGGTCTGCGTTACTTTTCTTGATGGCGAGTTTTTTAGCGCAAAATACTAGCTCAGCGTGCACCAATTTCTAAATCAGTAGAAATGCCCATGATAAATATTTGTCGTTTCAGGCAAAAAAAATAAAATTCTATTTTTTACACAACTGTGTCAGTGCAAACGTAACATGGATCCAGTGTATTTAACCCATTCTTTCCCATTCAGAGGAGCTGAGACACTCTGTGCATAGTCTATAGAATCACTGAAGCAGATTTTCCACTGAAGTTTATCTGTGACCACCACCCACAACCGGACAGGGCTGTCCACTATCAGCACTTTGTTTTGTCATTTATAAAATAATGTATTTTTTTTGTTTTATTTTATGTTAATATGGTAATTTACTGTCTTTTTTTATTATAGGTCATTTTCTTTATTTTCTTAGGATTTTGTGGTACAATTGACTATATACTAATGTTCTAAAAAACCTTAATTGTTTATATTATTCATTAACTCCGTCGTCTTCCTGTGACTTGGAGGAATATTTCAAGGTTTCCTTACATAATACCTGTGTAGTTACTCAGTGACTTGTCTCTAAATCTCCGTAATGATATTGTTAAGCACAATGGCCCATATTTACTCAGCAATGTTCTGCCATTAGTCACCTTCCGGTGCTGGCAAACGGCTTACAGCACATTGACTTGAATAGGAAGAGGCCTTATATCAGAAGGCTGCTTAGCAAATATGGAACAATACGTTTTACTGAAAACACATTGTGCATCTCATGTCCTTGTATGTGCACCATTAAACATTCAGGATATATATATATATATATATATATATGTCACAAATACAGACATAACATACAGTAAGTCAGAGTGAAATATTTTATTATTGTGAGCGTCCAGAAAGACAATTCTATAGAAAACCGATATGAAAAAGAATATTAGCAGCTTTATTAAATGCAGAGCAGGACCAAAGCTTTTTGTAGGGTAAATCTCCTGCTAACGCCTCCCCTCTTTAGGACAATGCATGTTTAGCAGGACTGTCAGTCACCGCTGAGAAGAGCAAAGTCGCACCCAGAATGCATAGCCTGCCGAGACCGGAGACTGCGTGTCGCTGCTATCTTCCCAGCACAGGATTAAGTGGGAACAGGAGGCAGGTGAGAACCAAAAGTTAAAGGAGATAGAAGAAAAGGAGACGTCGCTACAGGATGGTGCAATAGCAGACCAATTTATTAGCTTTAAACTCTAGTATCCCTGCTGTACTTTCTCTGGCTGCTGTACTTTCTCTGGCTGCTGTACTTGTCGCTCTTTTAATTTTAAAGGTTCCTGATATGTTAATATTGTATCCAAAACTGTTGACTTCTGGAGAGATCTTTGTTTCTATAACATGGGAAGAACGGGGTGCAGCAGCATCTTTGGGGCCTTGTCCAGGCTGATCGTTTCAGGATATGCATTAGGAGTTCCATTATATTTGGTTATCCATAACTCCAAGTCCTGTAACAGAAAGGCAAGATAACAGATTGTCTTGCTATATGGGCCAAATAAATACAATATTCTCTAACAACCAACTCTCCACCAGCCGTTCTCCACTAATCTATCCACCACTAACCCACTCTCCATCTCCATGCTCTCTAGCTGACCACCAATTACTCTCCAATACCCGCTCTTCTACCATCTTTTTCTGTTTTTCTACTCATCTCTCCACTACCGTCTCTCCAAACTCTCTCCCACCCTCTCTAGGCTAAATCTTATGTAACCAGATACAAGTCCTGTCTGCTGGTCATACTCTACACATTTACCTAATACTACTCTCTAACCTTCAATAGCGGCTGTTCTCGCTAACTTCTTTTTCTCTACTCTCATCTAAACCTCTGTTTGCATCACTATCTTGTCCTGCTTCTGCCTTATCCTCACTTGCTCCTAATACCTGATCTTCACTCATTCACTACACAAAACTAGAAACATAGATTTGACAGCAGAAAGAACCACGTGACCCACCAATTTCCCTATTTTCCTGTCTGGTATAAAACTGGGGAACCTCCGTCCCTTGTCTTCCTTTCATACTAGAATAACCTTATGTTATCACAATACGTTTTCATTCCCTGACTAATTTGCCTCGGCCTTCTCTGTTAAAGGTTATTCCATATATCCACCGCCCTATCTGTACCCTACCTCAACATTTCCCCTAATTCTGGTCACCCTCCCAGCTCAGAAGCGGTGAACATCTCTGTCTGTCACTACTTCTCTTTATGAACATGGTTCCCCTCTAACTATTTACCCTCTTCCTCTTCCTGTCCTCATGCAGCACAATTGTACATCCCTCAGGCAAATTCTGGCTGAGGGACATTTTATACGTGCAGCTACAGCCGGGGAAAGTATCTAACAAGGGTTTAAACAGCAGAGTTGTTTGTGCTGAAACTTACTTGTGCAATGTAGCAATGGTGCAGGACAAACATGGGTCATGCCGGCTATGGGAGTTACCATGGTCCCCCATGTAATTATAGCTCGAGTATTCATGTTTCCTTCTTCAGTCGTCCCATCTGATGGGCCTAATGAACCCTGAGCAAGAGAGAACACAGAAACATCAAGAGCCATTTTGTATCACGTCCCTCTCTTACTGAGAGGGACTCTGAGATCTGACTCCAAACACTGTTCATCGGGTCCCAAGGCTCAACAAGTAAACCAGCCTCTCCTCCTTTTACCGTGCACCCCCAAACTGGACCAAACACATCACAACCAGTTTAAGATCTTTCAAATCTAGCTGTCTCCACAATTTTATCGGTCTGTAACTGTTACATTGCCTATAATATATCATCTTCTCTAACTGTGCAATGTATTGTATATGTAGTCCTTTTTCTACGCCTTCCAAAGGGACTATGGTACTGTAACAACCTGCGGCTCCAGGAGATCTGAGCCTCCGCTAGCTGGGAGCCTGGGGTACGATCTAGGGGCGCAGGTCGCAGGGTTCCACTTTCGCAACCAAGTGTAGTTGCGTGACACGCGTTTATGGCTGAAGATGTGGGCCGGTGTGAGTCGAGTGAATCATACCATCGGACAGTGGTGGGTAATGCTGGCAAATTGCTGATGGTTTCTGGTACTAGTGCCAGGTATGTGCAGTGCTGGTGGACGTGTGCCTCTAATATAATCTGATCACAGCGTGTGTAACATGTACTATATAAAGGGGGGGGGTTACTGTTAATACTGGCCGTGGCAGATAAGCCTAATGCAGGGGTGGGACAGGGCGCCATACAAAAAAAAAAACAAAACCAACCAAGTTATAAACGCTAGAGTCCTATACTAAATAAAATAGTGGCCGCCCCACACCCTAGGGAATATTGTCCTGTACCTTTGTGCGACTCAGTGGTGCTCCGCCACGCTCTTCTTAAGTTGGTGGTGCCTTTTTTTGTGTAGTGGGGTATTGATGTGGTATATGCTATATGCTCGGTCCATAAGCCGTACTGGCTAGTGTCCCTACAGAGTTCTGCCTAGGGCGGGATCTGCGGGGCCTGATGACCCGTGGTGTGTGTGGTGCAGCTTGTGCGTGTGGTCACTAGGGCAAATAGCCGCTCGTTGTCGTCCGGTCAAACCCGCGCGCGGTGACCCTTGGTTGTGAACCTCGGGGGGGGGGTTCTTCACAAGGATCCGTTGCTGGGGGGGGGGGGGCCGTGCGTGCCCGTTGTGGATCGGGTGCCTATGTCCGCGGTGTCCAGGCGGGCCGTCGTGATATTTCCCAGATGGCTGTCAAGAAGGCAGACCGGGCCACATCTGGGGGGTTGTTTTTCATACTTCCGTGCTTTTCCCTTAACTAAGTGTGACAATGTCTCCCTTTCTCACTACCTTTTTAGCTGATGGGCTTCCTCTTGGGCAGTACAGTCATCCTACTAGTGTACTCAGGGGATGCTCTCTGATGGGCCGTGAGGGATAGCTGGCCTATGCGGCGGGTTCGTCCGTGTACCCCCCACCTGCCCCTGCTGGGTCACACGACCGTCGCGCGGGGTTCCTTCAGCTTGTCCCTATCCCTTCCCTGCCTCGCCTGGTCCTCTTCCCTCCCCCTCCCAACCTTCCTGTTCCTCCTCTTCCCTAATCCCACAGTCAGCTTCTCATCTGGGTTCTCCGCGCGTCAGAGATGACTACAGAAGAGCCTCACGGGAGTTGTAATCCCTTAAAGCGGGAGCCTTCTCTCCCTGTATTGGCCCGTCGCGTCTCGCCCGCCCGCACCCCTCGCCCCCTCCCCGCCTCGGCGATCCCTCCCCGCCCCGTTTTCCTTTTTTTTTTTTTGATGGAGGAGGGATCCCAACTGCCGCGTAGGGTTCTTTTCACATGTCTTCGCCCCCCAGACCGTTTTATTGTGCTGGCGCTTTCCATTGCGCATGCGCGACCTTTCCACTTTGTTAGTGCCCTCGGCAACGTTGCGCAATAACATGGCGGCACCCTGTACTAACGTGACGTCGCTCAACCTGCCGTACTCCCTTCGCGCGCACACATAAGGTATCTAACACACCCTTACATTCTCCCCCCCGCAGAATCCAACGTCCCCGCTTGGGCTACACCTACATAACTTATATACAGATTAACGCAACACAGTACATATAACTTAGGCTCTATATTAAATTGCACAGTTCAGTGAACATTACCACTACCGACTGTACTCTGCGGCGAGCCCACTGCTGAGCCTCATAATGGGGTGCCCCGAATTGATCGTAAGCCATCCTCATTGGAGATTGACCAGTTCTTTGGCTTCGGCGAGGCTGTTCTTCAGCTACCTCCTCTGGAGAGTAGCAAGTCTCAGTTGGCATTTCCAATTCTGCCCTTGAGGGGTTCATTAGATCTACAAAGTCTTTTTGTGGCACAAAGCACGGGCTCTGCGGGTCTAACGGCTGGCTCACTGGAGTCAGCGTATCTGTCGTTGGACCAAGGGGCTCTTTACCCGTAGCTCCTTCGGGAGATGCCCCCGCGGTCGGAAGGCCCCTTTGAGAGGTTCCCTCCATCAGATTCTCAGAGGTGGCGTTTATTACAGTCTCTGGGCCAGCCTCTGTATTTTCATCTTCTCCATCTATTGAAACAGTGGGCACTTCCAATTCGTTGTCCCCTACTTGAGGTATGGGGAGCAGATGATTCCTATGCCATACCTTTACACGGCCTTCTGAATCCTTTATGCGGTACACCGGGAGGCCAGGCATCTGTGATTCAACCTCATACACCCCATCTCTCCACCGATCTGCCAATTTGTGCTTCCCAGGAACGCCTAAATTACGTAGAAGGACAGCATCCCCCGGACGAATCTCTTTATGCCTCACCTTGTGATCATAGTGTCTCTTGTTGCTTGCATTTAATTGCGCCGCCGTTTTCTCCGCTAATTTATACGCCTGCTGTAGACTGTCTTGTAGTCTCTGTACATATCGGAAATGCGTCCGGTTTGATACCCCATCGGTAGATATCCGCAGTCGCACGTCCACAGGTAGTCTAGCTTCCCTTCCAAACATCAAGAAGTATGGAGTGTACCCTGTAGACTCGTGGCGGGTACAGTTATATGCATGCACCAGTGTCTCCACATGCTTGCTCCACTCCGTCTTCTGAGAGCCTGTTAGTGTTCCCAGCATGTCAAGTAGCGTGCGGTTGAACCGTTCAGGCATAGCATCCCCTTCCGGGTGGTACGTAGTCGTTCGTCGACCTTGTTTATATTTAACAACTTCAGCAGTTCTCTAATGAGAGTGCTCTCGAAATCTCGGCCTTGATCCGAATGTAGCCGGTTCGGTAATCCATAATGAATGAAGTATAATTCCCTAGCCACAGTCACCGCCCGTTGATCTTTGGTGGGGAATGCTTGGGCGTATCTTGTGTAGTGGTCCGTAATCACTAGTAAATTACCGATGCCCCGGGAGTCTGGCTCGATGCATAAGAAGTCCATGCACACCAAATCCATGGGGCCAGAGCTTTTCAAATGCGCCATGGGGGTGGCTCGAGTGGGGAGAGTCTTCCTCTGTATGCAGCGGGTACACTGTCGGCAATGAAATTCCACGGATTCTCTCATCTTCTTCGGCCAGTAGAATCGGTCCCGAATTAACCCGAATGTTTTGTCGACACCTAGATGGCCATGATCATCGTGTAGGGCCCTGAGGACCATATTCCGCAGAATCGTGGGCAGGAATAACTGTCGCCGGTCGGGATGATTATGGTAGGGTATGACCCGATACAGGAGGCAATTGTCCAGTTCAAATTTTCTGAACTCATTTAACAAGAGTTTCACCAACTCTCTGGGGGCTTGCTTAAGAATAGAAGGTTTTCCTTGCTGCAGGGCCTGGCGAGCTAATTCTACCACTGGGTCTTGAATTTGATACTGCACTAGCTTGTTCCAGGAGATAATTTTGTCTTCTGTAATATTCATTCCTTCCCAGCCTCGGTAAGCCCGAGGAACAGCACGGGATTGACACCCTAATGAATCGGCTACTCTTAGCTCCGAGAATGCGATCTGATTGTCGACTACGGCGGCGGTGGAGCATAGAGCATGTATACCAGGCCCCGGAATCTCTTCCCAGGCCTCCTCATCCAGGACAGGCGGGAGCCCCGGTCTTCGTGACAAAGCATCGGCCCCCACGTTGGTGGGCCCTGGTTTATACTTGAGGTTGAAACGGTAGTTGGCCAGCGCCGCCAACCACCGGTGACCGGTCGCATCTAATTTGGCGGACGTGTTAATGTATGTCATTGGATTTTTGTCTGTACGCACTTCAAACTGTACCCCATACAAGTAATCGTGTAACTTGTCCACTACTGCCCATTTGAGGGCTAGGAACTCCAGTTTGTGGACAGGATAGTTCTGTTCACTTGGGGTCAAGCTTCGACTCGCGTACGCCACGGGGCGGAGCCCTGTGTCGTGTTTCTGGTGCAGCACTGCTCATAGTCCGCTAAAACTGGCATCCACGTGTAGCACGTATTCGCGATCAGGGTCAGCATAGGCCAGTACTGGGGCCTGCGTTAGACTGGCTTTCAGTTTCAGGAATGCTTGCTCACAAGCAGGGGTCCACTTTTCTCCAAAGGGCGTTTGTGCCGTGACACTTTTCCGGCCCGTATCCTCAGGATAGATCTTTAAAAGGTTATTCAGGAGTTTAGCTTTGCTTGAGTAACCCTCCACGAAACGCCGGTAATAGCCACAGAACCCCAGGAAGGATCGCAGTTCTTGGACGTTACTGGGCCTGGGCCAATTCACTACAGCCTCTATCTTCCCTGGGTCGGTGGAAATCCCTTCAGCTGATACAATGTGGCCCACGTATGTCACTGACATGCGACAAAATTTGCATTTGCATTTGTCCAGGGACAGTTTGAGTCCCTCCTTCTGAAGTCGATCCAACACCTTCATTAACCGCTCCTCGTGCTCCTCCAAGGTTTTCCCAAACACTATAATGTCATCCAAGTACACTAGGCATTCTTGCGGGTTCATGTCTCCCAGGGTCTGTTCGGAATTTTTCCCGGCCATTTCTTTACGGAAGCTAATATTTCGTAGCCCAGCCACTGATCATCCCGTGTTGTGCTCTCCAATGAGAAGAGCTGATCTTCCGGACGTCTATCCGGGTAGTGGCAGGCCGCGATCATCATTCTCCCTTCCCCGGGAGGAATCTGAGTCAGTCTCCACTCTTGACTGTACAGCATTCCATGCTCCTCTTCAGTCGCGATTTTACCGCAAGCCTCTTGTAGTGCCGGACACGTAGCGAGGGCCAGCAGCGGGGCTTCGCCCGCTTCTTGTAAGTACATGCGGATTACCGATTGCACAATGTCGGTGTTGGTCCCCATGATTATCGGGGCACTGGGGTGGTCTTGTGGTTCGGGACACACTAAGGCTTCCACTTCCATGGGGTGGTGCTTACCGGTGTTCAGCTGGGGGATGTCCAGATGTACCTTCACCACTCCATCGATGGGATAATCTTTGTGACTCAACCCTCTCAACCGTAAAGAATCAGCAGATAACAGCGGCAGCTGGTGTAAGTGTTGATCGTAGAAGGGCCGATACACTATGGTCACCTGAGACCCCGTATCCATCAATGCCGAAGCATAGATACCTTCAATTACTACCCGAACGATGGCAGCGGGTCTGATCCGATTATTCGTTGAAGGCTGGGCCCCGGCTCCGCCGTCCTGGGGAGTACACGGCATAGACTGGGCCGGTCGAGACGCCGTTCTCCGTAGGGAGGGGCAACGTGCCCGAAGGTGTCCCATCTTTACGCAAGCATAACACTGGATTTGACTGAGGTAGGTATCATTTCGCTCGGGAGGCGAGTTTCGCCCCGACACAGGGCGGTGCCGAGCAGCTGTCGGCGCCCCCGAATCCTCTTTGTCGGGGTCCCCGCTCTCGGATGCCTCGGCTTTCGCTTCCGACTTTTTGGTGTCCTTGTTCCCACCCGATGCCTTCTTCCCTGGGGTTAAGTCACGCCCCAACAGCACAGTCTCATGCGCTTGGACTCGGTCCATTAGGTCATTAAACGCCAAGGCTTGTCCGGGTATTAGGCAGCCGCTGACACATACGGACACCGGATGCAGGGGCAGGAGCCCCCTCAGTAGCTGGGTAGTGCGCAGTCCGTCGGCATCCACCTTCGGTACCACGCCCTTTCTCACCAGAGTCCACAGATCCAGATGCAGACGTCTAAGGAAGTCGGACACCATTTCTCCCTCTTTCTGAGCCAGAGCATGGAACTTGGCCATCAGGGCATAGGCATCCACAGGGACCCCATAGGTCTTGGTAAGGCAGTAAATGAGGTCTGCCGCATCAGCGTCCAGGTGATCGTCCCGATAGCAGTGCACCATGTGGGACGCTGGGGGTCGTAGACATTCAACGATACGCTGCCTCCAGATGGCGTCAATGCAGGATCATTTAGGCAGTACCTATTCCGTGTGATCCAGCCACTCTTCAAATCCAACTTCTCCCTGAGGCGTGGGTTTGTCACCTGAGAACGCCTTTAACTTCCGGTAGTGGTGGGACTGTGTGGAGTGGTGGATGGCTTCTGCAAGCACAGGGATAGAGGCATTATCCAGTAGGCTACCCCCTGCTGGGGAGTAGGTATCTAATCTTGACATACTGATTCTACTTAGTGCGGGCCTCATGGCGGAGGGGGTGAACGAAGTGCCCAGGCCCATTGCAGCAGGCCATCAAGGGTTCAAACTGTTTTCAGGGGTGCGGTCAGAGCCGCTAGTGACGGCGCCTAACGAGTTGGGATACCCCCTCTGTGGGGTGGAAGCGGCCAGTGGCTCGGTGGAATCCACTTGCACTATTGGACAGTGTACGCCGGGGGCCTCAGGTAGCAATAGTACTAAGGGCAGAGCTTTGGGGCATATGTCCTGCTCAGTGACATATAATATTCTGTGCCACATCTGGTCCCGGTCGTAAAAGTGATCTTGCACTCGGGCAGTGTCCATGAGTGGAAGTTTCCTGACATGGTCAGTCACAGTGCCTAGGGAGAGAACGGCGGGAACATGTCCCAGGCTGAAAGCACGTGTCAGGGGGATTTCATGCCACTGGGCCCACTTGCGCACCTCGAGCGGCGAGGGCACAGACATGATGAATAAAACTCGTTGCACAATTGAGAAAAAAAATATATGGGGCACCCCAGGTCTACGATCTCAGCAGCGCCTCCAAATGTAGCCCTTTTTCTGACGCCTTCCAAAGGGACTACTGGTACTGTACACAACCTGCGGCTCCAGGAGATCTGAGCCTCCGCTAGCTGGGAGCCTGGGGTAACGATTCTAGCGCAGCGCCTCCACTTGCCCAGGATCCCCGTTATGCAAGATTGCCCTGAGCAAGAAACATACCATACAGTGCGTGCAACCAAGTTTTACTATGCATATGCAGTCGTACCTTATCCTCTATATAACATCACACATAACATGTACATATATCATAACGTTAATACTGGCCGCAATACCTAACACCGTTATAACGTTAGGGTCCTTATACTATAGTGGCTCGGCCACACCTCTAGGGAATATTGTCCTGTACAACAGTGGCTCCGCCACGCTCTTATAGAGTGTTGTCCTTGTAGGGTATTATGTGGTATATGCTCAGTCCCTAGCCACTTGCTAGTGTCACTACAGAGTTACTCCTAAGGCGGGATCAGCGCCTGATGACCGGTGTTGGTGCACTTGTCGTTACAATGTACCTTCCGGTCACGGCGGTGACCAGTACCTCTTCACAAAGGATCCGTTGCTGCCGGCCCTTGACCTCCGGATGTCGCGGTGTCCAGCCGTCTGATTCCAGATGGCTGCAACCGGCCACAACTCCGTGCGTTGTCCCTAACTAAGGTGACAATCCCTTCCACTACCGGGCGTCCCTGCAGTACAGCAGCCTACTGTGACTCAGGGAATGCTCCTATGGGCCTGAGGGGAATAGCTGGCCTATGCAGGCGGGTCACGGACCCCCTGCACTCACACTACCTCCTTCAGCTCTGTCCCGATCTCCTTTGCCTAGCGTGGTCTCTCCCCCACGCTTCCTGTTCCTCCTTCCCTAATCCCAGCCTTCTCATTGGCTCCTAGCGTCAGATGACTGATCCAGAGCTCACGGGAGTTGTAGTCCATTAACGGAGCCTTTCCCTTATTGGCCTGTCGTTCGCGCGCTTCCATTGCGCATGCGCGACCTTTCCACTTTGTTAGTGCCCTCGGCAACGTTGCGCAATAACAGGGCGGCACCCTGTACTAACGTGCCGTCGCGGAACCTGCCGTACTCCCTTCGCGCGCACACATAAGGTATCTAACACACCCTTACATATATAATGTATATCCTGATCATTTATGTAACTGTATTTGTAACCATGTATTATTTGTCATCATAACTCTATGCCCAGGACATATGTGAAAACGAGAGGTAACTCTCAATGTTTTACATCCTGGTAAAATATTTTATAAATAAATAAATACTGATCCCATCCCAGTCACTGGATCCCAGCTCTCACTATTACTGTCAGTAGGTTAATAAAGAAACTGTAGCAGCAATATTGAATTTGAGATTCAAGCGGAACAAATGGCCAAAAGGTTTTATGAACGTGGCAACAGTAGATGAACAGTGAAATTGGCCTTTAAAAGGGCCAAATATACATCACGTAGATCCTTGTTACAAGATTGCATACAAATGCCAAGCGATAAAGTGGTACGATTTGTCGGTACCTATAAAACACAGTGGCAACATGCCAGAGATATCATTCAAAAACACTGGCATATACTGAAGGCCGACACTCATATCAGTGAATTTCTACATGACCATCCGTCTATTGGTCAGTAGTAAGGCAAAAAATCAGAGAGATGTCTTAGTCCATAGCCATTTCAACGAAGATGCACCTAGGACCTGGCTCCCCCCAAAACCACAGGGGTCATTTAAATGTGGTAGGTGCAAGGCATGCAAGCACATGCTTGTCACCAAGGAATTCTCTAACTGGAATGGCACGAGAACCTACAACATTCGCAAATTTATAAATTGCCAAAGTTCGGGCATAATATATCAAGGAATATGCGAATGTGGGAAGATCTATGTAGGTAAGACCAGGCACCCCCTTAAACAAAGGGTGCTTGAACATATTGGCACCATACGCAATAAGACCGACAAACCTTTAGCAAGACACATCAACAATGTCCACCAAGTTGATCAGAACATAATTAAGTTTATTGGAATAGATCAGTTCTCTATGGACCAAAGGCATGGGGACTGGGACACTGCTGTATTGCAGAAAGAGGCTAAGTGGATATATACACTCCAAACATTGTCACCCAAGGGTCTAAATGAAGGATTCCTGTTTACTCCATTCATTTGAGATAATGTGGTGTAGGACATACACACACACTCCATGGGGTGGCTTGAGCTATTTATCTCATATCACTCTCCTGGTCCCCTATTGGCCATTATGAAATGTTAGATTCCTCATTCTAGCCCGGTTCAGTTTTCAGTATTGTGAACATTTTTAATATATAGCATAACCTGCTGCAACACTGACTGCAGGGGTTGGTCAATTCCTGACATTAAAAACTATGTTGCATGCATATATATCATTAAGGAGTGACTATTCATCAACCCTTAGTCCGATTACTGTGAGTCTTATGCACAGTGGACCAGTATGTATATCTGATTATGAATAAAATTATTAACTCACCCATAATCAACCTACCAGAGACTCACATCCACCACCAGTTTAAGTTCTTTCAAATCTAAGGCTGTCTCACACTTTAATCTGGTCTGTAACTGTTTCATACGCTCATAATATATATTTTCTTTAACTGTGCACGCAATGTCTTGTATATAATGTATACCCTGTTCACTTATGTAACTGTATCTGTAACCATGTATTATTTGTTTTACTCTGTGCCCAGGACATACTTGAAAACGAGAGGTAACTCTCAATGTATTACTTCCTGGTAAAATATTTTATAAATAAATAAAATAAATAAATGAATAATAATCATTCATTGAAGTGTTAGTAACACTTCCACTTCAGGGGTCGAGGAGTATAATAAAGACCCCCTATCGCAGCACTTTGTTCCTTTTAAGCTCTATGTATTCACACACACAGCTTGAACATTCATGTGCAGCAGTATAATATCATTAACTATATGCTGCTGCATTCCATTACTGTGCTATTATCATTATATGCCCTGGGGCCACTCATCATAACGTAGGATGAGCAATAGAAGTATTAACATGAGCACTACATGGGCTGGCAACAAGGGTGAGCTGAGTAACCAATTGAAACACATCTGAGCATATAAATATCCAGATTGTACCTATGGGACCTCCCCCTCTCATTGAAGCCTTGAGAAAGCGTTTCTCACGCGAAACGCGTGCGTCGGCACCTTTCACATGCACGGTCAGCACTGACCTGGCAGCCTCTTACCTCGCAGAGTGAGCAGCTGCCAGACCTAGCGCCTGCACACCCTCTCAGACTGGGCTAGAGTTTCGGAGTTCACTCGGTGGGCAGACGGTGAGGATAGTGGTTGTTGGGTTTACCTGATCTGGCATGCACGGTTGAGTTCATTTATTATATGAACACTAGGTATACTTATTGCCACACCGCAGCACCAGAGCAGTAGTACCTTAGTGGTTGTACCTTTACCTAGGGATATATTTCATATCTCACTACTTCACGAGTTCATGTATAAGCACTGTACCTGACGGTTGAGCACATTCATGAATATGTGCACAGGCATACACAATCAGCCACACCGTTTTCTGGTATCTGTCAGCTGTTCTATCTACTGCCAGCAATTAGTGCACTTAGCCCTGATTTCCATGGGCTACACCCGCTCTATATAGGCAGGTTTCTACACCACCTCCTCATCTCTGCTTTAACCCAAGAACTCCCACATAGGGAATACTGCATACCAGGTCCCTCAATTGAACACTTGATCTATTCCCCTCAATTGTTCATATCATTTTATAATCCGGAGTGTCACATGCACTGAACTTTGGGTTATATATGTGTGTCCTTCCTTGAATTTTAAACCTCATTATTTTAATCTGATAAACATTAAAGATATAAGTTTTCATTTTTTCATACTGCATTTAGGGTAGTGAGTGCTTTAGTTGGGTTCTTGCCTCTTTGCTGTTCTAAGTAGGTTTATAAAGGAAGGTAATATAGGGACAGGAATACAACGGATAAACTGATTGACCAGTATACAGTACGAGCTGGTAGAAACATTAGTTGGATGTAAAAATCCATGACACACTCAGACATTTTTACTATTGATTGAAATTGGTGAGTTTCCACATATTCCAAATGTTCAAGGGAAATATCTGCATAATTTATATAAACATCGGTTAATCCTAACACATAAATACCAATAGATTCAGAATTCAAATAAAAAAAATTCAACCTTCAAGGGCATTGCGGAAGCTTCGTGTTGCTGTGCCGTCATACGGGGGTCTGTCAAAGTCTCTCCACTTGAGTGTGTCCTCCACATCTTGGAATGAGGGCAGTCTGTTAGCCAGAGGGTCGGTACCAGGTTTCCTGTGCAGCTTCTCCATCTGTGGTTCATCATTAACCACTGGACAGTAGGCATCATCGTAGTTATACCCGCTGCAGATGGCCTGAGGAACAGGAGAAGACAGAGAAGGTAATTCTCCTGTTGCCTATTTGCTATAACCCAAAATAATGTGAAGCACATCGCACAGGGTATAAGAAGAAGCGGAGCGCACACAGCCAACAGGAATCTGAAGAAGGAATTATTTCCGAAACGCGTTATTCCTGGTCGGCTGTGTGCAGGAGGCTTATACACTGAAAGCCACCGTAGCTGTCACGTGTCTGCCTGTCGCAGTCCGGCTACTGGACGCAGAAGCTGGAGAACGCCACGTCAGACCAGATCCAGGCGGCTGCTAGGAGCGGAAGTGTTGTATCTATTATGTGAGTCCATGTTTACTTTTTTATGTAATAAAACGTATATTATTTTAACTTGCCGTCTGTATTATCCTCGTTGGGACGGCACATGGGACGAGGAACAAGATCTGTGATCGTGGGCTAGCACTCTGTGAACTGAAGATCCCTGAAAAGATACCATTTCCTAGGAAGGGGCTCACACACGGCCGTGTGAGTATATGTTTATAAACCTATATACCCATCCCCTGATCCCTGGGTGAAGTTTTGCTCCCTGCAGGGCTGTTACAGTCTTGGACAGCGGTTTATGTATTGTACATTGCCTGACTGACATTGTGTCATACTGTATATCTTTATATATCTATTCCATATGTGCCCTCACCACCTCCTCCATTCTATTTATTAAGGGAAAACAGAGACACAGCCTGTAAAAGTCAGGTATTTGTTACTTTGCTAAAATCTCAATTATACGTACATGGGCAAGTCTGTATACTGACAGGAAACAACCATCTATTCATACATTGATATTTGTCATTTTGTGAGTAATGATGTATACCTACAGACGAGTATTCTGAGGCTTGCCTTAAACTAGCCCGGCTACATTCTGGGTATGTGCTGGGTGTAACCTGGCTAGTTTAAGGCAAGTTTAAGGCATTTCTGCATTGACTAATGACCCATAGGATTAACACAGCAGGGGTCCCTGGCAGTCCCATTCAGTTTGAATGGGACTGCCAGGGACCCCCGCTGTTAATCTGATGGGCCATTAGTCTGTCTGCAGAAATGCTGGGTCTAGTTTAAGACAAGTTTAAGGCATGTACCCAGCATGTACCTGGGTGTACCTGGGTCTTTTGGGCGATTGCCACTGGTTTGTGTTAGAATAACCGTGGGCACTACAGTAGGTTAAGCCAACCAATAGTAAGGCATCGCAGCAGTTATACCTTACTTTTTATTTGCCTCAGACAACCTGCATAGAGCAAATTTCTATCTACCCCGGGGCTCCGTGCTCACATGTAGGCTATCCCGAATCAGTGACACCGATTTAAGGGTTATACCCGTATACTGAACATTCCCAGCCGGGATCAGGAAAATAAACGCCCTGCGTCAGCCATGTAGTTGAAACTGGAGATAGAGGTGGCACACAGGGGGCTTTAAATGGAGTTAAAAAAAAACTGGTGCTGTATTTAGTACATCAGAGCAATAAGAAAGAACATAAGCAGTAATTATAGTCTGCACTATATATATATATATTTTCTTTTCTATATACCTCCTCATCTCCAAGCAAAGAAAACTCCATATCCTGGGACTTGGAACTGTCTCATCAGAGGAAGTTGAGCTGCGATTTACACTTTTTTATTTGTAATTCACTATTTTGGTGTAAGGTGTATTTGTGTATATTCTGTGTTTCACTTATAACACTATTTTACTTATTATCACTTGGGAAGCGCCCAGTCCATCCACTTTCCCCTCCCCCCATTATCACACAATAAGAAAGCAGTAACGACTCAGGACAATCCAGTTCCTTCCTCAGACCCTACACCTATATCTTCATTATATGCTGTCAGCCACACGCCACATTTTTTGACCCTCATGTTTAATGTTTTTATATGTTACAGGATTTATGTTGATTTATTAAACTACCTCCTTTTTAATCTGTACTCAGATTGATACATTATATATAATATGTATCAACTTGCCACCTGATGTATTCAGGACGTAACACTATGGGGTCTATTCTAGTAGTTTTGATGAATTGGAGGCTACATTGCAAGGTTTGGTATGTTCCTGCCGAACGCTTTGTCAGTTGCGTTATCACGGTATTCAGAATGAAAATGAACCCATCTCAAACCGTGAGGTAGGAAAATGCCAGAACCGTTCCGCGTAGCGAAAAGTCATCTGAGATTTGTTCTAAATTCTCCTCCCCTACGAATTTCTCGCAATCTGAGCTGCACAGAGAGAGCCGCATCTCCCTGCACAGAGAGAGCCGCATCTCCCTGCACAGCTCTTACAGGCGATCTCCCTGCACAGAGAGAGCTGCATCTCCCTGCACAGATCTCACAGGAGATCTCCCTGCACAGAGAGAGCCGTCTCTCCCCGCACAGCTCTTACAGGCGATCTCCCTGCACAGAAAGAGCCGCCTCTCCCCGCACAGCTCTTACAGGCGATCTCCCTGCACAGAGAGAGCCGTCTCTCCCCGCACAGCTCTTACAGGCGATCTCCCTGCACAGAGAGAGCCGCCTCTCCCCGCACAGCTGATACCCCTCCCTGAGTGGGAACCACAGGGGTCTTCCATCCTCCCGGCCGGCAGCAGCTCTTGCTCCTTATACTTCATCTGTGGGTGCAGGCTCTGGGGAACTGGCTGTGTCTGCGCTGAGGCAGAGGGTGAGGAAGGTACAGAGGAGAAGCATGGCTTCCTACAGCTACCAGCGATCCTATGTTGGAGAGAGAGAGAGTGGTTATATAGAGGCCTCCCTGAGACCTCTGCTTCCCCAGGAGACAGAGGCATGTCTGAAGCCATTGGCATAATGTTTTTTGTAGGAGCACTCATGGTGCACATGGTCATGTGCCTGTGATGGTGAGGGGGTACCCCAGGCATAAATAAAGTATTATGCCCGTTGGGTGTCCCCTGAGCAATATTGAGAGGAATTGTGCCAGTGTCCACTCTTCACCTAACCACCTCTACATACACACAGCACCTCTACATACACACACACACACACACACACACACACACACACACACACACACACACACACACACACACACACACACACACACACACATACATATGTAACGGGTATTCCACCCCACCTAATCTCATATATAGTGGGGGTGAGTAGAACATGTAGTGTTACCGGTGTGGTGCGTATACCTGCAGGCTCACAGGAGGTCTGAGCCTCCGCTAATGAGAGCCTGGGGTGAATCCTCTGGAACGTTTCCTGGTTCAGCGCCTCCACCTATGTAGGATTCTAGGGAAGTGTAGAATGACCCTACATAGGAACCCAATCAGAAACCACACACACAGTGATTTATATTATAACTAATGACTTTACTACAAAGAATAATAATAACCTGTGTCCCTCTCACGAGGGGACACTGACAGTGACGTCTCGCAGGACGATTCCCCGACACCAGGTGATCCCACCCAGTGTCCCAAGAACCCCACCCAATGTCCCGTACTCCTACAGAGATAGTCACTGGGTGACTGCGAAGTCACTAAGAACCTCTAGGCCTGTTGGTGCACATGTGATGACATAATACCTGCCGAGCACTCCGGTGCTCGGGTCAGCAACAAGCTTCTAAAAGGATCAGTCGAGCGATGCCTCCTTCTGATCCTCCACTGCACTCCTTGAAACGTGGACCGCTCGGGCGGTCCCACTCCGGAACAGTCTCTGTGGACCCCAACGTGGGTCCAAAGACTTCACGGGAACAACGATATTTCTCTGTGTCCCTACCTACATAAGGGACACGTGCTGCACTATAGGCCGTCCCTATAAATACAGCAACCTATGGTGGCTTAAGGGTCAATCTCCTAGGGCATTCGGGGTTGCCTATCCTATATAGGTAGGTCTTGTACCCACCCTACTCATAATACGGGCCCTGGGCCATGGATCCCCGGACTGGTTATCGCTATGAACCCCCCCAGTTGCCTCGTACTACGCGCAACGCCGCCCTGGGCAATGGCTCCCCGGATTGGTTACCGCTATGAACCCCCCCCCCAGTGGCCTCGCCACTCGCAACACGGACCCTGGGCTATGGCTCCCCGGACTGGTTACCGCTATGAACCCCCCAGCTGTCTCGTGCCACTCGTTCACCTAAACGCCTGCCGCAACGCTCTGCAGACTAACCTCAGCCCCCTTTAATCCCTGGCTATTCCCCAGCTCTGACTACCATGAGTGACAGGGTCCCTCTCTGAGACTATCCCTGGCAACACTCACTAACCTGGGGTAATACAGGGTTAACTAGGGCCTTAGTGCAGGGAGTCTCCGGCTCCTGCACCCTACCTCCTTCCTTCCTTGGGCTCCTGACTCTGACTCCTGACTGACACGCAGCTCCAGCCCGCCAAATGTATCCTTTTCTGTCCAGGGCAGTCCTGCAGCCCTATTGGCTCCTGCGAGGCACCTGGTGCCTCCCTCGCTAGGCCCTATGGGAATTGTAGTCCCGGGGCACCTGTAATAACACTGGGGCCGCGTGCGCGCCTTCCCTGTGCTTACACTAACCCCTAATGGCCGCCGCAACATCCCTCTCACTGTCCCTACTCTCGCGCGACTCCTTCCTAACTCTGGCCTATCTTCTGCGCATGCGCGACTCTCTCGGGCCGCCGGGGACTCTCTGCGCATGCGCGAACCGGCGCAACATGGCGGCGCCCTGTGCAAGAGCCGCCGGAGATCTCCTGCACTCCGGCGAGCTCCCTCCTCGGCCCCCACCCTCCTGAATGGCCGTCGGGTCTGCCGCTTGCCTCTGGCAGTACCCGACAGCGTCCGTGGCCACGGAGGCTCCCTGGGGGGTCGAGGGAAGAAAAAGGTAACCTGGCTACACATACACATATATATATATATATATATTGTGGGGCTCAGAGGTTCCCATAAAGAGTTTGCTGTGGTTTTGTGTTTGTTAGCCATAGTGCTAGCAATATGTTCTATTTTTAGATTATCAGCTGTAATCATTTAATTGTGCATATTAAACGTTGATTTGTTATATATAAATTATTATCTACAGTATTATATTTGTTTTATTATTTTATTGTTCAATGTTTACTAGTATTACCATGGTAACACAAGCTGAACGGAATTAATGGAATGCAGTATTAGGTGCACAGGGGAAACAATACCAGACAAACACTAGAACAGTGACCACAAGGCGTCACTGTTGCCCCAAAAATTTCACTCAAAGTATACGTATGATGGGATATAACATACTGTATGTGCAACACGTTAATAGATCAGAGTGTAAATCCACCTCCATAAAGATTTATAATATATATTCATAGTTAGGTAGTCCGGAAACATGACATAGGTATTAAAATAAAATAATAAACTTTAATTAATAACACTCGACGAAAGGCGTGACAATATATATAGTGGAATTAAAATCCCCAGCGAAGAGACAGAGGCACATGTGGATAAACAGTGAGTAAAATATTCTTCCTGCTAGGGTATAATGCCGTGAGTATAGGGCAAATGTTAAACTCCAGGCAGGGGGTAAATGGTAAGTAGCTAGATAATGGTGTGTAAAGGCGCTGTGTGTATGTAGAGGCGCTGTGTGTATGTAAAGGCGCTGTGTGTATGTAGAGGTGCTGTGTGTATGTAGGGGTGCTGTGTGTATGTAGAGGTGCTGTGTATGTAGAGGTGCTGTGTATGTAGAGGCGCTGTGTGTATGTAGAGGCGCTGTGTATGTAGAGGCGCTGTGTGTATGTAGAGGTGCTGTGTGTATGTAGAGGTGCTGTGTATGTAGATGCGCTGTGTGTATGTAGAGGCGCTGTGTGTATGTAGAGGTGCTGTATGTGTGTACAGGTGCTGGGTGTGTGTATGTGTGCTGTGTGTGTGTATAGGTGCTGTGTGTGTGTAGAGATGCTCTGTGTATGTAGAGGTGCTGTATGTGTGTACAGGTGCTGGGTGTGTGTATGCATGCTGTGTGTGTGTATAGGTGCTGTGTGTGTATGTAGAGGCGCTGTGTGTATGAAGAGGCGCTGTGTGTATGTAGAGGTGCTATGTTACCTGTGAGTTTCAGGTGCCTGTCTCCTCTCTGACGCTGTCTCAGGACTGTCTGCTCTTTGCACTGTGGTCCTCACATTTATAAACTCTCCGGGGAGCGGTGACAGGCGTGTATCGCCCTCAGGAGGAACACATAGGTCTGGGCACATTTAGATAATGGCTGATTCCTCCCAAATAGCCCACACGTTGCTGGAATGATTGATGGCGCTGTATTAAAGGTGTTGCAATTAGCAACAAGACTGTAACTACTTACTGTAATACAAGATGATGCAATTAAGCTCCCACAGAATTCATTAATATGCAAGACATCAATGTCAATAAAATGCAAATACATCTTCCCTGTGTTACCACACACTGGCCCAGAGGCACAGAAGGTGCTTAGTAAGCATTAGTCCTATTCACAGTGAACGGGAGGAAAGGCGTTCTAAAGCTTTGCACCCTATTGTGGATTTAGGCTTGTAGGGGATGTGCACTGAGGGTAAAACCTTTCTCACTGACTGCCCCGCACCTCTGGAATGACCTTCCCGTCAGTACCAAACTAGAACCCTTTCTATCCACCATTAAGACCCATCTTAAAAAACACCTCCTCAATAAAGCATATGAGTAGTTCTTTGCCTGACACTATACATTTGTATGTATAGAAGCTTTGTATGTAGAGGTGTGCTATGTATGTAGCAATGCTGTGTATGTAGAGGTGCTGTGTGTATGTAGAGGTGCTGTGTATGTAGCAATGCTGTGTATGTAGAGGTGCTGTGTGTATGTAAAAGTGCTGTGTGTATGTAGAGGTGCTGTTTGTATGTAGAGGCGCTGTGTGTATGTAGAGGCGCTGTGTGTATGTAGAGGCGCTGTGTGTATGTAGATACGCACTGTGTATATAGAGGCGCACTGTGTATATAAAGGCGCATCGTGTATGTAGAGGTGCTGTGTGTATGTAGAGGTGCTGTTTATGTAGATGTGCTGTGGTGTATGTAAAGGTGCTGTGTGTATGTAGAGGCGCTGTGTGTATGTAGAGGTGCTGTGTGTATGTAGAGGTGCTGTGACAGTATTTAATAGCGTGCTGTGTTTTATTTAGAGGTGGGCCGTGTGTTATGTAGTGTGCTGTGTATGTGAGGTGCTGTGTATGCTCAGAGGTGCTGTTATGTAGAGGCCGGGTGGTGTGTAGACGGCGCTGTGCTATGTAGAAGGTGCTGTGTGTATGTAGAGGCGCTGTGTGTATGTAAGGTGCTTCGTGGTATGTAGAGGCGCGTGTTGTATGTGTGGTGCTGTGTGTATGTATGAGGTGCTGGTAGGTATGTAGGTGCGTGTATCGTAGAGTGTGGTGATGTAGACGGTGGGCCTGATGTAGAGTTGCATCTGTGTGTATGTAGAGCGCGTGTGTGTATGTAAGGGCGCTGTTTTTGTGTATGTAGTGGTGCTGTTGTATGTAGAGGTGCTGTGTATTATAGAGGTGCTGTGTATGTAGAGGTGTGCTGTGTATGTAGAGTGCTGTGTGTATGTAGAGGCGCGTTTTGTATGTAGAGCCGCTGTGTTATGAGGTGCGTGTAGTCGAGGCGCTGTGTGTATTAGAGGTGCTGTGTGTTATGTAGGGCGCTGTGTGTAGTAGAGGTGCTGTGTGTATGAGAGGGCTGTGTGTATGTAGAGGCTGTGTGTATGAGAGTCGCTGTGTGTAATGTAAGGTGCTGTGTAGGTAAGAGGCGCTGTGTGTATGTAGAGGCGCTTGTGTATGTAGAGGTGTGTTGTGTAGAGGTGCTGTGTGTGTAGGTGCTGTGGTATGTAGAGGTGTTGTATATGAGGCGCTGTGTGTATGTAGAGTCGGCTGTGTATGTAGTGGCGCTGTGTGTATGTAGAGGTGCTGTGTGTATGTAGAGGTGCTGTGTGTATGAGAGGCGCTGTTTATGTAGATGTGCTGTGTATGTAGAGGTGCAGTGTGTGTGTAGAGTGCTGTGTTGTGTAGAGGTGCTGTGTTTATGTAGATGTGCTGTGTGAGTGATTGTGTAGTAGGATGCTGTGTGTATGTAGAGGTGCTGTGTGTATGTAGAGGCGCTGTGTGTATGTAGAGGCGCTGTGTGTATGTAGAGGCGCTGTTTATGTAGATGTGCTGTGTATTAGGTGAAGGGTATGTAGAGGTGCTTGTATGTGTGCTGTGTGTGCTGAGGTGCTGTTTATGGTAATGTGCTGTGTAGTAGAGGTGCAGTGTGTATGTAGAGGGCTGTGTGTATGTAGAGGCTGTGGCTGTGTATGTGAGGTGGGTTGTACTGTGTGTATGTAGAGGCGCTGTTTATGTTCAGTGCTTGTGTAATGAGAGGTCATGTGTATGTAGTTCTGTGGTATGTACGTGCTTGTAGGTAGAGGTGCTGTGTGTATGTAGAGTGTCTGTGTGTATGTAGAGGTGCTGTGTGTGTAGAGGTGTCGTGTGTGTAGAGGTCCTTGTGTGTGGTAGAGAGGTGCTGTGTGTGTAGAGGTGCTGTGTGTGTGTAGAGGTGCTTGTGGTGTATGTAGAGGTGCTTTGTGTGTGAGGTGCTGTGTGTGTAGAGGTGCTGTGTGTATGTAGAGGTGCTGTGTGTGTAGAGGTGCTGTGTGTGTAGAGGTGCTGTGTGTGTAGAGGTGCTGTGTGTGTAGAGGTGCTGTGTGTGTAGAGGTGCACTGTTACCTGTGAGTTTCAGGTGCCTGTCTCCTCTCTTCCGCTCTCTCAGGACTAACTGCTCTTTGCACTGTGCACCTCACTTTATAACCTCTCCGGGGAGCGGTGACAGGCGTGTATCGCCCTCAGGAGGAACACATAGGTCTGGGCACATTTAGAGGCTGATTCCTCCCAAATAGCCCACACGTTGCTGGAATGATTGATGGCTCTGTATTAAAGGTGTTGCAATTAGCGACAGGACTGTAACTACTTACTGTTGTACAAGATGAAGCAATTAAGCTCCCACAGAATTAATTAATATGCAAGAAATCAATGTAAATAAAATACAAATACATCTCCCCTGTGTTACCACACACTGACCCAGAGCCACAGAACTTGCTAAGCTTTAGTCCTATTCACAGTGAACGGGAGGAAAGGCGTTCTAAAGCTTAGCATCCTATTTGTGGAGTTAGGCCTTTAGGAGATGTGCACTGAGGGTAAAACACCGGAGACGTTTTTCGGAGAAATAAGAGTAGGCTTTATTAGCCATCAGTTTTAAACAGTAAACAGGATTCATATCAGCAACCAGGCCAAACCCCATGTAGGGGACTGACTAACATTCAGCAGTCCCTATCTGAGGGCTGGAAGCTAGGCCTCTAACCAATCTTTAACACATATCATACAAACGGGTGAATCATCTGATTAACCCTCCAGGCGCTCAGAATATAGCATAGTCCTGCTGGTGAAAGATAAAGTAAGTCTTCTAGACCCAGGCGATACACAACCTTAGTGTAATATGAAGAAACATATAATCATTCCCCCCAACCGGCTCGCCGCGAGCACTATGAGGTTGGGATATGGGACACTCACGTGTGAGTCCTTGTAGTGGTTAGTAAAGCCTGTGCGGGTCTTCCCAGTATGATATATCTGCTTCTCCTGGCTGAAATCAGGGTGTCTCTGCTCGTGATCTGTGCTCTTCACCGCCAACCCAATACCCGCAGACGCGGAGGGCGGTCACCTGACCGGCGGCCTGAACGGTACTTGCTGATGACGTCACGGCAGACTCGGTGAAGGAAACCGCAAGCCAGCAGGAACTCAGCGTGCAGACGCTTGATGCAGCAATGTGAAGGAACTTCTCAAGGAGAGAAAGATGCGTCGCACAGCACAAAAATAGGTGAAGGCTGATGTGGGATAAAAATAAGCTTTATTTGCACAAGGTGCAAGCGAGTCCTCTTGACGCGTTTCGGCCTGGAAGGCCTTTGTCAAAAGAGTAATTCGCTTGCATCACAAGACATCCATTTATACACCAGCAAACCTATGACAGCTGTTCAAATCAATCAACACAATGAGTATCAGGTGTTTAGTATAATAATCATTGATCACCTCATTATGAAACATAGAGTCCGCATAGTCAACATAGATGTCAGATGAAAAAGTTAAAATACAAAAATACATATAAAATGACCAGTCATTGTGACCAAAAACATAAACATATATCAAATTGTTTCTTGTTGGTATATTAATGACAGGTCACTGATACATGAAATCTATACTCCTTGAGCTTATTAAAGCAAAAATCATTCACTTGTATATTATCACAGACCCAGATGAATGGGATAGGAAAATCAAAAGACTCTGACAGGATAATTCGAACATTTAAAACATTTTGCACATATTATTTATAACTTTATCTCATCATAATGTGGCAGTATATGGAAGATGCATATGGATAGAAATTCAATGGGAATAGTATACAACCTTGTGGTCTCAATGTGGAATGGGAACTTAAACATTTTCTTTATGATTAATTTTGGTTATTCCAGTTTCTTTTTTGTCACCTTTTTGTCATGTTTTTATTTACTTTTCCCTTTCCCATCTTCATCTTTTTCCTCCCCTTCCCTCCCCCCCTTTCCCATCCCTTTCTTCCCCCCCCTCCCCCCCTCCCCTCTCCTTTTTTTCTTCCCCCTCCCCCTTCCCTCATCTCTCCAGTCCCTCTTCCCCACTCCCTCCTCCCCCCCTCTTTTCCCTCACCTTCTCCCCCCCCTTCCCCCCCTCTCTTTTCCTTACCCTTCCTTTATCTTTTTCATAATTATTTAGATAAAAATTTTTTTTTGATCAATATGTTATGTTTAGTATATTAAAGATTCTTCATGATTTGATACTATTCCCATTGAATTTCTATCCATATGCATCTTCCATATACTGCCACATTATGATGAGATAAAGTTATAAATAATATGTGCAAAATGTTTTAACTGTTCGAATTATCCTGTCAGAGTCTTTTGATTTTCCTATCCCATTCATCTGGGTCTGTGATAATATACAAGTGAATGATTTTTGCTTTAATAAGCTCAAGGAGTATAGATTTCATGTGTCAGTGACCTGTCATTAATATACCAACAAGAAACAATTTGATATATGTTTATGTTTTTGGTCACAATGACTGGTCATTTTTTATGTATTTTTGTATTTTAAATTTTTCATCTGACATCTATGTTGACTATGCGGACTAAATGGATATACACTCTAAAGACACTCAGCCCCATGGGGTTAAATGAAGGATTTATATATTCCCCATTTATTTAACAACAGCGTCTTGACAGTGTACATCTAGTTAGTTTAAATATACTAAATGGATAGACAGTCCATATTGACCTTAAGGGCTGTCTACCCAGTGAGTTGTCACTCCTACACCCTAACATAGACCAATACAGATGAGTGTCTGTAAATGATTCCATTCTGCTGGTGCTTTTTATAATCATAATGTTTTAGTCACATAATTGTAGTAAATCATAATAGATAATAACCGGGGATTAAATACGAATATTTTGATATCTGCATTCTGATATGGTTATGGGCATACACTATTCATTATAAGTAACCAACGTTAGCTACTTATTAAACGCTATTACAAGTGTCTGATATCCAGACTGCGGGAGCTAAACCAATAAGGGACACTTAGAAGCGCGTCTACGCCCCCTATCCTGTCCCCAGGAGGGTATAAAAACCTTACATCCTAGGCGTGAAGGTACGCTCCTTCCCCCCTTGAAGAAGCGCCAAGAGGCGCGAAACGATCGTCGGGTGTCAGGCGACGCACAGACTGATTACGTCAGCCGGTTTCTTTTTTGGAGTTTGAGACGGAGTATGAGGCAAAAACGGATACACTGTCTCTGACCACAAACCTCAGACCTATGAGAAGGCTGCGAAGATGGCAGATGAATATGTGGCCAGCAGGGCTGCAATGGATGAAGCGGCAGCTCCCAAAGGAACGGCCCACGTGGCCAAGGGAGCTAAAATGACCCCTCAATGGACATACAAACCTGCAGCAGCAGTAAACGCAACGCACCCAACGCTGCAGAGTTCAAACATGAGAGGCAGTGTTTTACCTGCAATAAGGTCGGTCATCTCAGGCCAGACTGTCTGGACCGGGACCGGTTCAAGGGGCCCCCTCAGGGGCAACGATCACCAGCTGTGTGGCCGGTCGCACGTGTGCAACTGGCACACACAGAGGAGCCAAGTACAGCCGTGGAACCAGCCCACAGAGGGATGTCCAGTGGAGAATCTGCACTTGCCACCTCAGGACCAGCAGTGGAGATCGGGAGACATCAGGTTGCTCCAGTTGGGATTCAGCCCAACGATGTCCGGCAGAAGCATCTGCGGAGGGTGACCATCGGAGACCGGCAGGCAGATGGCTTGCTAGACTCCGGTGCCACCGTGACTCTGGTTCGCCCTGATATTGTGCAGCCAGAGGATTTGATCCAGGGCACTGGGATGCAATTGACAATGCCAGACGGAGGACCACGGTCACTCCAAGTTGCCCGGGTGTTTTTGGACTGGGGTGCCGGACGTGGCATGAGGGAGGTGGGGTTTTTGCCTGGGTTGGATGCCGAGATCTTACTTGCTAACAACCTGGGGCATGTTACCTGTGTTTTTACAACTGAGCTGGCCCCTGTTGCAGCGATCACCAGGAGCCAGTCATCAAGGATGGCAGCAGAACCAGCCCCTGTCCCCCTGCATTTGGGACCTACGGTTCCAGCAGTCTCTGCGGAGACCAGACAGGTAAGCCAGACGAAGTCGCATTCTGACACTGACTTACTGTTCCCTGTCCCTCTTCCCTGTCCCCCTGACTTAGGTATGAACGGAGGGTGGTCAGAATTAGGTACCCAGTTTAGGGATGTGGTGCGATCAGACCCCAGCTTAGAGGGCATGAAACTTCGGGCATCCGAGTCTAAGTCAAGTGACGGGTCTGATTACTTCTTGTGGCACCGCGGGCTCCTGAATAGAGAGCAAGGACAATAGGGTTAGATGAGGTATGGACAGGGAAGAAACAGCTAGTGGTACCCCGGGAGTATAGGAAACAGTTGTTGTAGGTAGCCCACTCCATTCCACTAGCGGGGCATCTGGGGGTCGCTCAGACTCGAGCCCGGCTGTTGTAGCGTTACTACTGGCCAGGGGCAAAAAGTGCAGTGGCAGAATTCTGCCGGTCCTGTGATGCCTGCCAGCGAGTAGGTAAGACGAGTGACCGTGTGAAGGCACCCCTGAACCAGTTACTGGTAATAGGGGAACCATTTCAGCGGGTAACCATGGACCTCGTGGGACCCCTCATGGTTCCCAGCTGGTCAGGGAAGCGCTACATCCTCACGGTGGTGGACTTTGCCACCCGGTACCCTGAGGCAGTAGCGCTTGCCACCATTGATGCTAGGGCAGTAGCTAAAGCCTTGCTAACAATTTTTTCTAGGATAGGTTTCCCTAGTGAGATCCTAACCGATCAGGGGTCGCAATTTATGAGTGAATTGCTTCAGTGTTTCTGGGATGCTTGCGGGGTGAAGCACCAGCGCACGACCCCTTACCACCCCCAGACCAACGGACTATGGGCTCTATGCAGTAAGCACCGAAAATACTTTTATCGCCATTTTCTCGCCAAAAATAGCTTCCCGATTCAGTAAGCGCCGAAAGTGGTCAAAATCTGCAATTTTTGTTCTTGTAAAAACTTTTCGGCATGCGGGTGCCGATAAGCCAGTTTTCGGCACTTTTTGACATCGGCTGTATTCTAGTAGCCCCGATCAGCTTTTCGCTGCTGATCGGCACTCTAGAATTGAGTCTTGAATTCCAATCAAGCCCGCCAACTAAAGTTGGCGGGCTGGTGGTGTATAAGCATCGGAAAGGTTGACACTTAGAAAAAATCAGGCCTTTTTCCTGTCTGTGATTGTCTGTCTGGAGCTGATACCCACACCGGAGCCCCCTGGCATGCATCCGAGGCAGGAAAAATGCATTTAAAGGCCACTTCATTACCTTAGCGGCTAACCGCTAATGAAGGGGTTAACCAGCCGTGCCAGGTTTATTGTGGGTAGCGGGGGTGGGTGAAGGGGGTATTTGGCCCTTGTTGCTTGTTTAGGGCTCGGGGGGGGGGGTTTGCGGTTGCACTTAACCCCTTCATGACTGTAGCGGTTAATACCGCTACGGTCATGAAGGGTTTAAGCCCTCCCACTACCACCCCGCAAGCCCTAAACAAACCACCGTTGGGGCCAAATACTTCCTTCACCCACCCCCGCTACCCACAATAAAAAAAATTACACACACAACAGCCCCACACTAAATAATTAGTTATTAACCACTACAGTCATTTTTTTTTACATACAGGGTTGGTTCCTTTTGTTCTGCGAGAGACCTCTGGAGACCACCTGCGGTATCCTCGGACTTCTCACGGGTATCAGGCTGGTGGGTCCACGGGGGACACCTGCGGGGAAGAACCGGTGGCCCCACATCTGTGGGGGCACCGCGGACAGGCAGGGACCACCCGTGGGTCCCCAAACCCCCGTGGGAACCACCCAAGGCCCCTCAGACACCTGTGGGTGTGACTCGGGGTCCCCTGACATCCGTGGGCCTACCGTGGGGACCCAATTGTGGCCCACGGTGACCTGCGGAGACCACCTGGTGGGCCATGGCGCCTGGTGGGACCCACCAACAGGCCTCCAGACCCTGTGTGAAACATGATGCTGGTAACCTGTAGGTCTGTGAGGTGACCCGTCAGGCCCACCAGGGACTCACGTGGGGCTGGGGTATGAACCCTGTATGTAAAAGAATAATCATGTATTTATGGGGGAGCACAGGGAGTGGGTTATGTATTTAATAAATAGAATGATGTTTATTGTGGGGCAGTGTATTGTTTTTATTGTGGGTACTGTGGGTGGGGGGAGGGGGTATTGGCCCCAAGGGTATGTGGTAGGCTCCCGTCTGTGGTATGAGTGAGCGAGGGAGGTTAGGTCTCACGGGGTGGGGGTAGTGGGGGAGGGTATGTAGGCCTCCCAGTGGTGGGTGAGGGTGGGTTAACCCCTTAATGAATGTAGCGGTAATACCGCTATGGTATTAAGGGGTTGGGACATTACATGGCTGTTTTATTCTTGCTTATGTTTTGCAGCAGCGTAGGGGAGCATGACAGTGATGAAGATGAGGATGGCCTTCATCGTGGCAGCCGGACAAAGGGTGAGTGCAATATGTTTTTAATGTTTTATTGTTCTTATGTATTTTAAATGGATAATAGTATTTTGCCCATTACTGTATTGTATGTTTTAGGGGGGGTGTATTTATGTTAGTATTTGTGTGTTGGATTTTTTTGGGGGGGGCACAGAATTGGTAGTACTGCACCTGCGGGGAACATCCGAGGGTCACCCGCCGCCTATTGTATCATTGCTGTGCATCCCAAAAATTTGATATATGTATGGGGGTATAGGGGTTTTGGGGGGCATCGGGGGTGTAGTTGTTTATTGCAATGTTTATTGCGGGCAATTTCCCCAATAACATGCTATATGCCTTAACCCCTTCATTGCCTAGCGGCTATCCGCTATGGTAATGAAGCAGCATTTCTGTATTTTAAATAATATTGTGTGGGAGCAGGGGGTCTCCTGAGCTGAACCGCATTGATTTGTGCCTCAGAAACCCCTGCTTCCTGAGTTACAGGCCCTGGTAGGGCATCGGTGACAGTGTCGCCGCCATCTTTATAGCGTCCAAGACGCGGCGTGGGCTCTATAAAGATGGCGGCGACACTGGCACCCGATTCTCCATACCGGGGCCTGTAACTCAGGAAGCAGGGGGTCCATGAGCCACAAATAAATGCGGTTCAGCTCAGGGACCCCCTGCTCCCGCACAATATTATAAAATACATTGAGGCTGCTTAATTACCATAGCGGATAGCCGCTAAGGTAAGGAATGATTGTTTATTTGATATGTGTGTTTTACTCATAGTGTAGATGTGCAGAGGGTCTCCGGAGCTGAACCGCTTTGGTTTTAGGTCTGGGGGACCCCCTGCTTTCGAGATACAGGCCCCTTTATGGGGTGCCGGTATCCCTCTGCTTTGTTTACATTTCGCGGTCACGTGAACGGGACATTTAAATGAAGAGGGATACCGGCACCTCATAAAGGGGCCTGTATCTCTGGAAGCAGGGGGTCCCCGGACCTGAAACCAATGCTGTTCTACTCCGGAGACCCCCTTCACATGTACACTATGAGTAAAAGTTGTTTAGAAAGATTTTTATTTTGCCGATGTTTGCTCAGAGAGAGTGGCAGGTCGCTCTCTGCTGCAAACACATATCGGCAGAAATGGCCTATCGCCAGGTTATCGGGAGACATTCTGTTTCGCCACCGGCTCATCGCCGTTTTGTTTTCGCAGTGATTCGCCAGAGATTCGGCCCTTATTGAATACTGCGAAGGCAAATCGCCAAAATCATGCCGATAGTGAACACTTGCCGAGAGCACTTTTTTGGCGCTTACTGCATGATGCCCTATGTGAGAGGTTCAACGGGACCTGAAGCAGATGCTTAAGACTTTTATACAGGCAGAGGGAAAAGACTGGATGATTCATCTGCAGCACTTTCTGTTTGCATACCGAGAGGTACCGGAAGAATCCACAGGCTTTTCTCCCTTTGAGCTGCTATATGGTCGCAGGGTACGGGGACCTCTGGACCTATTCCGGGAGGGATGGGAAGAGGAGAGTACTGATGCTTCTGTACTTCAGTATGTGATAGATCTCAGAGAACGGCTAGAGATGCTCATGGGGTTGGCACAGGACAACCTTAGGTCTGCTAAGACCAAGCAGAAGACTTGGTATGATCAGAATGCCCGTAGCAGAGAATTCATCCCAGGACAGCAGGTACTTGTTCTCAAGGCCACTTGGGAGAACAAATTGATGGCTGCCTGGTCGGGACCATATTCGGTACTCCGAAAGATGAATGAGGGCAACTACATTGTACAAGTAGACGCTGAGGCAGGAAGGAATAAGACTTATCATATAAACATGCTCAAGGAGTACATAGCACCGAGTGTGGCATCGGTGCTAGCCATTTGTAACCCACCAATGGGGGTCCGGCGAGCAATGCTCTGCCAGATCTCTTGGGGGAGGCTAGGCAGGGATGTACAGTAGAAGAGGTTGAGATAGGGTCTCAGCTGAGTGTCAGGCAGAGAGCAGAGGCCAGGGCTATGCTAGAGAAGTATAGGGCTCTGTTCTCAGATAAGCCAGGCAAGACACACATTACTGATCACCCAGTGCTTACAGGGGGCCTAAGACCTCTGCATAAGCACGCTTACAATGTGTCAGCAGTGTGTCACATTCTCCATACTCTTGGTATTCGGAATAAAGCTCTATCCTGGATCTCCTCTTACCTCTCCCATCGTACTTTCAGTGTCTCTTTGGCTAACACCTCCTCCTACTCTATTGATCTCTCTGTGGGGGTACCCCAGGGCTCTGTCCTGGGACCCCTTCTCTTTTCTCTTTACACACTCTATCTAGGTGACCTAATCACATCTTTTGGGTTTAAATATCACCTCTATGCTGACGACACACACATTTACCTTTCAACCCCTGACCTTACACCTGCTATACAGACCAAAGTTTCTGAATGCCGTCTCTGGAATATCATCCTGGATGGCCATCCGCCGACTGAAATTTAACATGACACACCAGGGTACTCAGTGGGTGGAGGGTTGTGGTGCTAAAACATACCACACACTGCTGGACTTAATGTTTCAGGAGCAGCTACTGCAGCAGTGCCCCTCGGACGTGAGGGCATGGGTCTTTGACAAAATAACAAAGACTCATGAAGATGCTGCCAGGATGGCTGATGCGTATTTATGCAGCCGTGCCCTGATAGAGGAGAAAGGTGCTCCCAGAGGACCAGCTGTGCCAGCCAGGGGAGCCTAGCAGACTCCTAAGGGGGAACACAAACCTGCAGCAGCAGGGCATAGCTGTTCTAAGCCTGCATAATTCAGGCAGGAGAAAAGATGTTACCTGTGCAACAAGGTTGGTCATATTAGACCTGACTGTCTGGACCATGCCAAGTCCGCTGAGCCCCATATGGGGCAACGCTTCCAAGCTGCGAGGCCAGTCGCCCGTGTGTCACTGGCACACACAGAGGAACCAAGACTAACTGAGGAATCAACCACGGAGGGACGTCCACGGAGAGATCTGACCTTGCTTCCCCGGGACCAGCAGCAGAGACTGAGGGATATCAGGTTGCACCAGTCGGGTTCCAATCTAATGATGTTCAGCAGAAGCATCTGCGGTGGGCGACAACCAGAGATTGGCAAGCGGACGGCTTTCTGGATTCTGGTACCACCGTTACTCTGGTCCGGCCTGATATGGTCCGACCAGAGGATTTGCTCCCGGGCACCGGGATGCGAGTGCGGGATGCGATTGACCATGCCAGACGGAGGACCGTGGTCACTCCAGTTTTCCCGGGTCTTTTTGGATTGGGGTGTCGGTCGTGGCAGGAGGGATGTGGGGGTGCTGCCTGGGTTGGATGCGGAGGTTTTGCTCGGCAATGACCTGGGGCATGTGATGTGCATGTTCACTGCAGAGCTGGCCCCTGTTGCAGCGATTACGAGGAGCCAGGCATCAAGGATGACAGTGTCACGGTAACTTGTGACAGGGTATAATATACACCAAATATCTGGGTTGAATTGAACACGACTTAGAGATAATAAATATAGTTTATTCCTTAAGAAGGAGAACACACAAGATGGTACAAATAACAGACAAGGTATAGACACTTACTTAGGGGTTGGACAATGAAGCAATCAGGTACAGGATTGGCAATTCATTCAGCAATACAGGTTCAAATGAAGACATCACGAAAGACACTGGGTATAGGGCTGACACTGGTTTATACGTGATTTCAATCCTATACCCTGGCATTGAGTGCAAGTCATTGGAGGACAATTATCTGCACCCAATCCCTCCTTGCCACCTCACTTGAGAGGCAAAAGAATACCTGCCCACTGGGTGAACATTATTATAATCGGGGGCTTATTTCCCTAGCCCCGCTCCCACAAGACTAGCGTCGCCCAGTCTGCTTGGGATAGGAAACCCTTTGTTCCAAGGTGAAACAGAAAACTTATCCCAAGTACCCACGTCCTGCTCTGCTTTGTTGTAGCATACACAAGCAGGGTGGGGGAGCCTTCGATCAGGGGGTTTATTGTAGACCACTTGTCTCCCACCTGAGCATTAACATACCATATGGGCTCTAGCCTTCCCGGGCTTTTACCCTGGACCCAAAATACTGTACATTCTTTAATATCTACACATATTAAAATAATCCGTTCTGTGGGTCTGAGCGGGCTGAAATTTGCCAGGTCCTCATGCCTTGCCATAGTGGCCAAATATCAGACTTCCACGACCCCCAGAACCGGAGATACAAAAAACACAGTTTAAAAGCACATTACAAAAGTGGCTTTTTTCTGCCATGCAAGTCAATGGCAGAAACCTAAACTTTACCATTACCCTGACTCCGTTCTGTGGCCCCGAGAGGGTCGCTATTTGCCATGCAATCATGCCGGAACTAGGACTACCTGGTGACCGAATCTCAGCCCTCTAGGTTGAACAGAACCGGAGTAATGGGTTCCAGGTTTCTGTCATTCTGACTTAGCCGTTTTTTCACGTGGCTTCCCTCCATTAAAATCAATAGGGCCGGCGCCTCCATAGGAAATGCATGGGCCGGCGCCGCCATAGGATTCAATGGTAGGACCCTCCTGGCCGGCGCGACCCTTTCTCGTCGCCATTAATTGTCGGACCTTATTGGGGTCAAGTGAGGCGGTTCCTAACATTTAGGGGCAAAAGGAATTTTATTTCTGGGTGCCCTAGAACAAAAGTTCCCACGCCAATTGGCCGTGAACTTGAACGAGGCCCTAGTTCCCACGCCAATTGCGTGATCAAAGCATTTTTTTGACAATGTTGCCGCTCTTGTGGTTTTGCGGTCTGGCTGGCTGCCAGCTCGTCTCCGGTGGTCGGCTTCCAGGAATCCCCATTGAAATGCATTACTCCATTCACTTTCAATGGGGAACCGCTGCTCCTCCTCTCGAGCGCCACCTGCAGGTCTTCTACTGAAACGGCCCAAATCGCCGGATTCACAATAGGATTGCATGGAGCTGTAATGGCGACCTATGGAGAGCTGCAAAATGGAGCCTGCAATGGCGGGAAAATGGAACAAAGGGCTATAAACACAGAATTAACATTAACCCTTTCCCTCCCACATAGATCCCAGTGCATGTGTTGGTGCTGACACCATGGGAACAATACATATTCACAGGAGGATACACAGTTGGTGCTGAAGCAGGGGCATAACTACAATACTGGATATCATTCCAGTTAACCCCTCGCCTCCCAGGTGAGAGGAGGGGGTGGCCAAATGGGGTCTAACCCCTTTAATACCAGGCCACACCCCCTCTCCCATGACACCTCCCCTTCTCAATGGGTGCCTTGTGACCCAACTGCCCACCCTGGCACTGGGACACCACTGGCATCCTTGAAGCACTTGATAAGTCCTGAGGGGTTGGCCTGGCAAAATTGTCCTCCGGCATTGTCCAGTACACTGTTCTGGCCACATTGGATTGTGAAATCCAGATCCTGCTGAGCAGGGCTCCAACATGGCTGCCGGGCATCCTCCTTTGCCCCCCTCTGCCCCCACCCAGTGCCTGGTGAACCAAGCCCATCATGAAGGGGCACCTCTGCAGACCAGGCTGCATACTGCCCAGAGACTGGCATGTCTCTGTACCAGCGAGAGACCAGCTACCAAGCACAGACCGTCGCTTCTCCATCAAACAAGTCTGGGAAAGAGCTATGTCACTATCCTGTAGGGACCCTACCTGCTCTGGCCCTGTGCCCACCCGTAGCTGCTCCGCTATACCTATGCCCTTCCTCCCTGGCTCTAGGGCAGTCCCCACCCTGAGTGGCATCACTTCTGGATTCCAGAAACCACCTGGGATGCTGACTACTACCCTCTCCTTTGCCTCCTGGGACAAGGCAATCCCCCCCAGTACCCTGTACTGGGGTTCCTGGTACCCAGATGTTTTGCTCCTGCCCTCTCATAAATGATGGCCAGGAAATAAGAACCTGCTACCACCACTTCTGCTAGGGCCAGCATCACTCCTCTCCCCTCCACTGTGCTGCCCTTCCTCTCTGTAGCTACCCCTGGCTGACCTGGGGACAGAACCCTCTGCTGTACCCCCCTAGCCCTGGCTACTGCTCCTGGCTGCCTACCTACCCACAGCCCTACCTCTGGGAACCCTGGGGAATCTGTCATGGGGGTCGCTACTGGTAAGTCAGAACAAGGGACCTCCTGCCTTCCTAGCCCACCCCTAGCTTCTACCAGCTGCCTGACACCACACTGACCTCCTATCTCCCCCTGCACCACAGTGCCTCCCTGCCTAGCCTCCCCTAGGCTCAGCACCTCAGCCACTGCTGATGACTCCTGCTGCCTACCTCCCTGCAGCCCACCTTCACTCTGCTCCCCCCTATGCAATCCTAACCTAGACACAGGGACTACCTGAGTGCACCTACCTCCCTGAACTTGTCTCCCCCTTACCAGGGATGAGCTCAGGGGCATCTCTTCTGATGCAACCGCCTTAGCTCCTGGCTGGCAGGTATCCCTAGGGTGGCACAAGCTTGCCACTGCCCAAGATACCCCCAGCCCATAGCCAGGCTGCAAAAGGGGGTTGCTGATCTGAGAGACCCCTTGAGGCTCCTCCAGGGTAATTGGGAACTCTAGCGGCCATACCTGCTGCTTTTCCTCCCCGGCAACCCCTAGCCCTTCTTCTCCTACTGAGACCTTGTGCTGGCTACCTACCTGCAGTCTTCCCTCACTCCGCTTCTCCCTAGCTGGATACTACGGACACCTGAGTGAGACCATCTCCCTGACACTACCTCCCCATTACCGGAGAGGAGCCCAGGGGCACTTGTGCAGAAGCACCCGCCTTGGCTCCTGGCTGTTAAGTATCCTGGGGGTGGTCTAACTTTGCCACTGCCCCTGATACCTCCAGTCCATAGCCAAGTGACAACAGTGGGGCTCTAAACCGAGAGACCCCCTGATGCTCTGCCAGGGTAATAGGGAAATCTAGCTGGCTCACTTGCTGCCTTTACTCCCCAGTTCCCACTGGCCCACCCAACCCTTTCCCAGGCAATCCTACCCTAGAGCTGAAACTCGGGTTCTTCACACCCGAAAAAATAACCCCCTCCCTCACACCCTGTCCCTCCCCCCACTCAGAAAGGGCTCCGGCACTTTGCCAGAATCGCGGCTCTTCCACCGCCGCTGCTACGGGCGAGCTCCGGGTGACTGCCATAACAGCACCCGGCTTCGGCTCAGGGTCGCCGGTGTAGATGGTGGGGCTCCGGTAATCGCTGAGGATCGTTGACTCCTCCAAACAATGCAAAACACCCCCCTCCCGCACACCCCGACCCTCCCCCAAATCAAATCGGCAACGGCATCTTGGCGGAATCAAGGCTTCTCCTCCGGCGCCACCTGCATCCCGCGTCCTGGGAGCACTGCCACTGGCAGGACCATGTCAGGTCGGGCCAGGGGGATAACAGCACCTTGCTGTAGCAAGCTGACCGCTTGTCGAGCACCGCTGCTGATGGCCGGGAAAGATCTGCTCCGGCCGCCGCTCCGCTGTTCTCCGCCGGGATCAGATGGATGGCCGCCGCTCTCTGCCGCTGTTGCCGATGCAGCCCGGCCATGTTCTCCAGGGGACGTCCCTTGAAGGGTTGTCGCCCCAGCTGGGCGGGAGCCATCAGAGGATGCCGCTAAATGGGTCACCTTGTCTGCAGTTCGTGAGCCCTGGCAAGAGGGGCTTCTTCGCCCGACCGCGTACGGTCCGGGCATCGGGCGTTTATGTGGCCTGCTTGTTGGCAGTGATAGCACCGCCGCTCTTGCCAGAACTTCTCTGCCACCGGTGGACTACCCCCCGCAAGAGGCTGCTGAGTCCAAGGCGGAGTTGCTCGATCGCCGGGCTCATTCTGGAGCTTCTGCGCCGCCAGTGGATTCCCTCCCACAAGAGGCTGCTGAGTCCAGAGCGGAGTTGCTCGAGCGCCATGCTCAGGGAGGGGGTAAGTGGGTCGGGACATCGCCAACTTCTGGAGCTCGTTCCGCTTCGCCTGGGACCACATCTCTCCCCACGCAGACATCAGTGATAGCTCTTCCAGGGGAAATGGACTGGCCACCGCAACGGCTGCTACCCCTCCTGCTGCAAGACTCCCGTGGTCTCCCAGATCACCCGCTCCCTCCGCAAGTCTCTGCCGTCCCGGAGCTGGGTCCATTCCCTGCTCTCCAAGTGGTTTGATGTTTACAGCGGCTGCAGCTGTGGATCGTAGCTCAGCCTGCCGGGGTTCGTGTTCTCCGATCGCCGCCTCTCTCTCAGCTCTACCGGCTGCAGGTTCCCGCTCGGACTTGAGACATTCCTCCGGTCTCGGTGCCCGGCTCCAGTCACACAGATGGCCGGCACTTGCGTTCTGGAGGCAATGCTTCTCACAGGTAGGGGAACAGTGAGGTGGTGCCATATCTTGTGTTATATTTTGTACACCCGTGTGTTCAATATCATTAGCCTTAGGAACTCGCAATTTCAACTGTATTACAGAGTCCCACAGTGTTAGGACCAGTAGGTCAGGCCAGAATCTGCACTTGTGTTAAGCATCCATGTTGTCTGTTCATAACTAGTTAAGATTCTGTAGTCAGCCTTTTGCTGAAATATAATTCCTAATGCACTCAGTTTCTGCCAAATTACATTTCCTTTCTTCCTGCTCAGGATATTACTAAGATACTTTTTGTATTGTCAGTTTCCTGCTCTTTTAGTTAAAATATAATAGACTGGTTCAATGAAAGAGGCAAAATAGTATAACTTAGTTGCTAGAGATTCAAGGTCTCTTTTGATAACAGACAATGAATAAGCTATGTATTCAGACATTGCTTGTATTGGGAGAAACACGTCCCAAAATCATGCAACTACTATGTCCTGCCCCTAAATCACGCCTCTAATCAAAGCTACGCCCAAGACACACCCAGGTTGCGCCTATGTTACGCCTATGTTACGCCTCTAATCAGAATCTTCTTTTTCTGGTATAAAAGTCATTACCCTATGAATAATAAATTGAGACAAAGGATTTGAAACCTGGCTTGCATTACGTTTCATTTCCTTCGTATTCCCGGGCCTGTAAGTTCATCAAAAATCGGAGATAACAAGTGGCAGTGCGTGAAAGCTTCCCGGGGGAGTCGGCTGCAAACGGTGCAGATGTGTGTAAATCTAGTCACAAGGCCTTCAGCTTTCTTGGCAGAGGAAAGGTTCCTCTCAGTTCTGAAGCCTAGGCAAGGAAAAAGGTTTTCCTTCATGCAGTAAACTGTAATACAGGTTCTATTCAATCCCGCCGCTGCCACCAGTAAATATAGCCTGTCACGGTAACTTGTGACAGGGTATAATATACACCAAATATCTGGGTTGAATTGAACACGACTTAGAGATAATAAATATTGTTTATTCCTTAAAGAAGGATAACACACAAGATGGTACAAATAACAGACAAGGAATAGACACTTACTTAGGGGTTGGACAATGAAGTAATCAGGTACAGGATTGGCAATTCATTCAGCAATACAGGTTCAAATGAAGACATCACGAAAGACACGAAAGACACTGGGTATAGGGCTGACACTGGTTTATACGTGATTTCAATCCTATACCCTGGCATTGAGTGCAAGTCATAGGAGGACAATTATCTGCACCCAATCCCTCCTTGCCACCTCACTTGAGAGGCAAAGGAATACCTGCCCACTGGGTGGACATTATTCTAACCAGGGGCTTATTTCCCTGGTCCCCCTCTACACAAGACTGGCGTCGCCCAGTCTGCTTGGTATAGGAAACCCTTTGTTCCAAGGTGTGAAACACAACACTTATCTCAAGTACCCACATCCTGCTCTGCTTTGTTGTAGCATACACAAGCAGGGTGGGGGAGCCTTTGATCAGGGGGTTTATTGTAGACCACTTGTCTCCCCCCTGAGCATTAACATACCATATGGGCTCTAGCCTTCCCAGGCTTTTACCCTGGACCCAAAATACAATACATTCTTTAATATCTACACATATTAAAATAATCCGTTCTGTGGGTCTGAGCGGGCTGAAATTTGCCAGGTCCTCATGCCGGAGGACCCTTGCCATAGTGGCCAAATATAAGCCTTCCACGACCCCCCAGAACCGGAGATACAAAAAACACAGTTTAAAAGCACATTCAAAAGTGCTTTTTCTGCCATGCAAGTCAATGGCAGAAACCTAAACTTTACCATTACCCTGACTCCGTCCTGTGGCCCCGAGAGGGTCGCTATTTGCCATGCAATCCTGCCGGAACTAGACTCACTGGTGACCGATCTCAGCCTCTAGGTTGAACAAACCGGAGTTATGGGTTCCAGGTTTCTGCTCATTCTGACTTAGCCGTTTTTTCACGCGGCTTCCCTCCATTAAAATCAATAGGGCCGGCGCCTCCATAGGAAATGCATGGGTCGGCGCTGCCATAAGATTCAATGGTAGGACCCTCCTGGCCGGCGCGACCCTTTCTCGTCGCCATTAATTGTCGGACCCTGTTGGGGTCAAGTGAGGGGGTTCCAAACATCTAGGGCAGGGGTGGGGAACGTCCGGCCCACGGGCCATGTAAGGCCCACAAAATCATTTGGTCCGGCCCCCGGGAAGCACGCCTGCAAGAATGGTTTAAAAAAAACCAAAAAAAAAACATTTTATCTCTCCCTTTCCTGATTGGCTGCCCATGCTGTCACTCTGTCAAGATTTTTTTTTTGTCCCACCTCTTCCTACAGCACTGCCCCCTCCCTTCTCTCCGCCAGTAATCCGGGCTCCTAGGCTCCGCCCCTCTGTCCCTCCCTTTAGGCTCGCGGGCCTGCCAGTCTCTCAGCTGCACTGGATACCTTTGCTGCTCCAGCAGCCCATCCACGGGCCCCAGGTAACCCACATGCCCCCTTATGCCCCCTCCCAGACACCTTACCCACCCCAAGGGGGAGAGGCCTTATTATTGTGTGTGTTTTGCGAGGTGGGCTTATTGTGTGTTGTGTGGTGTTGTCACTGTGTGTCTGTCTCGGTCACTGTGTGTGTGTCTGTCTCTTGTCACTGTGTGTGTGTTTGTGTTGTGTGTTGTCAATGTCACGGTGGGTGTGTGTGGTGTGTGTGTTGGTCTGGACTGCCACTGTGTGTGTCGGCACTGTCACTGTGTGTGTCTGGCGTCACTTGTGTGTGACGTCACTGTGTGTCTCTGTCTGTCTGTGTGTTGCCACTGTCTGTGTGTGTGTGTCTCAGTCTCTGTGTGTGTCTCTGTCTCGTGTCTCACTGTCTTGCGTGTGGCTCCTGTCTCTGCGTGTGTCTCACTGTCTCCTGCGTGTGTCTCACGGTCTCTGCGTGTGTCTCACTGTCTCTGTCTCTGTGTGTGTCTCACTGTCACTGGTCTCTGTGTGTATCTCCTGTCACTGTCTCTGTGTGTGTGTCATGTCACTCTGCCTCTGTGGTGGTGTGCCACTGTCACTGTGTGTGTGTGTCACTGTCTGTGGTGTGTCACTCTGTGTTGTGTCACTGTGTCACGGTCACTGTTTCACTGTGTTTGTGTATCACTGTCTGTGTGTGGCAGCACCGCCTGAGGTGATAAGGACCTGAGTATCACCAGGGCGGCGCGGGTAAACAGCCGCTGTGGGAAGGGTAATAAGAGGTGTGGGGATGGGGGGGAGGGTGTATAAGAGGCTTGGGGGATAGAAGAACGAGTCTGCGGTGGGAGAGGCACCTCAATACCGCCTCATCCGCCTCCTCCCACACGGTGCAGCAGTGGTGGAGGTACCTGCTCCGATCCCCCCCTGCTCTGCCCCCTGCACTTACACGGCCCTCCTCCCCACACCGGGTAGCAGCTTGCGGAGGAGGGCACCTGCTCCGATCCCCCCTGCTCAATCCCCCCCCCTTGCGCACTAACGGTCTCCTTCTCCCCACACCGAGCAGCAGTTGCGGACGGGCACCTGCTTGATTCCCCCCCTCAGGTTCCCTCCCCCCTGTGTGTTCTGAGAGAGTGTGTGTGTCAGAGAGAGAGTGTGTGTGTGTGTCAGAGAGAGTGTGTGTGTGTGTGTGTGTTTGTGTGGTCAGAGAGCCTGTGTGTGTCAGAGAGTGGAAAGAAGGGAGCTCTTTGATAAACGCGCCAAGTCGTGCGAAACGCATAAGAGTGGGTCTATGTGGCTTTTTTTGTGCCATTAAAGCTTTTGCAGTTATCTGAGTGGTCCCGTCTGTTATCTTCACCACTGGGCAGTTGCACCGCCTTACCTTTCTACTGTAACCTGTGTCAGAGTGTGTGGTGTCAGAGAGGTGTGTGTCTGAGAGAGAGAGAGAGAGTATGTGTGGTCAGAGAGAGAGAGAGAGTGTGTTGTCTGAGAGAGAGAGTGTGTGTGTCAAGAGAGAGAGAGGTGTGTGTGTGTCAGAGAAGAGAGAGAGGTGTGTGTCTGAGAGGTGTATGTCTGAGGAGTGTGTATGTGAGAGATGTGTATGTGAAGTGTGTATGTGAGAAGTTGTGTATGTGAGAGAGTGTGTATGTGAGAGTGTGTGTGTCAGAGTGTGTGTGTGTCAGAGAGTGTGTGTGTCAGAGAGGGTGTGTGTCAGAGAGTGTGTGTGTCAGAGAGTGTGTGTGTCAGAGAGTGTGAGTGTGTCTGAGAGTGTGTTAGTGTGTCTGAGAGTGTGAGTGTGTCTGAGAGTGTGAGTGTGTCTGAGAGAGGGAGTGTGTCGGAGAGAGGGAGTGTGTCTGAGAGAGGTCTCTGAGAGAGGGAGAGTGTGTGTGAGAGGGAGTGTGTGTCAGAGAGAGAGAGTGTGGGTCAGAGAGAGTGTGTGTCAGAGAGAGAGTGTGTGTGGTGTGTCTGAGGAGAGAGAGGTGTTTCGAGAGAGGAGTGTGTGTGTCTGAGAGAGAGAGTGTGGTGTGTCTGAGAGAGAGTGTGTGTGTCTGAGAGAGAGAGTGTAGTCGAGGTGTGTCTGTCTGGAGGAGTTGTGTTGAAAGAGATGTGTGTCTGAAAGAGAGTGTGTGTGCTGAGAGTGTGTGGTGTCTGAAGAGTGTTGTGTCTGAGAGATTGTGTGTGCTGAGAGATGTGTGTGTCTGAGAGAGTGTGTGGTTCTGAGAGAGTGTGTGTGTCTGAGAGAGTGTGTTGTGTCTGAGAGAGTGTGTGTGTCTGAGAGAGGTGTGGTGTGTCTGTAAGAGAGTGTGTGGTCAGATGTGTGTTCGAAGAGAGGTGGTGGTGTCAGAGAGAGTGTGTGTGTCAGACGAGTGTGTGTGTCAGAGAGAGTGTGTGTGTCAGAGGAGTGTGTGGTCAGAGAGAGTGTGTGTGGTCAGAGAGAGTGTGTGTGTCGAGAGAGTGTGTGTGTCAGAGAGAGTGGTGTGTCAGAAGAGTGTGTGTGCGTCAGAGAGAGGAGAGTGTGTGTCTGAGAGAGGGAGAGTGTTGCTGAGAGAGGGAGATGTCTGAGAGGAGTGGTCTGAGAGAGGGAAGTGTCTGAGAGAGGGAGAGTGTCGAGAGAGGAGAGGTCTGAGGAGGGAGAGTGTGTCTGAGAGAGGGAGAGTGTGCTGAGAGAGGGAGAGTGTGTCTGAGAGAGGGAGAGTGTGTCTGAGAGAGGGAGAGTGTGTCTGAGAGGGAGGAGGGTCTGAAGAGGGAGTGTCTGAGAGAGAGAGAGTGTGTTCTGAGAGAGAGTGTCAGAGAGAGAGAGTGTGTGTGTCTGAGAAGAGTGGGGTCTGAAGAGTGGGTCTGACAGTCTGAGAGTGGGTGCGGACAGTCGAGAGTGGGTCTGACAGTCTGAGAGTGGGTCTGACAGTTGAGATGGGTCTGACAGTCTGAGAGTGGGTCTGACAGTCTGAGAGTGGTGAATCTGAGTGGCTACAGTCTGAGAGTGGGTCTGAGTCTTGAGAGTGGGTCTGAGAGTCTGAGAGGGGTCTGACAGTCTGAGAGTGGGTCTGAGAGTCTGAGAGTGGGTCTGAGAGTCTGAGAGTTGGGTCTGACGTCTGAGAGTGGGTCTGAGAGTTGAGAGTCTGAGAGTGGTGAGAGTCTGAGAGTGGGTCTGGACATCTGAGAGGGGTCTGAAGTCTGAGTGACAGTGGGTCTGACAGTCTTAGTGAGTGACAGTGGGTCTGAGAGAGAGAGAGAGCGGGTCTGAGAGTGAGTGTGAGTGGGTCTGAGAGTCTGTGAGTGGGTCTGAGAGTCTGAGAGAGAGAGTGGGTCTGAGCGAGAGTGGTCTGAGAGTCGTGAGTGGGTCTGAGTCGGAGAGAGAGAGTGGGTCTGGCGAGAGAGTGGCGAGAGTCTGAGTGAGAGAGTGGGTCTGGATGTCGAGAGAGAGAGTGTGCTGAGCGTCTGAGCGAGAGAGTGGGTCTGAGCGTCTGATCGAGAGAGTGGGTCTGAGCGTCTGAGAGAGAGAGAGTGGGTCTGAGGGTCTGAGAGAGAGAGTGGGTCTGAGAGAGAGTGGGTCTGAGAGTCTGAGCGAGAGAGTGGGTCTGAGAGTCTGAGCGAGAGAGTGGTCTGAGAGTCTCTGAGCGAGAGAGTGGTCTGAGAGTCTGAGCGAGAGATGGGTCTGAGAGTCTGAGCGAGAGAGTGGGTCTGAGAGTCTGTGAGTGGTCAGTCTGAGAGAGAGAGTGGGTCTGAGAGTCTGTGAGTGGGTCTGAGAGTCGAGAGAGAGTCGTGAGGTTGATGCGAGAGTGGGTCTGAGAGTCTGGAGCGAGAGAGTGGGTCTGAGTTCTGAGCGAGAGAGTGGTGTCTGAGCTTCTAGCGAGAGAGTGGGGTCTGAGCGTCTGAGTCGAGAGAGTGGGTCTGAGCGTCATGAGAGAGAGAGTGGGTTGAGGGTCTGATAGAAGAGTGGGTCGTGAGAGAGTGGGTCTGAGAGTCTGAGCGAGAGAGTGGGGTCTGAGAGTCTGAGCGAGAGAGTGGGTCTGAGAGTCTGAGCGAGAGAGAGTGGGTGGCTGAGAGTCTGAGCGAGAGAGTGGGTCGAGAGTTAGCGAAGAGGTCTGAGAGTCTGAGCGAGAGTGGGTCTGAGAGTCTGGAGCGAAGAGTGGGTCTGAGAGTCTGAGAGAGAGAGTGGGTCTGAGCGTCTGAGCGAGAGAGTGGGTCTGAGCTTCTATCGAGAGGTGGTCTGAGCGTCTGAGGAGAGAGAGAGTGGGTCTGAGGGTCTGAGAGAAGAGAGTGGGTCTGAGAGAGAGTGGGTCTTGAGAGTCTGAGCGAGAGAGTGGGTCTGAGAGTCTGAGCGATAGGTGGGTCTGAGAGTCTAGAGAGAGTGGTCTGAGAGTCTGAGCGAGAGAGTGGGTTGAGAGTCTGAGCGATAGAGTGGGTCTGAGAGTCTGAGCGAGAGAGTGGGTCTGAGAGTCTGAGCGAGAGAGTGGGTTCTGAGAGTCTGAGCGAGAGAGTGGGTCTGAGAGTCTGAGCGAGAGAGTGGGTCTGAGATTCTGAGCGAGAGAGTGGTCTGAGAGTCTGATTTCCCTACCCCTGCCATTGGTTGTGTGTGTGTGTGTGTGTGTGTGTGTGTGTTGTGCGTGACGGTGCGTGCGCGCGCGGCGCCGTGTGTGCGTGCGCACAGACACCAACCCACGTCAGTCATAGTCACCAACCACCACCAAGAGTCAGTCCATCCACCAAAGAAAGCAGTCCGCCATCACATTAGTGTGTTTTTATTAATGTTTGACCAAATACAGCAGGCTAATTTTTAAGTTGATAATTTTTACGGCCCTCGAATGATTTTATAAATATCAAAATGGCAGCCCTGGCTGAAAAAAGGTCCCCCACCGTTCCCCACTGATCTTGGGGCAAATGGAATTTTATTTCGGGTGCCCTAGAACAAAATTCCACGCCTTGGCCGTGAACTTGACCGAGGCCTAGTTCCCACGCCAATTGCGCTAATCAAGCTCTTTTTGACAATGTTGCCGCTCTTGTGGTTTTGTGGTCTGGCAGGCTGCCAGCTCATCTCCAGAGGTCGGCTTCCAGGAATCCCCATTGAAATGCATTACTCCATTCACTTTCAATGGGGAACCGCCGCTCCTCCTCTCGAGCGCCACCTGCAGGTCTTCTACTGAAACGGCCCAAATCGCCGGATTCGACATAGGATTGCATGGAGCTGCAATGGCGACCTATGGAGAGCTGCAAAATGGAGCCTGCAATGGCGGGAAAATGGAACAAAGGGCTATAAACACAGAATTAACATTAACCCTTTCACTCCCGCATAGATCCCAGTGTATGTGTTGGTGCAGACACTGGACTGGGAACATTACATATTCACAGGGGGATACACAGTTGGTGCTGAAGCAGGGGCATAACTACCGTACTGGACATCATTCCAGTTAACCCCTCGCCTCCCAGGTGAGAGCAGGGGGTGGCCCAATGGGGTGTAGCCACTTTAATACCGGGCCAAACCCCCTCTCCCATGACTGACAGCAAAATAAACCCCTGTCCCCCTGCATTTGGGACCAACGGTTCCACCGGTCTCTGCCGAGACCAGACAGGTAAGCCAGACTGCGTGGTCACAACCAGAGACTGACTCACAGTTCCCTTCTCCTATTCCTGTGTCTCCTGACTTAGAGATTAAGGGTGGGTGGCCAGTGTTAGCAACAGTATTCAGGGATGGGGTGAAAGCTGACCCCAGCTTAGAGACATTGGGCGTCCGAGTCTCGGGAAAGTGAGGGGTCAGACCACTTCTTGTGGCATCACTGGCTTCTGTATAGGGAGCAAGGATCTGCTGGGATAGATAGGGTTTGGACTGGCAGGCGACAGTTAGGAGTACCCAGGGCATAAAGGCAGCAATTACTGCAGGTAGCCCATGCTATTCCACAAGGTGTAGTATCAGGGGGTCACTCGCACGAGAGCCCGGCTGTTGCATCGATACTACTGGCAGGGGGCATCAGGCGCAGTGGTGCAGTGGCGCAGTGGTAGAGTTCTGCCGCTCTTGTGATGCCTGCCAGTGAGTAGGTACCTCTGAACACATTACCGGTAATAGGAGAACCTTTTCAGTGCATAGCCATGGACAAAGTGGGTCCCCTTATGGTTCCCAGCTGGTCAGGGAAGCGCTGCATTCTCACGGTGGTGGACTTTGCCACCCGGTACACTGACGCTGTAGCGCTGGCAACTATAGATGCAAAGGCGGTAGCAATGACATTATTAGTTATTTTTTTACTAGGGTAGGGATCCCTAGTGAGATCCTAACCGATCAAGGGTCGCAATTCATGAGTGAATTGCTGCAGTGTCTCTAGGATGAGTGTGGGGCGAAGCACCAATGCACGACCCCTTATCATCCCCAAATAAACGGATTATGTGAGAGGTTTAATGGTAATCCATTGCAACCAAGGATTGTACCCATCTTGTGATGGGATTGTGAATGGATTTTGCAAGGGCAGAACAAAGACATTTCTTTCGGCGAAGATACAGGGGCTGCAAGCGGCGCCCCAAGCCAAAAGACTGTTTCGCATCTCTTGTTTGCGTTAGCTGCGGTGCTAGCCAGGATTAGGGAAGCAGGACTCACGTTGAAACCCACCAAGTGCTTAGTAGTGATGGCAGAGGTATTGTACCTAGGGCACCGGGTGGGTGGCGGGCATCTTAAGCCAGAACCAGCTAAGGTGGAAGCAATAGAGAAGTGGTCAATTCCAAAACCAAGAAGCAAGTTATGGCTTTTTTAGGCGCCGCAGGCTACTACAGAAAGTTTGTCCCTCAGTATAGCGCCATTGCCAAACCCCTGACTGACATGACCCAGAAGTTACAGTCTGTGCTGGTAGTCTGGTCTCCTGCCTGTGTGGTCTCCTTCCAGGCATTGAAGATTGCACTGACCAGTGCCCCTATTCTCGCTGCACCAGACTATGCAAAGAAGTTCTTGGTGCAGACTGATGCCTCTGATTATGGCATTGTTGCTGTACTCAGCCAAGTGGGGGAGGAGGGCAGTGAACACCCAGTGGTGTATCAGAGCTGCAAGCTGCTGCCCAGAGAGGTGGCATATGCCACCATTGAAAAGGAGTGTCTGGGGAGACTTCCGGTGACGCCCTCCGGCATGGCTGTTTGCTGAGAGAGCTCCGGGGACCTTCATTAACAAAAGCAATCGCTGATCATTTTACCCCAAGCTTTTCTGGCTCACCCAACCACCAACAGTCGGAGGAATAAGGGAAGAATGCAGGCGAGAGTCAAAAGATCGACAACCCAAGGTGTAGCGAAATACTTCCCCCCTGCACACAAAAGCCCCGAGACGAGGATGCAAGATGGCGCTGGACCACGCGGCTCGCCCGCTGAAGTGAACAGGCCCCAGCAGTCCGGGGGAGACTCAAACCCAGAGGACCCGCTCTCCCGCTCCTATATGGAGGAGCTGATGACAAATATGCATGCTAAGCTGCACACCTCGCTGCAAGACGACCTAAAGCCGGTCGTCTCAGAACTGAAACACGAAATCTCGGGCCTAGCAGACCGGACGGCCGAGATTGAGCTCACACAGGGGGAAGACCGCCAGAGGCTGATGGAGGCGGAGGACAAAATCTTCCGGCTGGGAGAGGAGGTTGCGGGTCTCAAGGAGGAGATGGAAGATCACGAAAACCGGGATAGGAGGCAGAACCTCCGAATCCGGAATGTACCGGAGACAATACTCCCGGACCTCCTGTGGCCCTACCTTACCAAATTAATCGCCAACGTATGCAGGGAAACGAACCAAAGAGACATGGAAATCGATCGGGCGCACAGGGCCCTAGGGCCTAGATCAGCAGATCCCAACAGACGGCGCAATATCATTGTTCGATTCCATGAAAGAAAAAATACTAAATGCCTGCCGAGCACTGGACTCTGTTGTCTTCCAAGACGAGGTTATACAAGTCTTCAGTGACCTTTCGAAATCTAACGTCAACAAAAGAAAGGAAATCAAACCGCTTACCATGCTTCTGCGGGAGAATGGGATCAAATATCATTGGGGATTCCCATTTAAACTTATAGCCTCCAAAAATGGAAAATTTCTGGCCCTGAGGAGGCCAGAGGAGAAGCCCGGGTTTGCCAGAGCGCTGGGCCTCTCCCCCCCGCCCTCGTGGTCGGAGGCGGAGCGCCCAGCGAGAGGCACCGAGGAGGAAGATAGATCAATACGCTCCTCGCAGAGAATAGCGGCACAAACCCAAAACAAGAGCAAGTGATCCGCCCGAACCAAACACTGTCTACTGGCAGATGTTACCCCCAATTGGCCGTTACCCCGCTCCTGAACCACTCCACTGCACAGAATCCCCTTCACGAGAGACACACGGAAAACCTTCAGAGGGAACCCCTGCATTACCGGGTCTAACTCCCTCCACATCGCATGGAGATCGGAACAGACGGCCATCCACACGAAGATCTTCTTACCACCAGAGCACCGATCCCCAACAACCGCCGAGAGGACGGGACGTCCCCTAACCCTCCACTTCTTTCATTTTATACCATGCTGTTGGAGACCAAGGACCGTGCACGGCCAGGGCCGACACAAAGAAACTCTGGCGGAGATGGAGAAGGCAACCCTGCCTCACCTTGCGGTCTGTATGGGGACTTGTGGGAGAGGGAGGGGGGAGGCCCATGGTCTGAACTAGCATACGGACATGCTAAAATGGCTCCCGCTCAGAAGAGCCATCCTAAGGAGGGAGACCCACCCCGCAAGGACAGTGCTTCAGGAGCGGCTGCTCGACCCATACCCTCCAGTAACGTTAGTTAATTATGTTTAAGGTTGTCGGCCCCGAGTTCCCAACGGGATGTTAGTCATGTACTCTAGCCTTAGTTACTACATCCTTGCTTACCCCTTCTCCTATAAGTAAAATAGGTACCCCGTGAGCCTAGGCGCTACACAAACCCCTCCCCCCTATTCCTGCCTTTCCCGCCCTCCCCCCTGCCCCTCCCCCCTCATTATACGCTATCCCCCCAGGTGTACTCACATGTTAACCCCCCCCAGAAGAAATACAGCCAACCCTAGGCAAAATAACTAACCCTAAGCATAACTTGAGGGAATAATTACACCCAGCCTAGCACCAAGGCCCTGACCGGAAAGCGACTAAGCTGTAAACCTTGAGAGGCCATTCATGAAAGGGGACATGCAGATCCGCACTTCCCCCCCCCCCCCATGACCCCCCCCCCCCCCCCGCCCCAACACGGATGAGCCCAGGAGGAGCAAAAGGGTTCTTGACTAATCAAGGGTCCCCACCTCTCTCGGACCTGTTGGCGGACGAAACCGGACGTACTCCCCTTAGGGTCTTAAACCCTAACTACCAGCCCTTAGTTCAGACCGGTTCTGTACCTTTGAGACCCTGACAAGGTCTGCTTTCTTTTCTCTTTTAACCCTGCTGATACTGTCCCAGCAGGACCCCCCTCTCCCCTCCTGTCCTCCCCTCCCCCACCTTCCCACCCCCTCTGGGAGGCCACCCAGATGTGTCAGGACAACAAAACGTTCACTGACCCTAGCAACAGGGGAGTAGCACCCCCTACAAACAGACATTGGACCATACCTAGTGGGAAGGGTAAGGTCCCAAGACCCGAAGAGGGAAAAAGGAAAAATAAAGAGAAAATATGGCTAAACAAAACACAATCAAAATAGTATCCCTAAATGTAAAGGGTCTATAGACTAATAAGAAAAGGAGGCTCGCCCTCCAAGAATTGAAAAAAATCAAATGGGGACATTGTTTTCCTCCAGGAAACGCACTTCACATCTCAGGACCCGCCCAAAACCTTCCAAAATGCATACCCCTTGAGTTACTACTCATCATTTAGTAGTAAAAAAAGGGGAGTTGCTATTCTGATCCGTCAGGGCACTCCATTTAATCTAACAAAAATAACAACTGACCCAGAGGGTAGATTCATTGTTGTGTATGGCTCATTATCGGGATCCGCAGTCGCCCTGATCAACCTTTATGCCCCCCAACGAAAACCAGATAAGCTTCCTACAACAAGTACTGGAGGAAATTGACCCTGCATACCTGTCGTCACTAATAATAGCAGGAGATTTAAATATGGCACTTAACCCGTCCGAAGACAAGTCGTCCACTTTGGGACGCTCGCACTCAACCCAGGTCCTAAGACTGGGGAGAAAATTTAACGATATTATGAAGGAATTTTCCTTAGTGGATATTTGGAGAGCACAACATCAGGGACAAAGGGATTATACCTTTTATTCGGCCCCTCACCAGACCTATTCGCGCATCGACTACTTTCTTGCTACCAAGAATATCCTGGAAGCAGCAGCCAACTCGGACATCGGGCCGATTACATGGTCCGACCACGCACCCATCTCTGTGAACCTCTCGACCCCATTTGTAAAAACGATATCTTATAGCTGGAAACTGAATGACTCCCTACTTAACCATAAAGAAGTAGAAAAAGAGATTAAAATAGCTCTTAAGGATTACTTTAGATTGAACTTCGACACGGTCAAGTCCCCAGCTACCCTGTGGGAGGCCCATAAAGCGACAATTAGAAGCAATCTCATTTCAATAGCATCCCACAGGAAGAAAGTCAAATCAAAACTAATTAAAGAGCTTACAGACAAAATTATAAAGCTTGAGCAGCTGCTTAAATCAAATCCCTTGAGAAAAATTTACAAAATATTATCAGCAGCCAGAAGCGAACTAAGAGATATCTAATTGGAAAACGTAGAAAAAGCTCTGTAATGGACAGGTCAGAGGTATTATGACAAGGGGAATAAAGCCGACAGACTTCTTGCTAGTAAGTTAAGAGGCATACAAAAAAGATCGCAAATTACAGCGATCAAGAATAGGTCTGGTGAGATAATATACAGTGAGAAAAAAATAGCAGACGAATTCACTAAATGTTATACTAAATTATATAACCTGCGAAACCACTCTGCTAACTCACAAATGGTCGACCAAGAGCCAATTGTCAATTATCTAGCTGACTGCGACTTGCCCTCCCTGACAGAAGAGGAAAATACCATTTTAAATGGGAAAATTACAATAGAAGAACTAACAGCGGCAGTGAAGGCTTCTAAAGCATCCAAAGCGCCGGGCCCAGACGGTTTTTACAAATACAGACACAATGTTCCTACCCATACTATCAACCTACCTGCTAGACCTCTTCAATTCCTTCATGGAAGGGAATCCTATCCCAGCGTCAATGTCCACAGCCAACCTGGCGATCATTCATAAAGATATGAAAGACCCGACACAGTGTGGCAGCTATAGGCCTATATCTTTGCTGAACAACGATCTCAAATTGTATAGCAAGATATTGGCAAATAGATTAAACCCCATATTACCCAAACTTATCCACCCGGACCAAGTTGGATTTGTCTCTGGTCGCCAAGCGGTGGACAACACACGCAAAATAATAGATATAATCGATCACGCCCACATGACCAATACAAAAGCGATGCTGCTGAGCTTGGATGCAGAGAAGGCATTCGATAGAATAGACTGGCTATTTCTGGACAACACCTTGAAAAAATTCGGTTTTAGTGATACTTACCTGACAGGGGTCAGAGCTCTTTATCAGAACCCGTCCGCCGCAGTCAGACTCTCAGGTGGAACATCCGAGAGATTCCAAATTAAAAACGGAACGAGACAGGGATGTCCCCTATCACCTCTCCTCTTCGCTCTCACGATCGAACCACTGGCGACCAAAATACGTAATAATGTGAATATACAGGGCATAGGAATAGGAGATACAAATTATAAAATATCTCTTTTCGCTGATGATGTCATTCTAACTTTGTCCAAACCCCAAACTTCCCTTCCGAACCTTCAAAAGGAACTGGTGGATTTTGGCAACATATCTAACTATAAAATAAACAGCGGAAAATCCGAAGCCCTAAATCTTAGCTTACCAGAACACGAAGTGAAACTTCTTAAATTGAATTTTAGCTATAGATGGTGCTCTTCATATATGAAATACTTGGGAGTGAATATATCAAGACACTATTCAGCTCAATATCAGGATAACTACCCAGCCCTCTGGGAGACAATCAAAAAAGATCTACACTGGCGACACGTTTTATCCTTAGCTGGCTAGTTCCGCAAGCCGGGAGATGTCCTGGCTTGCTAGCCAAATCCCCTCAGCGTGCCGCGCGTCACTGATGCGCGGTCACGCTTCATCGGGTGCCTGCGCCCCATGCACGCGTGCCCAGGGCTCCCCGAGGGAGCCCTGGTGTCCCGCGATGTGGGGGACGGCGGTGGGGGGTTCCGGGGGACCTGGCGGACCCGGAGAGGGGAGGAGGAAGCCCCGATCAGAGGACCGCTCCTCCGAGGCTTCGGCGCGCGCATGGGACACCCCGGCGCGCGCCCGGTTACTGTCGCGGCCGAGACCAGGCAAAGGTAAGAATAAACTCGGCCGCGACAGTAGATCAGTGGGAAGGTTACCGGGTCTCATGGATTGGGAGAATGACATCCATCAAGATGAACATACTCCCCAGACTTTTATATTACTTTCAGACACTCCCGGTCCATGTACCTAGCACTGACCTGAAAAACATACAAAATAGACTGTTTCACTTCATTTGACAGGGTAAAAGACCCAGGGTGGCCAGATCGGTCCTGTTGGCATCAAGGGGAAGAGGAGGTATGGCTGTTCCAGACATCCTTAAATACTATATAGCTGCGCAATTGAAACAAGCAGTTATGTGGAATACTGATCCGCCCGATGCTGCTGGATTGACATAGAATCCCAGTACACTAGAATGCCTTCTCTGCAGGCCTGCCTCTGGAGTCTAGACAGAGGAGACAGACAAGTCCATAACTTAAAACTAAAAGCGTAATTTCTTACATGGGAGGTCTGGACGAAATACAAGACCCAATTTAGGCTTTGCTCGCCCAATCCACAGCTCACGCCCATAACCAATAACCCCAAATTCCCCCCAGGCTGCAGATCTAAACTTTATGAGCAACTAAGAAAGGGAGGGGTTGGGGCTATTGCGGATCTTCTCAGCTTTGGAAAGCTCCTAAGTTACCAAGAACTCCGCACCAAATATAAAATAAGAGAGCTGGACCCATTTAAATATCTACAAATACGACATTTTGCTCAAAAGATATGCCCAGACCCAGAATTCCCCCCTCTCACCAAATTCGAGAGATTTTGCAAAGCTAATAGTTACCAAAAGGGACTCATCTCTGAAATATATTCCGATTTGGAAAATTCAGCGACTTCCCAGGACCACAACTACATGCTCAAGTGGGCAGCAGCTTTGTACATCACAATAGAGAGAGAGATTTGGGAAGAAATCTGGGAGGCAGCCTCGGGAACATCTATCTGCACAACAACCAAGGAGAACATCTATAAAATTCTCTATCACTGGTACCTAACTCCTGAGAGGTTAAATCAAATCTACCCCCTGGCGTCAGACTTATGCTGGAGAGGCTGTGGTCATAGAGGGGACATGGCCCACATCTGGTGGTCATGTCCGGAAATTATAAAATACTGGGCTAGGGTCCAGAATCTAGTTAAAAAGGTCACTGACCTAGAGCTGCCTATAGACCCACTGACCTACCTGCTGACATGGCCAATCACGGGAATTGACCGCCCAACCGGGAAATTAATCTCCTTTATTTTTACCGCGGCGAGATGTGAAGTAGCGGCTGCCTGGAAGAGGCAAACCACCCCCTCTACCAGGTCAATAAAAAAGAGGACCAGTGAAGTGATGCTCATGGAGAAATTGACGGCCATGCTTAAGCAGAAATTTTTCACATTTTACAACATATGGGAGCCATGGATTCTCCATACAAGAGGAGAAGGCCCTATAAACGGTGAATCGGAGACTGAGCCGTGAGCTTCAATTTAAACAGGGACAACTTTGGGAAAGGCCTCCCGGGAAGGGTACACCACCCCCCCCCTTCCACCCTCCCCCACTCCCTTCCCCCCCACTCCCCTCTCTGTCCTCCCTCTTTGTGGACTCCACCTTTAGAGACAGCTGAGCCTGTCACTCTTTTCCCCGCTGAATGGAAAAAACAAAATGTTCTGTATTAGGCCGTGAATTATGTATGTTGAATATGTCTTGTATTATTACTGCCTAATAAAACTATTTGGAAAAAAAGAAAAGCAAAGGAGTGCCTGGCCATAGTATGGGCTCTGAAGAAATTACAGCCCTATCTTTATGGCAGACCTTTTACTGTTATTACAGACCACAATCCCTTGAGTTGGTTACAGAGGATGTCGGGGGAAAATGCTAAACGCTTACGCTGGAGCCTGGCCTTACAGGAATTTGATTTCACCATCCAGCACAAGAAGTGGAGTGAGCATGGCAATGCGGATGGCCTTTCCCGCCAGGACAACCCTAAGGACATACTGACTTCAAGAGCTGGCAGGGCAGCCCGGCCACCGGACAGGGTGGTCAGGCCAGTCCCTGCACTTTGAATGGGGGAGGTGTGACGAATATAGGGGTGATAAGGCCTAAATAAAGGTGTTGTACCCGGCTGATCATCCCCAACTCACATTGGGAATGAAGGGGTTAAAATTATTGCCCATGCATTGCTGTATTTGCCCTGTCCCAGCCTTTTTACCCCCCCCCCCCCCCATTTGCAGGCCATTCCCTGTCTGCTGCACTAAAAGAAAATGCATTGCCTTCTATACTCCTGTTGCGTCACAAGCAAGCACTGATTGAAGAAGCGTGGCTGCAGTTAACAGGCTGTTTGAAGCATGGGTATCCATTCCTATTGGTTTGACCTGTAACCACAAGTCAATTGTATAAGTGGTTTGCGGTTAGGTTTTACCGATAGAATGTATCCGTTCCTCGGTTAGCTTTCTGACTTGAAAGGCGGCCGGTCAATTGACGTGGGAACTGTGCCAATTGACGTGAGAATTCGGTGATCTTGAGTCCCTGAAGCCGGCATTTCAATTAGAAAGGCTGACTCGAGAACGGAAGCACCCAGTACCCTGGTTTTCGGGGTGCACATGTACTAAAACACAACATGAATTTACATGGAACAATTACAGTGAAAATACACCCAGAACATAATGTTTTAATAAAGTGTGTAAAATGTGTGTTTAAACTGTATGGGCAGGACCTTTTCCTATAAGCCCGGGAAGAATTCCTCTGACCTGAAGGTAGGTTGGGGGTGAATGAGCTGCGGGTATTTTATTCCTGACACTTCAAAGGGATTCCGCTGACCAGGCGCCCCTCAGTCTAAAGAAGTGTCAGGGATGAAAGACCGCAGAGCATCCTAATGTTTACATGGCCGGATTCCTGAGAAGTCGTAGATCCCGGGCCATTGATACCTTCGCGTCAAACCTCAGACTAGGAGGTGCCAGAAAGAAGGTGTAGACCAGGTATACTAAGTTGCCCGGGTGTCAAGCCGACACATGCGCTTTGCAAACCGGGAAGACTTTTTGCCCGGTTTGGCAAACTGTGGGCAGCGCGGCTATTGGTGGGTGAAATATTCCCACAAGGGGGATGGGTGCACAGGTTAAGGATGAAGCACCTTATAACTGTACCCTATGAAGCACCCTATAACTGTGCCCGCAGAGCTATCCCCAGTGTTCTTCGTCCGTTCTTCTTCTGACGAGAGATGATGTAACCACGCTTCACGGAGTATTTCGTGCAAGCGCAGAGACATGGTTCCAGTACGCAAGGGGTTAATAGCAGCGCAACAAATAAATCACCCCAATCTACGAAATTCGTTAGCCCTGTGAACTTCCAAATGAATTCCTACGAACTATTACGAAATTCTTTGTGGTGGCCAAGACATTGGATCGGCAAGTTGCGATCTAGCCACAGGACTTTAACCCAAAGACTGGATTTCTTGCGCTTTTGTGGAAAAGACAATTTCTTTTGTTTCCCTACCCCAGTAAGTGTTGTTTTAAGTGTATTCTGAAGTTGTCGTGTGTTTGTCTATGATGGAAATAAATCGCAATTTATTTTGCCCCTTGTTCTGTTCAATCGAGTACCCAAAAATATAAATGCGTTGATGAACGTAGTGACAATCGTGACATCCACAAACAAGCTGGGTCGGTACACAAGAGGTTAACTGCAGGAGAGAACTAGGAGCTAAGCACAACAGAAGTGAGCGTCTCGCGGCTACATAGAATTATGCTGAGCAAAGCATGTGAGGAAGCAGCAAGTATTTACAGACAGGGCAGACCAACTAGACAGGGGGCGGAGCAGAGGCACGGCCCCAGCGGAGACTGGGATAGGCTGCAGGAGAACAAGGCAGGCATGGGAGAGCTAGCCACACAGCTGGGGATCATTGCATGTCATCGCATGTGCGTGCTGCATGGGAGAGACGTGCGACACATGAGGGGGCAGGGCCAGGTTCCATACGGCAGCTAGAAGTGCTGCGGGTGCACGTGCGCTATGTAACAAGAGCGGGGATGCGTGCATGAGCAGGAACAGAGGCAGCAGTTGCAGCAGGTAAGGGGTGAACACGTTGCAAAGGACATGTTCCCCCGAGATTCCTTTCAGTACCCCCTCCTTGATGATCGGCCTCAGGACGATTCCTATACGGCTTACGCGGGAACCTAGCGTGGAATCGCCTTAGTAAGCCGGGAGCATTGATCTGGTGAAGTGGTACCCTGGAGTTTTCTTCGTGTCCGAAACCCTTCCAATGCACAAGGAATAGGACTCCTCCTCTGGAGTATCTGGAATCAATAACCGACTGGATCTCGAACTTTTCCTGTCCCTGAACCATAACCGGAGGTGGTCAAGGCGCGACATTAGGGAACTGAGAGCTCCGAACTACCAGTTTCAATAAAGAGATGTGAAAAACCGAAGGGATCTTCATCGATGGCGGCAGTTGGAGGCAATATGCCACAGGGTTGACCCGTTCCAAAATGCTAAAGGGCCTCAGGAATCTTGGAGTCAGTTTCATCGTAGGCGTCTTCAACCTTATATTCCTTGAAGATATCCATACCTTGTCTCCTGGCCTATATCTGGGCGGCCTTTGACGGTGACGATCCGCCTGTCTCTTCTGTCTGAGGACTTTTTTACATTTTCCTCCAAGAGCTTTGAAGAAAACTTACCCTGGAGTCTGCTGCCGGAACTCCAGAGAGGTTAGATGAGATAGGGAGACAAGCTGGGTGAAAGCCATAGTTTATAAAGAAGGGCGACTCCAGGGTTGACTAGTTCCTGAGGGAGTTGTGAGCAAATTCAGTCCATGGGAGTAGATCTACCCAGTTATCTTGCTTGTCAGAAATGAAACACCTGAGGTATTGCTCAAGAGATTGATTCGTTCTCTCTGTCTGACCGTTGGTTTGTGGATGGTATCCAGAGGAAAAAAGAAGTTAAATATCCAGTCTTTGGGCAAAGGCGCGTCAAAACTTCGAGACGAACTGTGATCCGTAGTCAGAAACAATGGAAATTGGGACTCAGTGGATACGGAAGATTTCCTTCACAAAAATGTCTGCTAGGGTAGCAGAATTAGGGAGACCTTTAAGCAGTATAAAATTAGCTTGCTTCGAAAATCTATCTACAATGACGAGGATGGTATTCATACCGTTAGAGAGTGGGAGTTCGACAATGAAGTCCATAGAAAGGTACGTCAAAGTATGATCCAGGATAGGCAAAGGGCGAAGCAGACCAGATGGCTTGTTGCGAGCAGACTTGTTTCGGGCACAAGTGGAACAGGAACTGATGAATTCTTTAATGTCCTTCAGCATGTTTTGCCACCAAAACGTGCGTCTGATTAGATCCGAAGTTCTCTTGGTACCTGGGTGACCGGCAGATTTAGAGGAGTGACCCCACTCGAGTATTTTCCGGTGGAATTGTGGAGCGGCATATAAGCATCCCTAAAGCGCCTCCATACACTCAGAAATGAGTGTTTGAGACTCTAATATCTTATCCAGTACGTCAATGGAATTAGCCGCAAGGATATATTTAGAGGGAAGAATGTTCTCCAGGACATCTTCAAATTTGTCTTCACTGACGAATTGACAGGGCAAAGCATCGGTCTTCAGATTCTTGGTACCAGGGATGTATGAAATAATGTAATTGAACCTTGAGAGGAAGAGGGCCCAACGGGCTTGACGTGAACCGAGACGGCGAGCACTCTCAATGTACAATAGGTTTTTATTTTTCGGTAAGGATTGAGATAGGGTTTTCGGTACCCTCTAAGAGGTGTCTCCATTCCTGTAGAGCCAGTTTAATGGCCAAAAGTTCTCTGCTCCCAACATCATAATTTTGTTCTGCCGAAGAGAATTTCTTAGAGAAGAACCCACAGGGGTGCAACTTATCCTGAGGAGATCGCCTTTGAGAGAGTATGGCTCCTGCTCCGAAATCCGAGGTGTCTACTTCCAAAGTGAAAGGGAGAGTATGGTCTGGATGACGTAAGGTTAGGGCAGAAAAAAATGCCTTCTTGAGAGAGTCGAAGGACAGGCATGCTTCAGGGGGCCAAGAAGAAGGGTCCACTCCTTTCTTGGCCAGGGCAGTGATGGGAGCCACAGTGGCGGAGAAATTACGGATACATTTACGGTAATAATTGGCGAAACCAAGGAACCACTGAATCGCCTTGAGAGAAGTGGGTTGGGGCCAATCTAGAACGGACTTAAGTTTATCAGGATCCATAGCGAACCCTGCATCAGAAATAATGTACCCTAAGGCTGCCGCTGAGCTCGCTCATGCTTGGAGAGCGGTGATGTCACCAGCTCTCCAAGCATGAGCGATCACTGTCCTGCAACATTTTTAGAGTAGGAGTGGGGGGGCGTGGCTATTATGGGAGAGGGTTTGTCATTGGCTGTATAGGGGCTGTCTGTGTTTCTGTGTAGGTGTATCTCTCTCTCTCTCTCTCTCTCTCTCTCTCTCTCTCTCTCTCTCTCTATATATATATATATATATATAGAAAAGAGAGAGGAGAGAGCGCACGCCCCATAGTATAAAACTGTATATTTAATGATGGGAAGGGGGAGGGGGGGAAAAATACACTCACAAGGGTACAAGTGTTAAAAGCATTTCGTGATAATATCACCACCATCCGGTATCTGTGCTTCGCTCAAACGTCCGTCAGTCTCTAGAAGATGAAGGATCCGTGATCATCTGGATGTTCAGGGCGTGAGAAAAGTATCACCGAAATCGTGCTGGAATCCCAGAGAAACTCCCTGCTGGATGGCTTCCGTGATGATGAACGCACGAACCGGCCTGTTCCTGTGCACACGTGATGACGTCATGTCCGTACGTTTTGCGTGATGACGCTCCCTGACGCGTTTCATCACACTCGGGCAACTTTGTCAAAGGGTAATGGAGAGGGGCTGGACGCATGTGTATATATACACTAATAGTAACGTGACAACCCCTTAAACCAGCTGAATAGGATATTACATTAATGGAAACTAAATCGACTGATAAATACCATACTAATGACTATAGACATGAAGGTAAAAGGAAAAGCGGACCAAGCCATACATCCTAGGAAGGCTCATATACCAAAATACTATGAGGAGGAGATGTAAGACATTAACATATACTAATAAAAACGAAAAAAGGAAATGGTGCAATTGAATAAATAGCAATTAATTAAAGATATAATTAAAATTAAGATTAAAACGTGTGTGAGTGTCTCTCTGTCATAAATAGATAATGGGTATTGCGGCTGTACAATACCTATATTGGAGATTCTATCAGAGGGTCAATACAGTCAACACACTGTAATTAAAAAATGTATGAATATACATAAACTAAAAATCTATATATTCAATTACTACAAATCTGATGAAAGAAAAGCAAGAGAATACATGAAAATGGATTGGGAAATATATGAAAATATATCAAAGGCATAATCCATAAATATACCTGATTGACAAACTGTAAAATATCAAACATTGCTAAAAATATATAAAAAAGTGTGGAAATATATAAATATGTGAATATGAGTAATATATATATATTTAACAGAAAATAAACTAGTGCATATAAACTAAATACTACAAAATACCTTGTACCAATGTATTAGGGGTACAGCTGATAAAATACAGGCTCAATACGAGAAATGTGTGTGTACATGTAGAGAGTGTATAACTAAAAAACATGTAAATATTTAATATAAAAACACTGTTCAAGCCAAATAGGGAGGGGTGTTATTGAGCAATATAAGTTATAGGGAGGGGTGTTATTGAGCAATAGAAGTTAAAGGGAGGGTCTTATTGAGCAATAGAAGTTATAGGGAGGGTGTTATTGAGCAATAGAAGTTATAGGGAGGGGTGTTATTGAGCAATAGAAGTTATAGGGAGGGGTGTTATTGAGCAATAGAATTTATAGGGAGGGGTGTTATTGAGCAATAGAAGTCATAAGGAGGGGTGTTATTGAGCAATAGAAGTTATAGGGAGGGGTGTTATGGAGCAATAGGACTCTTAAGGAGAGGTTGTATTGGGCAAGAGGAGTTCTAGGAATCAGTTGTATGGAGCAATAAGAGTTATAGGGAGCAGGGAGCAGTTATATGAAGTAATAGAATTTAAGATTATTATTATTATTATTATTATTAATATTATCATTATTATTTTAATCATGTCAACTTTTTTGTCAGTAACTTAATTTATATATGTTTATTATTTATTTATATATGTAGCCAGGTCCCCCCTTGTTGTGGCTGACCCCGTCCTCCCTTTGGCCAAACGCTGTGTGCGAGGGAGTGAGGGGGGGCCGGAGCGCGAGCAGAGGAATCCCTGGTAGCTAGGGACGCGAGCGGGCCGGTTGCCGGGGACGCGATCGGGCCGTCGCTAAGGCCGCGATCGCGTTGCCACCGGCCCGGCGGCTCGGGAAGCAGGGCGCCGCCATACATAGGGCTGTTGCGCATGCGCAATGGCAATGCACAGCGCGGGAGGCCCAGACAGCTCGCGCATGCGCGAGAATAGACTGCCAGCCCCCAGGGTGCTTAGGGGCAGAGACACATGACTCCAGGGAGCCAATAGGGCTGAGGTATGGCCCTGCAGGGATAAGGATACATTTCGCGGGGTTTTGCAGCCACGCAGGCAGTCAGGATCCGGACCAGCTAGGGGTAAGGTGTGGATGCAGGGGTCAGTGACCCTCTGCATTAGGCCAGCAGCCCCCAAGGTCCCAGTTAGGTCCTGAGCCACCTAGTAGTTTGTGGAGCTTAGGGACAGGCCCTAGATAGGGACACTGCCCCATTAATTGGTTGCTTAGTCAGGGACACAGTGCTGAATCCGTGCAGCCCTGCGAGGTGGGTTTTGGGCTCAGAACGCCACCTACATCCCTGGGACTAAGGTGATATTATGCGCGCTGGAATTCACCCAACGCGGTGTGGAGGACAACGTCGGATCGGGCGGATCTCCAGTGATATCGCGGTACCCGTGGCTGGAGCCCGGGCAGGTAACCTGCAACTCACGTGCACCAACCAGGCCTATCACCAGACATAGTGGCTGCGCAGTCACACATACACATGCACAGTGGTATTTGACTTTGGGGGTGCGAGACATTTGGGTGGGGGTTACTGGACACGGGGTGGGATCACTTTGTGGGAGGTTAGCGTCCGCCGTGACGCCAGAGGTGGTAGCATCCGCCGTGACGCCTAGTGTGATTAGCGTCCGCCGTGACGCCTAGTATGGTTAGCGTCCGCCGTGGCGCAGTGTGGTTAGCGTCCGCCGTGACGCATGAAGGTTGTGATGATATATGTTTTGCTATACAGTAAAGCCAGTCCTGTTTTATATTGTTTGCTTTGTGTGATTGTTTTCTGTGAGGGCCTTCTTCCACTTCGTTGGGATCCCTCCCAGGTAGAGGCTTTGCACCACGAGATGTATCATATGCATGTACCCCAGGTTCCCCAAGCGGAGGCTTAGGCTCCTGAGAGCCACACAGGTTGCACAGCAGGTTGTAGCGGTTGTATTCATAGGGAATACCCGTTACACATATATATATATATATTGTGATGCTCAACGAGTTATGCAATCTTGTTTAGAGTTACCTGTGCTAAGTTATATATATTACTGCATTTTTATTATATAATTTTTGTACATTGGTGGGAAGTATGTGGTCCAAGCGAGGTCGTTGGAATTTTCACCAGGGGGAGGATGTAGCCAAGTCCCCCCTTGTTGTGGCTGACCCCCTCCTCCCTTTGGCCAAACGCTGTGTGCGAGGGAGTGAGGGGGGGCCGGAGTATATATACATATATATATATATATGTAGCGGTCATGTAAAATGGCTACAGTCATCTCTCCTGCTGACAGTAAGGCCTGGTAAGTTGTGGGCATGCCAGCAGTAATTATGGAGGTTTGCCCTCACACCCTGGTGGGGTGCCCTGTGTATGGATGGGAGTAGTCACATGCTCTGACTCCATGGTTAGTGATGTCAGAGGTGTGTCAGCTTCCAGAGTATACATAAGGCACAGCACTGAGTCTAAAGTTAGTTCTGCCAGAGATCTGCGTCCAGTTCTGGCAAGAGTTCAAGTTCAAGTACTAGCCTGAGTTGATAAGAGTTCTAGTTATGTTATAGTAACTGAGAGGAGACTGTGTCCAGGGACCTGGCACAGGGCAGTGATCCCTGCGGGGATAGGGAATCCCTATCTAAGGAGAGATACACCTTTTAAAGGGAAGCACTGACTGCAGAATGAGTGGCTAAGAATATACTGCGAGGGGCAGCTAGCCCACATCAACCAATAAAGATGTTCTCAATCACAAACCCTCTCGTGTACATGTGTGGAGTGAATGTACAGAGAGGAGCACCACGAAGGAGTTCCTCAACAGGATCATCCCCATGCGGACGCAGGGACCCTGATGAGGTGGAGGCGCTGCACTGGAACTAGGTGAGACTCAGCACACTACCTCAGCTGCCTGTCTGGACGGGTCCTCCCCATACACCATCATGCGGGAGACTCAGGAGTCCTGTTGCCAACAGGTGCACCACCAGACACTACCACACTGTAATGGGGGCCGGTTAGACCACAGGGGCCAATGTGAGATTGGGTGGGTCAGGCCGGTTCAGAAATACCGTTACATATATATATATATATATATATATATATATATATATATAGTTGTTTAGTTCATTGTACATTCTCCCATTTAATGTACCTGTACTTCATTCATTTATATATTTGTATGAAGGATATAGTTGCATTCATTAGTTTGATGGAACCTCGCACTTTTGCACTTAGTTGATTCATGTGAATCGTGTCCTCCTGTGATGCATTGTAGTCCAGGATTCAAAGGGAGCGTAGTTGTCCGGATACCCCAAGGATAAAAAGAGACATATATAGTGTACGATGGGTCTGGGTGTAGAAGAAATCATGGCTCTTGCAGAGTGCCTACTTACAGTGTGGTCTAATATAGTAAGCAGTGAGAAAGGTGAGTATTTAGACGACTGGATCAGCTATTCCCACAATAAAGGATCAGGGTGCAGTATGTCTGGTCAATCTCAGGGAAACAACAGAGAAAAGGGAAAAGACCAATTGTGTAGACCAAATAAAACTTTATCTAAAAAGAACGGCAGGATAATATATGTACTCACATTGTGTACATATAGCATGGACACATAAAATGCTGTTGGGCGCCTGAGACATCTCGTGCCGTGGAGGTATTGGTATAAGCCACTACCCCGTCCCTCAGTTCACTCTCCTCGTGTGTGTGTTGTCCTCCGCTTCCGCGTCTTGCGTCACTTCCGGTTAGGATGACGTCACATCCGGTCTTACGGGTGTAACGGGTATTCCCCCTACCCCAATCGCAGATAGAGTGCATGGATATAGACCCACTGTGGTCTTTCTCCCTCCTAATAGAGGTAAATGAGAATTTTAATCCTAATAGAGGTATATTAGTATTTTATCTGGTAGTGTTAGGACCTGCGAACAGGTGTCTGCCTTGTCGTGGCTCGCAAGCTTACAACGCTTTGGCCAAAGGGTTAAACTAAATGACCCTATTTCAAGAGAAAATATAAGTATTTTACTGTGTGTTTCTGTCATGTTGGATGTAGCATTGGGCTTCTCTGTCGTCTGTTGTATACATATGCCACACTCAATAGCACTCCATTTTGACACTGATATACATATATAATTTTGTGGGTGCTCAGGGGTTCCCAAAAAAAGCTTGCTGGGGTTCTGTGTTTTGATACCAAGACGCGTTGAAGAAAGACGCCGAGCTGTTCGTTGCTTCTTGCGGCCGCAATTAGGAGCACCTGTGGCAGAGCGTCTCTAGTCCAAACCTAAGCGGGATTCCTGGAGAGGAAGGGGCGGTGAGATCATCATATGTCTGCACCTCTGAGTCTATATTGCCTGATATTTTCGTATACAGTGGCGGCCGCCTTTAGCCTCCTGCGGACGCTACCGCGGGATTTTTAAAAACGCGGCGCCACGCGGGTTTTTTTTCTTCAGGTTTCCCGCGCCGCGGGCGCTTTCAATGATAAGCGCCATTAGCGCTTATTTGATGATGCGGCCGCCGCGCGGGAAACTCCGTGAGAAACGGAGATAACCCCTGCATTTATCCGGGTAAGTAGGAGGATAAAGGCGGCCGCAGCAGTACTTTGTAAGTGAGCACTTGTGAAGTGTTTTTTAACTTATTAAATTGTTGCACAGTTCACGCTATGGTGTGTTCTTGTCCTCTGCTGTAGTGCACCCTATCCGTTCCATCCTGGTCCCCAGAGGCTCCTCAACGTGGGACTACTGTTTGAGTACACTTTATGTGTGAAATGCCTTTACTCACTGTCTGCTTGTGAGTATAATCTTTGCAGAATTTCATAGGAATATCATTTTTGTGCTTTACAGTATTGTACTATTTTTGTGATTTCTCCTCTTTTACATGTGCATGGTGTCCCGCTCCCTTGTCACCTCCACCCATCACGTCCCAGGGGAAACGAAGACTTTCCCATCTTGTCTAGGTTGAGTGGGTATCCTTTGTTTACTTATTTAGTTTTATTATATATGTTATTTGCACTTCTTTGGGTTAATTTATTGTAGTGAGCCCTGGTTACCAGAGGGTGTCACTGTTTTACTGTTTTCATCTTGAACCGTTTCTTTGTGGCACTATCTCTTCTTGAGCGCCAGTCCTGGTTATTTTCTTGCAGCTGATTGTGACAGATCTATTACAGAGCATTCTTCCTGGTATTGTCCAGGTAAATAAGAATTTCAATCAGATTTAGAACCATGCAGCTGATTATGACAGATCAAGTATGATCATTCTTCCTAGAATTGTACAGGTTATTAAAATTTTTAATTAGTGTTATGTAGCCCTGGTTCCTAGCGAACACAGACCACTACCATATGCTGTATAACCTGTAGGCTCACAGGGCCTGAGCCTCTGCCACGTAGAGCCTGGGGTACGCACAATACTTATAAGTTGGTGCAGCGCCTCCACCTACGACAGCTTCCGCCCGAGAGGAAGTGGTTCTTCGCAGGACACTTATGTACATTAACACACACACAGCAATATAACCAATTAACTTCACTGGCACGAACTCAATGACACAACCTCTCTCTTATTCTATCAGAAACCGGTGTCCCTCTTTGAGGAGACACTACACTCAGCGTCCTGCCGAACGCTCACTCTCCCGCTCCCTTCACCGGGTGATCCCACCCCGTGTCCAATTCCCTCCTTGAATAATTCCCCCACCCTCAAGTGAGTCAGTGAATGTATATGTATGTGACTGCGCAGCCACCGTGTCCTGAGTGAATGATGGTACCGTTGGTGCACTTGAAGTTTACCTGCCGGGCACTCCAGTACCCGGTCCTGCAACAGTCTTCACAAAGGATCGGTGTGGGCCTAGATGACGTCACCCGTAGGTGTCCGGGGCGATCCCACCCAGACACGATGCAACTTGGTAGCGGGGTCTGAGCCCAGACCTTCCGCCGACTTAGAACTGTCCCGGTAGCGATCACACAACAGTAAGGGAATCCGGAACCTGTCTATGGCCAGTCCCTAACTCAGCTTCACACTACTGGGGCTCAGGGCCTAACTGGGCCTGGGTCATGAGGCCTAGGTAGGGGGCGGACTGCTCCCTACACCGAAGCTCCTTCTCCTTCCTCCTAAAGCCAGCTCTGACACAACGTGCGCGCTCCTACCTCCTTTTTCCTCCCTTCCTCGCACCTGATTGGTCCTTGCACGTCACGGGGACCTGCGGGGCTGCTGGGACCCGTATTTCCCTAACCTCCTTTGGTCACTTTGTCCCGCGCATGCGCAACCTCCTGCCGGACCAGTTATGCACCTGCACCAACCTTAACATGGCGGCTCCCTCTACTCGGAACCTCCGTTATCGGAGCGTTCCCTAGGTGCAGCATCTCCCACCCCACAACAACCAATGGTGGTAAAAAGGGGTCCCGGCTACATCCTCCCCCCTGTGGATTCCAACGGCCCCGCTTGGACGATACCTTTAAACTGGTACAACGTTTATATAATGAAAAATGCATAACAACGACATTCTCTTTTCTCTAAATCAGATTGTACATTTCGCTAAACATCACAATCACTGATTTCACTCGATTGCGAGCCCACTGCTGAGCCTCATAATGGGGTGCCCCAAACTGATCATAGGCCTACCTCATTGGAGGTTGCCCATTCCTTTGACTTCGCCTTAACTGTTGCTCGGTCACTCCCTTGGGAGAGTGACTATCTTGGTCTTGAGTCTCGAATTCTTCCCTTGAGGGGGTTACAGTCTCTAATTGATCATGGCTTGGTACAAAGCACAGACTCAGCGGTTCCAGTGACGAATTTTCCGGAGCCACCCCATTGGGTGAGCGCTCCCGAGCCCTTTACCCGTAGCTCTGCCGGCAGGTGCTCTCTGTTGAGGGCCCCTTTGAGAGGTTCCCTCTTGTGGATCTTCCTGACATACTGAGTTCCCTGGTTCGTCTTCTTCCCTTGTCGTCTCCCCATCCAACGAGGATGCAGGCCACTCCAAATCCCCCTCCTCCACTCTGGGAATAGGGAGCAAAGGATTTCGGTGCCATGTCTTCACCCGACCCTCCGAGTCCTTAATGCGGTAGACCGGAAGGCCAGGCATTTGGGAGGCTACCTCGTACACTCTCTCCCTCCATCGGTCAGCCAATTTATGTTTTCCCGGTACTCCCAGGTTACGGAGGAGCACTGCGTCGCCTGGTTTAATGTCTCTGTATTTAACTTTATGATCATAACGCCGTTTATTTTCCGGCGTTCAGTTTTTCGGTAGATTTCTCGGCTTGCAGGTAGGCCCATTGCAGATTCTCTTGCAATCGCTGTACATATCGGAAAGGAGTAGTATTACTGCACCGACACACTTTATTCGAGCAAATATCCGGTATGTACCTGGCAGATACCTGGAATGCGCCACTCCTCACCTCTGACAAGCCCCGTTGCATTTGCCTTCCCAGCCTGGGTTCATGCCTGGCTGATGGGCGGCTGATCTGTTAAATGATAATGATTAGGATTTAATAGGCTGCAATGCTTCGCGTGTCTACCAGATGGCATAAATTCATGAATTGTAATGCAGTATATATATATATACTGTGCAGTATTGCAGCCAGCAGGAATAAAATGCTTCAATCCCTGCTTGGAAAATAACTCAATGCACTCGGGCAGAAAACAGTCACAAACCTCAATACACCCGGGTATACCCGAATTCGTGGGACTAGCCAAGCTCGAATAAAGTGTGTCGCCAGTGTATGCACCCCATCTGTGGAGACTCTCAACCGTATGTCCACAGGCAGTCGAGCTTCTCGGCCAAACATGAGAAAGTACAGAGAGAACCCTGTGGAATCGTGTCACTTGCAATTGTAACCATGCACAAGTGTTTCCACATGATGACTCCATTCAGTCTTTTCTACCCCCGTTAACGTACCTAACATGTCCAGTAACGTGCGGTTGAATCGTTCCTGCAGTGCATCCCCTTCGGGGTGATACGGGGTAGTTCGGGATTAGCGATATGTAAGATTTTTAGTAGTTCTTTTATTAAGTTGCTTTCAAAGTCTCTTCCTTGATCGGAATGTAGTCGTTGGGGAAGCCCATAATGCATGAAGTATTTTTCCCAGAGCACCTTGGCCACCGTAAGGGCTTTTTGATCTTTCGTCGGGAAGGCCTGGGCGTATCTAGTATAATGATCCGTGATGACCAGCACATTGCCTATGCCGCGGTTATCGGGTTCAATGCACAGGAAGTCCATGGCCTGGTGCTTTTTAAGTGGCCCATTGGGGCGGCCCTGGTGGGCAATGTCTTCCGCTGAATACACCGCACACACCGTCGACAGTGATGCTCTACTGCTTCTCTCATTTTCGGCCAGAAAAACTGATCTCTCACTAGTCCAAAAGTCTTGTCGACCCCCAAATGACCATGTTCATCATGTAGAGCCCTCAGTACCAAGTATTGTAATCTTTTTGGCAGCACTAATTGTCTCCTAATCGGGTGGTTATGGTACTCTACAACTCTGTATAGCAAATTGTCTCGTATTTCGAATTTGTCGGCTTCCCGCATCAGTATACCTCCTACATCACCCGGAGCCTGTCTGAGGAGGGCCGGGCGGTTTTGCCGGATAGCATAGCGAATGGCCCCCGCGACCGGGTCTTGTTCTTGATAGCGTACCAATCAGTGGCAATCCCCTCGGCGAACACTATGTGTCCCACGTAAGTCACCGATGTCCTGCAGAAGCGGCATTTATCTAAGGAGAGCTTGAGTCCTTCTTGAGCTAATCGGTCAAGTACTTTCAGGAGCCGAGCTTCGTGTTCCTCCAGGGTTTTCCCGAAGACTATGATGTCATCCAAATACACGAGACATTCTCGGGTATTAAAGTCCCCTAAAGTCTTCTCCATTAGCCGCTGGAATGTGGCAGGGGTACCACATATGCCTTGGGGCATACAGGTGAATTGGTAGAACCCCAGTGGGCAAATGAACGCCATTTTCTCTTGGTCCTCAGGACTCATGGGTACCTGGTAGTAGCCAGACCTGAGGTCCAGTACACTGAACCATTTGCTTCCATGTAGGGCGTCCAGGATTTCTTCTATGCGGGGAAGATTATACTGGTCCGGTATCGTTCGATTGTTCAGTGTCCGGTAATCTACACATAACCTCACAGTCCCATTCTTCTTTCTCACTACCACTATGGGTGAGGCGTAAGGGCTTCGTGATTCTGTGACGATTCCGGCTTCTTCCATGTCATGGAGAACCGTCCGTACATCCTCTACGTCCCTAGGAGCGAGCCGCCGGGAACGTTCCCTGAAGGGCTTTGTATCAGTCATTCGAATGGTGTGTTGGGCACTGCGGCTGCACCCCACATCCATCTCCCCTGTAGAGAATACTGATCGTCTTTCTTGCAGCTGCACTCATAACCGTTCCTTCCAGTCGTCGGACAGTCCGGACGAGCCAAAGTCGAAGTCCAACGGCAAACCGGGATCTTCCACTCGGGTAGCTGTTACTTGCACTGCTTCATCCACCAAGCTGACGGGGTAAATTCTCCCTATTCTCTGTCCTGCATCGATGGCCATGGGAAATGGCGAAAGATTCTGGACCATCACATAAATCCGACGGGGAATGGTGGTCGGACAATCCCGGAATTCTGGTACTAGCCGATATTCTCGGCGGACATCTTCTTCTGGCATGCTTTCTAGGGAAAATAGCTGCTCCTCATCTACTCGTTCAGCGTATGCACACCAGGCGTGTACCCTCTGTGTCTCTCCTGGTAAGAGTGTGGTCAGTCCCCCCTGGCCGCAGAACAACAGTCCATAGTCCTCCGAGGGTGGCGGAGGGGAATCCGGATCCACCTGGACAAACTGCAGCTGTAGGCTGGACATGGGCAGTTCATTATTTTCTTGTAGATAGGCCCGGATAACGGCTTGTACAATGTCCATATTCGTGCCTAGGATGATCGGATACTTAGGTGAATCTTTGGGTTCTGGACACACCAAGGCGTCCACCTTCATAGGGTGAGTGTTGAGCTGTTGTATTTCCAGGGCCACGGTTACTATGCCTTCGATGGGATAGTCGTCATTGCTTAGGCCTCTTACTTTGATATGCCCTGCCGATTTCAGAGGCCGCTTTTGGAGGTGTCGATCATAAAATCCTCTATATGATGGTCACTTGAGATCCCGTGTCCAGTAGCGCGGAGGAGTAGATACCGTCCACTGTCACCCGGATCAGCGCTACCGGTCCCACGCGGTTACTCTCATCCTCGGACTCGTCGCCACTTTCGGTGGGAACAGGGGTTTCTTGGCTGGCCGCATACGCACCACATTTCATGGCCTGGGGTGTGAACTTCTTGGGTGACGGGCTCCGGTGGCGAGACTCCCCCATCCAACAATCGTAGGAGATATGTCCCTTCTTCCCGCATTTGTAGGAGGACATATCGCTGGGTGGGGTACGGCGGTCATACGGAGGCGAGGTTCGTCTGGCGTATTTCGGCCTTTCTGGGCCTGGTTTATCCAGCGGATACTCCTTCTCAGCGCTCCCATTGGGTTTAGTGCTTCTGGCTGCTTTAGCCTTCTATGGGGAGTGAAGCATGAGATGCGTTTCGTGCTCTTTGACTTGATGTAAGAGTTTGATAAACGAGGTGGGAGGTCCTCGAGTGAGGTTATCGCGAATCATGTTTGCAATAGGGTGAGTAGGACTGGACCCCCGTAGTTATTGTTTGCGGAGGTATTCGTCCATCTGTGAGGTGGTCACATATTTATGATGCAGCAGGGGTCCTAGGGAGATTTGCACGTGGTGGATGTAGGCAGACAAATCTTCTCCATCCTTTTGGTTGATGGCATAGTATTTGGCCCACAAGGCCCCATCATCCTCGGTCACGCTATAGGCCTCGACAAGGAACTCGATCATCATACGAGAGGTCAGGTCGGGATACTGTTCTCGGTGAATGCTGATCAAGGTGGACGCCGGGGGTCTCAAGCACTCCATGAGCCGTTGGCGTTTCACGACATCTGTACAAGACCATTCTTCCATTACTCCCCGAGTGTGCTCCTTACAAGGGTCTATCCCATCCTCCCCCGTGGGTACAGGTAGAGTCCCCGAGAAGGCCTTTAATTTCCTGTAGCTTTGGGAATGCGTGGCCAGGGTAAGTGCTTCTACTAACGGCGGTAAGCTTGAGGGGGTGGTTAACTGGTCTATATTATCATTTAGTTTCTGCAGCATGTCACTACGCACCCCCGCTTCTTTGGATGCGCTAGAACCGGGATAGCTAGATTCTGACTGACAGCTACCCGCCTCACTCGCGGGGTAGAGAGCAAAGGGGAGCGTAGGGTCATCATCCCCTAGTTCCCCCACAGCGGGATCCCGAAGTGGTTAGACAAAGGGGCTGCCACTGGGCGGAGAGTTGGGAAATGGCAGATATTGAGGGACTGCAGGTTCGAGGACTACTAGATCTCGCCGGCAATCTTCTAGCAAGGTGTTCCACTTAGCATCTTGATCTATGAGTACATCTACCAGGCGGGCTTAGGCAAAACCTGGTAGTTGTCGTAGGGCCGTTTGCAATGTCTCTAAAGGTAAGGCCATGGGTACTTGGGTCACAGCCACTGCGCGGCGGGTGGGCGTGCGCATTTGCCGTGCCCAGTCACGTATTTCCTGACGTGAGGGAAGGGCCATGGTGGCGGTATTTTTGGCTCGAGGGGCACCCCAGGTCTAAGATCTCAGCAGCGCCTCCAAATGTAGCCCTGGTTCCTAGCGAACACAGACCACTACCATATGCTGTACAACCTGTAGACTCACAGGGCCTGAGCCTCTGCCACGGAGAGCCTGGTGTACGCACAATACTTATAACTTGGTGCAACGCCTCCACCTGTGACAGCTTCCGCCCGAGAGGAAGTGGTTCTTCGCAGGACACTTATGTACATTAACACACACACAGCAATATACCTTAACCAATTAACTTCACTGGCATGAAATCAATGACACAACCTCTCTCTTATTCTATCAGAAACCGGTGTCCCTCTTTGAGGAGACACTACACTCAGCGTCCTGCCGAACGCTCACTCTCCCCCTCCCTTCACCGGGTGATCCCACCCCGTGTCCAATTCCCTCTTGTAATAAGTCCCCCCACCCTCAAGTGAGACAGTGAATGTATATGTATGTGACTGCGCAGCTACCGTGTCCTGAGTGAATGATGGTACCGTTGGTGCACTTGACGTTTACCTGCCGGGCACACCAGTACCCGGTCCTGCAACAGTCTTCACAAAGGATCGGTGTGGGCCTAGATGATGTCACCCGTAGGTGTCTGGGGCAATCCCACCCAGTTACGCAGCAACTTGGTAGCGGGGTCTGAGCCCAGACCTCCCGCCGAATTAGAACAGTCCCGGTAGCGATCACGTAACAGTAAGGGAATCCGGAACCTGTCTATGGCCAGTCCCTAACTCAGGTTCACACTACTGGGGCTCAGGGCCTAACTGGGCCTGGGGCATGAAACATAGGTAGGGGCGGACTGCTCCCTACACCGAAGCTCCTTCTCCTTCCTCCTAAAGCCAGCTCTGACACAACGTGCGCGCCCCTACCTCCTTTTTCCTCCCTTCCTTGCACCTGATTGGTCCTTGCACATCATGGGGACCCGCAGGGCTGCTGTGACCTGTAGTTCCCTAACCTCCCTCTTATCTGAGCTCTCCTCCTTCGCAGGCTTTGCTCACTTTGTCCCGCGCATGCGCAACCTCCTGCCGGACCAGTTCTGTGCCTGCGCTAACCTAACATGGCGGCTTCCTCTACGCGGAACCTCTGTTATCGGAGCGTTCCCTAGGTGCAGCATCTCCCACCCCACAACAACCAATGGTGGTATAAAGGGGTCCCGGCTACAGTTAGGACCTGTGATTTTGTGGTCATGCCTTGAAGGGGCTCACAGGCTTACAATACTTTGGCCAAAGTGTTAAACTAAATGACCCTTATATTCAAGAGATATATAGGTATTTCACTGTGTATTTTTGCCATTGGATGTGGCACTGTGCTCTGTGTTTGTTTGTAGTATATATTGCCATGCCCAGTAGCACTCCATTTCTGGCATTTATATGCATACTGTATATATATTTTGTGGTAATTTTTGGGGCTTAAATATGAGCTTACTGGGTTTTTGTGTGTTAGATAACTAATATACTCAGATTTACAGTTCATATACTTATTGATTTTAAAAGTTTCATTTCTTTTGATTGATTTAAAAATTCTTTTTTTCTCATGTTTATATTCACATGCTTTGCATGATAAGCATCCAAAAAAAAAGCCCCCCAGTTGGTGAAGCCACCCTTTTTCCTTGGGTATAATTTTCCTTAGGACGCTTGGAGCAAGTTGATTCTTTAAATGTTGTGCTTTCTTAAAACTGATGTTTGGTTTCCTAGGGATATCATCTCTTAAAACAGGATCATTTAATAAAACGTGCCAATGTTTTTTAATGATGTTTATTTTATTGGCTTCTCTGTTGTATGTGGTCAAAAATGCTGTATCAAATTTCTTATTATTCATTTGTTTTTCTTTATTAGTCTTTATTAGTTCTTTTCTTTCTAGACCACTTGCCCTAGTCAGTGCTTTACTCAGTATCTCTTCACTGTAATTTTTTTGTATGAATCTATTTTTAAGAATCTCGCATTGATTTTCAAAAATGTCATTCTCTGTGCTGTTTCTACGCATTCTACGAAACTGGCCATAGGGAACGTTGTCCATCCAACGATGGTGTTGGCAACTCGAACGTAATATAAAATTATTGCTATCAACATCTTTGAAGAATGATTTAGGGCCTCATGCAGTAAGCGCCGAAAATGTGCAATGGCCAAGCTTACCGATTTGGCATGATTTTGGCGATTTTCCCTCTCCGTATGCAGTAAGTGCTGAATCCCTTCCCAATCAAGCCGAAAACATTTCCGCCCACTCTCACGATGATTTGCCGATCACACACAGGTGTATCGGCCTGCATGGCGGGGTGCTATTAGGTTCGCCAATTAAACTTCTTGCTGAATCAGGCGAAGCAAGCATGTTTTGGATAGCGCGGCCTATTTAAAGGCAACGTGTACTGTTAATCATTCTCTGTGTTGTTGAGAGAGAGAGACGCACAGAGCTGGGCAATTTAATATTTGCATATTGACTGGGAGAGTTGTTGTGTATTGTGAGAGCTTTGTCCTTTGTTGTTTTGTTTACATCTTTGTCTTGTTTTGTATGTGTAAGTGTTTAGTGCGATTGGCTTTACATTTGTTTTCTGTTCTTTGTGAGTGCTACAGGTATGGACACAAAACGTGGGAAGAGTGATGCTGGTGTGAGTGGTACTGCTAGACGTGTGAGTACGCGTATGAGTGAACGTAGGGTTCAGCCGAGTGCTGTTGCTGGGAGTGTGAGTGCTGTTGCTGGGAGTGTGAGTGCTGTTGCTGGGAGTGCGAGTGCTGTTGCTGGGAGAGCGAGTGCTGTTGCTGGGAGTGCGAGTGCTGTTGATGGGAGTGTGAGTGCTGCTGGTGGCTCAGTTGCTGCTGGTGTGTCTGGTGGTGGCGTGCTTGCTGGTGGGCCGCTTTTGGAGTCTCTTCCATTGGAAGAAGGAGAGTCCAGTCAGCACCAGCCAAGCTCTGAGCCTAAACCTGCTCGGAAGAAACGTGTGGAGCAGCCACGTAATCCTCGGTTCAATGACTAGGAAAACACAGCTCTTGTCACTGGGATTCTGGAGCACTATGACAGTCTGTTTGGCCATTTAGTAGGTAAGTTTACCTTTGCATTCATTCTTCAAATACATGTGATCCTAGGTCATGTGAGGTGTGTTAATATGCAAATATTGGTCCATAATATCTATCAATCTACATTATTTTGTAATCACATATTTTTATCATGCGTTACAACGACAAGAACACTCAGTCGTTCAATTTGCGCAAACTTCATACAATATTAATGCAAGCTTCCTTACATGTCTATGTTTACACGTGAATGCTCATGTGCTTCACATATTACACCTAAAGCAGCATGTTTGGTATCTCTTGGAACAGCTAGCAGTGTAGGAAATTGTTCGTTTTATTAGTAGGAATTAACGTCATATATGTTGTATGTATTTCAAGGGCGGACAAGTTCAGCAAGCAAAAAAGACAAGTGGAATCAAATAATAATTGGTGTGAATGCGTGTGGGAATCGTGTCAGGGACAAGAATAATTGTCGCAAGAGATTTGACGATATTAGGGCAAAATTAAAAAGGAAAATACAAGAACAACGCTTGCATGCTTCTGGCACTGGAGGTGGGCCGCCAGCACAACGTCTCATATTAACTCCATTGGAGGAGCAGCTTCGGGAAAAATTACTTCCCGTCGTTGTGGAGGGTTTGGCCGGTGACAGAGACATTGGAATTTATTCCTCTGAATTTCCACCAGGTGAGAAATGTTACTGTACTAGGCATGTCGTTGGTTACAGTTATGTTCGAAATTTCCGCTGCTATTTATACTTTCTTCCCAATAGAAGCATACCTACATCTATATATGTATATATGTCTCTCTCTCTCTCTCTATTTATCTATCAATATATATTTATATTTCGTTGTCCTACTAAAAGCAGTAAATAATATATCACGTGGCACTGCGTGCTCATTTGTATGTCATCTCCCACAATCCTTTGCTGCAGTGGAAGCAATTTATGCTGCCCGAAGATGGGAAACAACAGGGTAGCATACATGTCTAACACATGCTAATGAGCAAACATTACTATGTAGTGTTGCAGTACAGACATACAGTATATGTAATAGTAATTTATATTTATTTATTTGACTCCTAGAAACATGACATTACTGCCTCTTAAAATCATGCATCAAAGATATTGCAACGGCCAACAAACATCACTTGCACTAACACATTTGCATTTGGTTATTAAAAGGTCCTTTTTTGCTTTATGTCATATACAGAGAGCATAATGAGGCACACGTTGCATATGTTATGTAATTGTGTTCATATGTAGCTCACTTCATAATAGTATTTAGATCATCTAACATTGTGTTAAACCAGCTGCAATTAATATGTCATCACAGCATACACGTGAACACAGGGGGTGGGGTTGTGCACACAGCCATGTAATACGGTCTACTTTGTAGAGACCACTTACAGCTGCTTGAATTAATTGAAAGGTCACGGTGATGTAACCTTTTGGGGGAGGGACTACAGTTCTTTAAACCTGACAATCTAAACAGAAGTTAATCACAGTCATTTGAAATGGTAACTCTATGTACAAATTCACCCACCAAAGCATTATGTATCTGTAAGGAATCCGCTCCGCGGTTTACGGTTTGCCTTGCCTTGCAGACCTGTGCGGTCCGGAGCACTTCTCCTGATGTTTGCTGCAGCCTGGATTCACTCACCAAAGCAATACACACTCCCTCTGGTATCTACTGCAGCTGTGCAGCCTATCACTGCAACCTAGCCTTGTATTCACTCATTGGAGCAGTACCTTCACACCCCCTCCGGGGATTGGCCCGCTGGCCTTTAAGTACTGCTTTCCCACAATGCTCCCCGCCCAGCATAGTCCTTTCCGGATGTCACCTGTTCTGCCACAAGCTCTCGCTTGTTCTCCTGTGCTGAAGCGGAGGTTTCCCCTGCGTCCTTCAGCTTCCTTTCTCCTGTGCTGAAGCGGAGGTTTCCCCTGCATCCTTCAGCTTCCTGTTCTCCTGTGCTGAAGTGGAGGTTTCCCCTGCGTCCTTCAGCTTCCTGTTCTCCTGTGCTGAAGCGGAGGTTTACCCTGCGTCTTCAGCCTCCTGGTTTCTTGCACTGAAGCGGAGGTTTCCCCTGCGTTTTCAGCATCCTGGTTTCCTGCACTGAAGCGGAGGTTTCCCTGTGTATCTTCAGCTTCCTGGTTCCTGGGGCCTACTACTCTTTCCCTAATGTAGAGAGGCCGTGTCCTGGTTCCTGCGCTGAAACGGAGGATTCCCCAGCCCGCTCAGGACTCTTGCACTGTGCACTGGTTTACCCGTGCAGCTAGGCGGTGTGCTACTCTGGTCTGCCTACCACCTCCTGAGATCAGTACCATGGACCATGGTCGCCGCACGTGCAGAGGCCACCCCCGCGCTCCTAAGCTGAAGCGGGGCTTTCCTGAATACCTGTTGCCGAACTCCTGCTTGAACAATGTTTATCCTGATGTCTCCTGTCCTGACCCTGGCTTGTACAACGACGATGCTGTCTTCTCCTATCCTGATCCTGCTACGTATGACTATGAACTGCGCAATCCGGATCAGCCTGCGCGGTCTAAGGTCGGTGCTTTTACAACCCTACCTCAGCCACGCGGTCCGACCCTGGTTTGTGGCGAGCAGAACCCTGACAGTATCAAAACGTACGTTACACATTCGTTCACTCAGATCTATTGTTCAACTTATATCAACACCAAATTATCACACCAGTAGCATCTGTGAGCGACACACTGCAAGTGTTGTGTTGTTGAGTGGCAGCCACATTCAGCCCTGCAACAGCTTCTATTACTGTAGCACACATATCCAGTAATAAAATCAAAAACTTTTCCAATATTACCTACTTAATGATAAGCATTGTCAACGTTGATCTCATGATAGTGATGTACATTGTGATTGTGATATTACTACACAACATATGCAGTGTATGTCCAATATTAATAATATTGTTAAAACGCATTACTGCATAAACATTGTATGTTGTATGTTAGTGAACTAAAAAGTCCAAAGTACACTGGCATGTACATTGTTATTAAAACGAATAATGTTCAGTTTGCCACTCACATCTTTTCATTTCATGAAGTGATGCTGTTAGTTAGCCATACACCCCCCCCCAATTCCTCACACACATAGGAAGACAAGACTAAGGCCTAACTGACCAGAAACCCCACCTACCAGGCCTCCCCGGAGTAAGTAATCTCGGATGAAACCATAGAGTCTAAAGGGTCTCCACCCAGCCCGCCTTCACTGGAGACCGTTTCTGGACCCGCCCCCAAGGGTCTTAAACCCCACTAACCGGTCCATTACTAAAGACCGGTTCAACACCTTTTAGACCCCATTAGGGTCGACTTTCCTTTCTTTTTCTAGCCGCTGTCACTGTCCCAGCGGCCCCTTACCCAACTCTCCCCCTCCTGCCCATTTTGGCTGTTTATCTCCAGCACTAGTCCAAGGAAAAAATTCAAGGACATTGTTGGGGACTTTTCTCTGGTGGACATTTGGAGAACACAACATCAGGGGCAAAGGGATTATACCTTTTACTCGGCTCCTCACCAGTCTTATTCCCGTATTGACTACTTTCTTGCTACCAAGAACATCCTAGAGGCCACCACAGACTCAGACATCGGCCCAATTACGTGGTCAGATCATGCCCCTATCACCATGACCCTCTCCATTCCATTTGGGAAAATTACCTCGTATAGCTGGAAACTTAACGATTCCCTACTCAACCACTCCGGGACAGTGTTGGAACTCAAAAAGTCCCTCAGGGAATACTTTAGAATAAACAAAGGCTCTGTGTCATCTCCAGCAAGCCTGTGGGAAGCCCATAAGGCGACAATCCTAGGTAACCTTATCTCGATTGCCTCCAACCGGAAAAAAACTAAACTCAAATTAACCAAAGAGCTTACAGACAAAATAATCAATTTAGAGCAGCAGCATAAAAATAACCCCTCCCGGAGAATTTACAAACAGTTGACAACTGCTCAAAACGATTTAAGAATAATACAATTGGAAAATGTAGAAAAAGCTCTTAAATGGACGGGTCAGAGGTACTATGATAAAGGGAACAAGGCCGAAAGACTTCTTGTTAGTAAGTTATGAGGAATACAGAAAAGGTCACAAATAACGGCGATCAGGAATAACTCTGATGCACTCCAATACAACGAAAAAAAAATAGCAGAGGAATTCACCAAATTCTACACCAAATTATATAACTTAAGGACCCACTCTGCTAATTCTAGTATAACGAACTCGGCATTAGCCGCTGATTACTTATCCGATTGCAATCTTCCATCACTAACAGAGGAAGAAAATATCTTCCTAAACGCAAAAATTACGCTAGACGAATTAGAAGTCGCCGTTAGGGCCTCAAAAACCTCCAAGGCGCTGGGCCCTGATGGTTTCACAAATGCCTACTACAAGAAATTTTTCCCCATCTTGTCCAAACACCTATTAAGCTTGTTCAACTCATTCCTAGAAGGGAGTCCTATCCCATCCACAATGTCGTCCGCAAATCTGGCTATAATACTTAAAGAAGGGAAGGACCCCACCCAATGTGGCAGTTACAGACCAATCTCACTGTTGAACAACGACCTTAAACTATATAGTAAAATTTTGGCGAACAGACTTAACCCTATCCTCCCGAGACTAATACACAAGGACCAGGTCGGTTTGTCCTGGGCCGACAGGCCTCAGACAATACCCGTAAAATAATTAACTTAGTAGACCATGCCCACCTTTCAGGCTCAAAGGCGATGCTATTAAGCCTAGATGCAGAGAAGGCATTTGACAGAATTGACTGGCTATTTCTAGACCAAACACTGATAAAATTTGGTTTCACAGACTCGTTCTTAAAGGGTGTTCAAGCACTTTATCAGAACCCTTCTGCCTCAGTACGACTCTCGGGTGGAGGCTTTGAACGATTCCAAATCAAAAATGGCATCCGACAAGGATGCCCCCTATCCCCCCTCCTCTTCGCCCTCACGATTGAACCACTGGCGTCTAAAATAAGACAAAACCCGAACATCCAGGGTATCCCTATTGATAAAGCGCAATACAAAATTTCCCTATTCGCTGATGATATCATTCTTACTTTGACTAAACCCCTAACTTCCCTCTCTAACCTTCAGAAGGAACTAACGGAGTTTGGTAAAGTATCAGGTTACAAAATAAACAGCGACAAATCAGAGGCTCTAAATCTTAGTCTCCCAGATCCCGAGTCAAACTCCTCAAAACAAACTTTAACTACAGATGGTGCCCTTCATACATTAAATATCTGGGAATTAATGTGTCAAGGCATTACCGGGATTTATACCGGGATAACTACCTGAAGTTATGGGACAAGATCAAAAAAGATCTAGATCAGTGGGAAGGTTACCAGATATCGTGGTTCGGTAGAATGATACCTACCAAGATGAATATACTCCCAAGAATGTTATACCTTTTCCAAACACTCCCGACCCACATTCCGGGCACTGATCTAAAACATATTCAGAACAGATTGTTTCACTTCATTTGGCAGGGCAAGAGACCCAGAGTCGCCAGATCGGTCCTGTTGGCAGCAAGATCTAGGGGAGGACTGGGAGTTCCTGATCTACATAGATATTACTTAGCTGCACAGCTCAAGCAGGTAGTAATGTGGAACTCGGACCCGACCCGTTGTAGTTGGGTAAAGATAGAGACTCGATGTGCCAAAATGCCTTCTCTGCAAGCCTGTCTCTGGAGCCTGGACAGAGGAGAGGGGCATACACACAATCTTAAACTACAGGCCTCACGTTTCACGTGGGACGTATGGATAAGATGCAAATACAAATATGGCCTTACCACCAAAAGTTCCCAATTGACCCCTATTTTTAACAATCCAAAGTTTCCCCCGGGATGTGGATCTAAACTGTTCGACCAATTCAACACACGGGGTATAGAGGCGATTGAGGACCTACTGAGCCTAGGGAGGCTTCTGAGCTACCAAGAATTGAGGACCAAATATAAAATTAGAGAATTGGACACGTTTAAATACCTCCAAATCAGAAACTTTATTAGGACAACATGCCCTCTCCCAGAATACCCCACTCTCACGACGTTTGAACAACTTTGCGAGACAAAAACCCACCAGAAAGGTCTAATCTCAGACATATATGGTGCTCTAGAGCACTCCTCGACCCCCAAAGAGCATGACTATATGCTCAAATGGGCAGCAGACCTGAATATAAATATAGACAGAGAGACTTGGGAAGAAATCTGGCAGGCAGCCTCAGAAACTTCCCTATGCACTACAATAAAGGAAAACATTTATAAAATTATGTTTGGCTGGTATCTTACCCCAGCACGATTAAACCAGATCTACCCTCTGGCATCAGACCTATGTTGGAGAGGCTGTGGTCATAGAGGGGACATGGTCCACATCTGGTGGACCTGTCCAGAAATTGTGAAGTACTGGGCCACGGTCCAAATTTTGATAAAAGAGGTCACCGACCTGGAAATACCTATCGAACCACTGACCTATCTGCTGGCCGCACCGATGACCGACATAGTCCGGCCAACCAGGAAATTAATATCCTTCATTCTGACCATGGCAAGATGCTGTATTGCGGCCTCTTGGAGGAAAACAACCACGCCGGCACTGGGAACGATCAAAAAAAGAGTCAGCGAGGTGATGATCATGGAAAGGCTTACCGCCATCGTGAGACAAAAACTCCCCACCCATGAGGACATCTGGGAACCGTGGATCTCCTGCAATAGGGTCAGACAACCAGCTCCAACGAGACAGAGGTCTACCCCCTCCCCATAAGAGAACAAAATCTACCTGTGAGACTACATCCCCAACAGCCAGATGGGAAACCCACCCCCCCTACCCCTCCCCCCTCCTCTCCCCACCCTCCACCCCCCCCCCCCTGCCTTCCCTCTTGGAAGGCACTCCCCCCTCTTTAGTGTCAACTGAGGTTGTCAATCTGTTTCCCCCCCAAAAAATATGTCGATTTAAAAATGTTAGGCTATATCGCTTGTTGTACCTGCATTCATATCTAACTGCCTAATAAAATAATTTGGAAAAAATATATATATATATATCCTGTATACAGTATACTGTAAGTACATACTGTATAATGTAAAATAACCCGTTCTGTGGGTCTGAGCGGGTTGAAATTTACATGGTCCCCATGCGGGAGGACCCTTGCCATAGTGGCAAAATATCAGCCTTCCAAGACCCCCGGAACTGGAGATACAAAAAGACAGTTTAAAAGCACATTAGCAAAGTGGCTTTTTTTCTGCCATGCAAGTCAATGGCAGAAACCTGAAATTTAACATCACCCTGACTCCGTTCTGTTGCCACGAGAGGGTCGCAATTTGCCATGCAATCCTGCCGCAACTAGGACTACATGGTGACCGAATATGGGCCCTCTAGCTCGAACCGAACCGGAGTTGTGGGTTCCAGGTTTCTGCTCATTCTGACTTAGCCGGTTCAAAGCTTTCTCCGCCATTGCGCTCAATGGTAGGACCCTCCTCGCCGGCGTGACCCTTTCTCGCCGCCATTACTGCTGGGACCCTGTTGGGGTCAAGTGAGGGGGTTCCTAACATCTAGGGGCCAAATAAATTTTATTTCTAGGTGCCCTAAAACAAAAGTTCCCACGCCAATTGACCTAGTTCCCACGCCAATTGCCGTAGTTCCTACGCCAATTGCGCGACCAGGCAGTAAAAAAACAGTGCAGCAAGCCGCTACAGTACAGGTCTTTTATTGGTGGAGTCAGTACAAAAACATTTATTTACAATATTGAAACATTTATAAAGTGCACAGCAATTCAAAACATCAACACACACAATAATACATTCTGCAGCCTTTATTACATTCTTCTGCCACAAAACATTTTTGGTGCATGGGGCACAGGGAGTTAAAGAGACTTGCTTTTTATGTACTATATTTGGGGGTTGTCTTTGGGGGTTTATTCATCCAATTATTATGATTAACTGCCTTTTGAAATGACACTGCTGTTAACTATGTCAGCCACACACCTCCAGAGTTTTTAATCCCTCCCTAGCCAAGCATATTGGCATTGTGTTCTTAATCCGCCCATAGCCGAGCTACAAACACTCAGCACGCCTGCTTCTAATCACACCATCCCCCTCCCCCAAGCCTTAGAGGCCTGTTGTTTGAACGGTAATGCTTTGAAAAGTCCCCTCTCGAATTTGAAATGTAAATCTGATGTGCAAAGCACTGTGAGAATTGAGAGTACACTGAGACAGTATTTCATCAGGGTGTGAAAATATTTGTCAGTCACTACTGTATGGTTTACAGTCACATGTTTTTAATACAATACAGTACATTCGTTCATATCTTTAAAATAAAAATATATAAATCCTGGTATAAATCCTGGTAAAATATTTTATAAATAAATAAATAAAATAATTCATTGGAGCACTGTAGGGGTGGCTGTAAATGATTATGATTCGCAGGAAAGTGAATAAATATTTATTTTATTTTAAAAATAATCAGGAATAATACATACAGTAATGCAGTCTTTATTACGTTATTTTGGCAGCTTGAAATTGGATAACCATTTGGAAAACCTTTGTGAAACATGGGGAAACATGAGTAATGCACATTTATAAGAATACTGTACTGTACTGTACTGTAATGTACTGTATAATATACTGTACTGTATATACTGTATAGTAAAATTAATTTTTCTTTAGTCTTTATCTTTTCCTCATTCTGTCTGCAGTACAGTAGTTCATTGAGAGAGGAGAAGTTTTGTGTACATCATTGCTGCTGTTTATATACTGTACATTTGACTGTACAAGCAGATTTGACTGGAAACAATGCCCCCATCCCCCTAGGCCACCGCTTTTCCTGGAACAACAAGAAAACCAAAAATGTGTGCAGTTACTGTACTGTATTATGGCAGAACTACTGTACAGTAGGTGGCTGGTGCAGCTTTCTCTGGAAAGAAAAAAAATGGGGCAGTTACTGTAGAAGGCAGTTACTGTAGTACTGTCAAACTAGTGTACTGTATACTGTACTTGAACTACTGTATACTCTGACTACTGTTAAATTCTATGTACTGTAACCTGATGGCTGGTGCTGCTCTCTCTGTAAAGAAAAAACTAACTACTCTATACAGTACTCTTACTATCTGGAAAGAAAAAATCTTTGCCATACTTACCTGTAACATACTGTACTTACAATACTACAGCACAGTACTACTTTCCTGATGCTTGGCCATTACGCGCGATGACAATGGGCAACATAGTGGCAATATGGTCTATATATTTATTGCAGCGTTCCACGGTGAGTACATCGTTCCAAAAACTCAGTATGCCTTTCAACAACTCATCCTTTTTGGAGGGTTTCACCACTTTCCGGATATGGTCCTTCAGCTGATGCCAGACCATTTCGATCGGATTGAAGTCTGGCGACCTGTCATTGGAAAGAAAGGACAATTGGTTTAAGAGCTAAAAACAGTGGGGAACAAAAATGGGACACGGTCTACTGCACTTACTCCGCTGGTGTCTTCACCCAGTTGATGCCGCGCTCAAGGATATGCGCCGTTGACGCAGTGTGCTTGGGATCGTTGTCCTGGTAGAAGCGGTGACCATTGGTGAAGTCGCGTGTGATGTATTGCACTATCTCGGGCACAATGTTGTCTTGGAAGTAAGTTTTATTCATGATTCCTATAGCAAGAAAAGAAAAGTGCTCAAAAAACTGCACAATAGTACAGTACAGTGCATACGGTAAGGCAACACTAGTCAAGTACAGTGCATTAGGCGACATTATATTTGAAACATTTTACCTTCAAAGATGACAATGCATTCCGGTCCATGCCTAGAGATGGCACCCCACACATGCAGCTCACAGGGTGTTTTGGCCGCGGCTTCAAAGATAAGCGGCCTTTTTTGTGGAACGCAAATCGTGCAAATCTCTCCAGCGACACAGTAGACTCATCAGTGAAGATGCAATCCTGGAAAGTCTCCGCTGTGTAATGACAAGAAATAAAAAAAATTTGCGGCACAGTGCAGTACAGTTTGCGAAACAACACTTTTACCTCCTGTACTGTCCAGTACTAACCTCACACGTCCATATTTCCATCCAATGCTGCGTCTCATCTTCTTTATGCTGCTCTCGGATACAGTCATATTGTGCTTTTCCTGCAGAGTGTATTTGACCCTTAATGCACTCCTCTCATCATTCTCCTCACTTATTTTGTCCACCAGAAGAGTTGTCTCCCTACAATGTAAAGAAATTATATTGTTTTATTAATATGCAGCAATATAAAATGTATATACATGTAATGTTGTCATATACAGTACATTAAATACTGTATAAATAGACAAAATATATACAGTACTGTATACTGTTGTACTATAAATATAAATATACCAAATAAATATACTGTTTTAATATAAATATAAATATACAGTACATCCTATTCAGTATATACCGTTGTAAGCTTAATTGAAATATACAAAAAATGTATACTGCTGTACTATAAATATAAATAGACAATATATATATACTGTTGTACTATAAATATAAATATACCAAATAAATATACTGTTTTAATATACATATAAATATACAGTACATCCTATTCAGTATATACCGTTGTAAGCTAAATTGAAATATACAAAAAATGTTTACTGCTGTACTATAAATATAAATAGACAATATATATATATACTGTTGTACTATAAATATAAATATACCAAATAAATATACTGTTTTAATATAAATATAAATATACAGTACATCCTATTCAGTATATACCGTTGTAAGCTTAATTGAAATATACAAAAAATGTATACTGCTGTACTACTGTAAAAATATAAATAGACAAACTACTGTACAGTATGTTGTAATATTAATCAACAGAAATAACAACAGTATTACAGTAGATACAGAACTGTACTGTACACTACCGACACGTTTAATCCGAGCACGGCTAGCACCGCAAGCCGGGGGATGCCCCGGCGTGCTAGCCGCACTCCCTCAGCGTGCCGCGCATCACCGATGCGCGGTCACGCGTCATCGGGTGCCTGCGCCCCTGCACGCGCGTCCAGGGCTCCCCGAGGGAGCCCTGGTGTCCCGCGATGTGGGGGACGGCGGCAGGGGGTTCCGGGGGACCCGGCGGACCCGGCAGCGGGAGGGAGAGCGCCCTGATCGGAGGGCGCTCTTCCGCTGCTTCGGCGCGCGCCCGGCACCCTCCGGCGCGCGCCAGGTTACTGCTGCGGCCGAGAACGGGCAAATGCTCGAATAAACTCGGCCGCAGCAGTAGATGTAAAGTACAGTTTTCTATATTTTTTTTTGTTAAGTTTTATAAATATACTTACGCGTTTGTTACCCTTGGTGCCTTTTTCCGGTCTCTGTTTTTTCCTTGTGCATGATAGCTCACGGTGGTTAATGGCACAACGAGGTCAGAAGTAGCTAGCCAGCATTGGATAGCAGCAATTCGTTGTCCGCTCCTGTACATCTCCTTAATTCGCATGCTGAGATCCTTTGAAATCTTTTTAACAGGCATTGCTGCGAGTGGAAAGAAATACAAACACAAGAATGTATATTCGATGTTTAGTCGATGTGTATTCTATGTGCAGTCAATCCACAAAATGGATGGTGTATTTATACGGTAATGACTCACACGCCCACTTTCAACACCTGTACCTGGCCGCCATGCATAAAAGGTCACACACTTTGCATAGGCCACCACTCCAGGATCTTTATCTGAACTTGCCCTTGTCCAGATACTGTACTGCATCGTGCCACCTGCTTCAATGGAGTATCCCCGGTTCTATGGACCCAAGAACCCACTCACCTCTGCCGTGCCTGTCATGCTGAAAAAGCGAAAGGCAGGAGCCGTTTCCACACCAAGGGCAAAGCGACAGGCTAAGGCCAATAAAGAAAACCTTCTGCTGACCCCAAAGGTTAAGGGTTTTCTTAGACGTAAGCCTCATTATGTGAAGAAGATATATGGTAATACGCTCTCTACGCAAAACGAATGGCAGCCAACCCATCGGACCCGCAGACCACTTCCTCCCATATGCTTCGACGACTCTGCTTTAGCTGTCCCGGAAATCTTCATCCCGTCTTCTCCACCCCCATCTTCTCCGGTTCCATCTGACGACGCTGCCGCCTCAGAAATCCACGGGTCACTGTCTCCTTTGCTCTTAGACGACTCTGCTTCTCGCCCGGAAATCCAAAGGTCATCTTCTCCATCCCTCTTCGATGACGCTGCCGCTTCTCCTCTACCGGGTATCCACAGGTCACCTCCTCCACTCACCATCGATGCCGCTTCTCTCCATGGAACCCCCATCTCATCCTCCATTGCACCCATCCCCCCAGATGTCCAGACGCCATGCACAAGAAGCAGCTTGTTGGACCGGATGCTGAATGGGATAAGTTTGGATCTCCCCGGGAATTCTATTGTGCTTGCAAAGATAGATCTGCTTCTGGAGACAATGCTAAATGTGGAGCAACGGGTGCTACAAATGGAGCAAGGGATGGATCAACGGATGCTACAAATGGAGCAACGGATGGATCAACGGATGGAGAAGATAGAGGCTGACATTGCGGGCATACATTATTTGCTCGGTGCTAATGCCCCTGTTTCCCCGACGCCGGAGCAGGAGGGTGACATGGATGTGATGAATGGGCCCTTAGACCCCCTTCCATCACCAAGCACCCCCCCTCCACCACAAGATGTAGTGTACATGTATGCCGTTGAGGAGGACATGACAACCCCGTCAAGACCACGTCAGGAGACAACACGGCGACCACGACTGGAGGAAAGCTTCCTCCCTGACATCCTACCATCGCCCGTCGCCTCAAGCACACCCGTTCCCAAAAGACCTACACCCGCTCGCATCGAAACAGTGCCCGACATCACCCTGCGCGATCTGACAGCAGCGCTTAGGGAGAAGTATAGGGTGATGAGTGCTGGTGTACCCCACTAGTATGCCTTGATCATTTTTAAGCACCATGTTCCCTACACGTTGTACTGCGAGTGGGTATTCAAAGTGAACTACGATGGGAATCGCGAAAAAACGGCCCTTCCTGCCAATTTAAGGAAAAACATTATGGAAGAATTGCGGCGCTTTTATACAGTTACAGATCCTGTAATGAAAGGCGTTAGAGACTGCATTAATGGCGTTTTGCGCCATGCAAGGAATCGGCAATGGATGGACAATGTGGAGGACTGTCAGTGAGACCATACTGTTGTGCTGAACTGTATTGTACTGTACATGTTTTGCCCTACAGTACCTGCTGTACTTAAACAAAGGAGATGTTGTTGATTGTTTTTTTTCACAGGACATGCACAACTCCAGTACCTGAGGGCCGCAAAAATGCACGGTTTTCAATATTGCCCTGAAAACCTGCCCTGTTTGCTGCCCTCTAGGACTGAACTGGTGCAGGTCTGACTGACAGTGTTGCGTACCATCCCACTGTACTGTATACAGTACTGGGTTTCTTTAATAAAGGAGATGTTACTTAAAATGTCACTTTAACTCCCTTTGCCCCATGCACCAAAAATGTTTTGTTTTGTTGATGGTTAGAATTGCTGTGCACTTTATAAATGTTCCAATATTGTAAATAAATGTTTTTGTACTGACTCCACCAATAAAAGACCACGTTGAATTGCCTCACATTGTTTCCATTTGCTCCTTTGCCAGTGTAACAAATGTAGAGGCTTGCTGCACTGTTTTTTTACTGCCTGGTCGCGTAATTGGCGTAGGAACTACGGCAATTGGCGTGGGAACTAGGTCAATTGGCGTGGGAACTTTTGTTTTAGGGCACCTAGAAATAACATTTCTTTGGCCCCTAGATGTTAGGAACCCCCTCACTTGATCCCAACAGGGTCCCAGCAGTATTGGCAGCGAGAAAGGGTCACGCCGGCGAGGAGGGTCCTACCATTGAGCGCAAAATCCGAACAGTATTATTACAGAATAGAATGGCTCTTGATTATCTGCTAGCCTCACAAGGAGGTGTTTGTAAACTTGTAGGACAGAAGTGCTGTGCCTATATTGAGGATGAGTCTGGCGCTATTCATAAAGATATGGATAAGCTACTGGAAATTCAGGCAAGGATGCGTAAAGAATCCTCAGGCCTTAGCTTAAATTGGATGTCAGGACTCACTAGTTGGATCGAAGAATTGGGTATGAAAATTCTCTATGGTTTTATTGTAGTGATTAGTATAATCGCAGCAATTTTTTTTTCACTGTGCTAAGTGTGCAATGCTTTCATTTGTCTCAAGGAAACCTTCAGTTTCATCTCACGCCATGTATGCAACTAATAATTCATATGTGGCCATGTACAGAGTCTATGATACTATTGGTCCCCATAAGGCCATAGTCATAGAGAAGCATACCTAGTAAGGGTATTTGTTCTTTTAGAGAACAAAAAGGAGGGGATTGTTAGGACCAATATGTCAGGCCAGAATCTGCACTCATGTTAAGCTTCCATTTTGTATGGTCATAACTAGTTAAGATTCTGTAGTCAGCCTTATGCTGAAATATAATTCCTAAATGCACTCAGTTTCTGCCAAATTGCATTTCTTTTCTTCCTGCTAAGGATATTGCTAAGATACTTTTGTGTTGTCAATTTCCTGATATTTTAGTTAGAATATAATAGAATGGTTCTCTGCAAGAAGCAAAATAGTGTAATATAGTTGCTAAAGACTCAAGGTCTCTTTTGATAACAGACAATGAATAAGCTATGTAGTCAGACATTGCTTGTATTGGGAAAAGACACGTCCCAAAAGTCACGCCACTAATATGTCCTGCCCCTAGATCACGCCTCTAATCAAAGATACGCCTATGTTACGCCTATGTTACGCCTCTAACCAATATCTTTTTTTTTTCTGTATAAAAGTCATTACCCTATGAGTAATAAATTGAGACAAAGGATTTGAAACCTGGCTTGCGTTACGTTTCATTTCGTTCGTCTACCAGCCCTGATAGTTCATCAAAGATCGAAGATAACAGTTGCAGGGCATGAAAGCTTCCTGGGAAGTCTGCTGCAAACGCTGCAGATGGTGTATCCAGTCACAAGGCTTCAGTGTACTTGGCAGAGGAAAGGTTCCTCTCGGTTCTGAAGCGTAGGTGAAGGAATACGGTTTTCCTTCAAATATTATCCATCGAAATCCCCCCATTAGCCATTTTCTTTTCTGAGGAAAAACAAAAAGAAAAGTTTTAATATACAGTAATGGTCAGCCCCCTAAAGAAGTACCCAGCCAGCCCCACCAATAATTATCGCACCGATATTTATACAGTATTGTCAAAATAAAAAAAAAAACACAGAAAATAATACGGCAACAATATAGTACTCACCATTGAATTTCCCATTCAGCTGGCGCCGGCGCCGGTCCACTGCCAGTCCAGCTTTCTTCATCATCCATGTCGATAGTTTGCAGCGGGACTAGTCCACCTGTAGTCAGCTGGTGAGGCTGGAAATCGCTTAGGTACATGTAAGCTTCATCAAAACTGCACGCGAAATCCGGCTCAGGCTCAGGCTCAGGGTTGTCACTGACGGTGGGACCGTTATTGGAAGCCGGTGCTGGTGCTGGTGCATTGCTTGGCAGCGACTGTCGCTTCTTAGTTGGTTTTAACACGACCCTTCGCCTTTTGCCGCCTTCATGATCATAGATACCGGAACAATCCGGCGATACACACCAATAACCTCCAACAAATTGTGGCTCAATACGATAAAAACAGGGATCGCTACATAACCTTTTCCTTACTGCACGCTTCCACGTATGAGGAGTTGGCGAAAATTTGTAAAAGTGATAGTTTTCAATAAAATACTGATAAATTTGAGCAACTGTTGCCATCTTATCATCTGTTGCATTAATCGCGGCACATATCAAATACGCGTAACTTCTGTCGGGTTTTTGGAAAGCGGGCTGCACTTGAACACTCATGGCGGGCGGGTCTCTGGAGAATACTGTAACTGAAACTGGTCTTTGTCTTTCTTTAATATGAAAAGCCTAAATTGATCCATTTTTGCAACCTCTTCCTTCTGTCTCAAGGCCAAGGCCAAGTTACAATGGCACACTGTGGTACAGTATCTTTTTTAAATGAAACACCTGCAAGCCGACACATTACTTATTCGGCGCATTACAATTCATGAATATCTGCCATCTGGCGGACACGCGAAGCATTGCAGCCTATTAAAATCCGAACCATTATCAATAAACGCATCAACCGCGTATCAGCCGAACATGACCCGTGGCTGGGAACGCAAGATGAACGCGGCATGCGCCAGGTGAACAGCGTCGCATTCCAGGAACAAGCCAGGTAAAACCCGGTGATTTGTTAGAATAAAAGCTGCCGCAGCAGTACCTCCCCTGTTTGTGGGAAGCTTGGGCTTGCCACGGCCAAAGCCCATCTTTCCACTCTCATTCTAGATATCTCAGTGACTTGAATGAGAGTGGATGGAGGAAGAGAACCCTCAGTCCTGTTGGGATTGGAGCCCATTCTCCAGTTTATTCGTGTCTCCTCCTGAAGGTGTTTGAGATCAGCACCCCTCAGTCGCTCGAGGAGGACTTTCTCCAAATATAGTCTTTTTCCTACGTGCGCGGTCATGAGATTTCCCTCGCGTCGGGTGCTAGTCTTATTGTAGGCAGACTGTATGACAGCAGTTGCAGAGCGTTTAAAAACCACCCTTTTCCCACTTAATGGGGTTGCTATTTCAGCCCCTTTCTGATTAAGTTGCAATTCCACACCCACTTCCAGAGAATGTCCCATCTTTTCAGCTTCATCAACTAAGGATTCTTCTGGTTTTAATTCAGCACATGTACCTTCTTTTGTTGCCTGCTGGGTGGCTGAAGGTTTTGCTAGTGCTTGTTTAGGTGGTTCAAATTTTGCAACCTTGTCTTTCAGATGAGCGGTATTCCCAGCTCTCACTGTACCCTTGTCTTCATGGGTTTTTGATGCTGTGGGATACTGACGCTTAGTCAGTGTCAATACTTGTCCTTGTAGGACTGTAATCTCATCCGCGAGAGATCCCTGTTTTTTGAGTGCGTCTTGCAAGTCTCTTCTCAGGGAATTTATCTTCATGCTTTGCTTTCTATGAGCTTGCCTCCACATTTTTATTGCATTGTGAAGCACTATGAACTTCTTTCATGGGCCACAGTTACTTGTTTCATGTTCTGGACCTTCTTGTGCTCCCTTTTGTGCCGCATCACCTGGGTTCTAAGCTTGGCTTTTAGTGTTGCTTTGGTGATGCTCAGGGTAGCCTTCAGTTTCTCATGCTGCTTTGCGGGGACATACTGGGTCATCAGATGTTCCTGCAGCACTTGAATTTCTTTAACAGCCTGCAGATTGTCATCCTGCAGAGTTCGCTGCTTCTCCTCTGCCTTCTTGAGGTGCGTACGCAGACCTTGTAGTTGGTTCTGCAGTCGGTGCTCCTTGACTTCTTCTGTCAACTGAAAATTTTCTTCTTTCAGTTTTAAGTTTTCTCTTTTTAATCTTGAATTTTCTCCTTTTTCAGTCTCTGTATTCTTCAGGGCTTCTTTGCAGTCCTCCTTCCATTTACGCACATCTGCTTTGAAAATGACAATCTCCTTCTCTAGGTTGAGTGTCTGAACCTCTTTCTGAGATACGTCCACTTCTATCCGGACACTGTTGACCTCCTGTTGTGAGGCAGTCAGCTCTATACGAAGAGTGTGAACCTCTTGCTGGAAGACTGTCATCTGCTTCAGTGCCTCCTCATACTTCCGCTTTAGCGTAGCCACCATTTTATCAGATTGGCTCTGCTTTTCATCCATGGCGGAAATAGTAGCCTTTGCAGTATCTAGCTCAGTCTTGAGATCGTCCAATTCTGTCCTGGCTACAGAGTAAATTGTGAGCACATCTTTTTGTAGCCTCACGTTATTTTTCTGTAGCTCTGTGTTATCTGCTCTCTCAAGTTTCAATTGTTCTCGAAGTAGATCACTGTCACTGGATCCACCCGGCTTTTCTTGCAACTGTAATAGCTGACGGAAATATTTGGTGATCCACTGCTCCCGCTCTGTCTCCTGCTGTTCATATTCTTCATCAAAGGGAGCGGTCTTTTCTGTTCGTGCCGAGTTCAGGCACCCCCACCATTCTTGGGGTGTTTGGTTGGTGTGACTCGGTTCGGGTTCCCCGTAAGAGATGTCTTAGCCTTTATTGGACTGGAAGGGGCCCCTCTTCCGTGGGGTAGGGTTCATTACAGGAACGCTGCATCTTGTCCTCCATTTTTAGACTATCAGGTGTAATTTTCTGCCTGACCTCAGGAGGCGCTATTGCAGCTGTTGCCACTGTATTTGCTAGAACCCCCAATTGTGGTAGTCCTACAGGTGGGCATATTTTGCTTGTAGAGGTCGTTGCTCTCACAGGCATCTCTGTAGAATTTTTCTTTCTTGGATAAGTTTTACAATATCAGCAGTACTGTGCATGCATTTTCTCTCATCAGGTATATAAGATGTGCAGTTGCTACGTTAAAAAGTCTATTTGCTTTACACCATTTACTTGCTAGGTTTAAACTCTCATTAGGTATGCTGAATGTGTAGTTGCTAGGAAAAAAAACTTCTGTTTGCTTTACACCATTTACTTGCTAGGTAAAATCTCTCCGCTTCAGCAACAGAATTTGGTTTTCTGCCTGAGTTCAGTAATTTTCAGTTTCATCTTTGGGTATTATGGCATTCACACTTCACACTTTGGGTGTCTGTTTTTGCTCCCAAGATATATATAGGCAGACTTTTTTACTTGCATATATATAGGCAGACTTTTTTACTTGCAGAAAAAAAAACATTCTTTGCAGTGGACTATTTCTTTCATTCCCGGCAGGGTGACTCAACATTCAGCAATTGGTTTTGAAAAACCTTTTACACAGTTCAGAAATCACTTTTTCCCCTATAGATCAATTTTACACTCAGCATATGTTTGCTAAAAATTCCCCTGCTTCAGCACAGTCTTGTATAAATTTTCACACTTTTCTGCATATACTCCATTCACAGCTGATAGCCCTATGCGGTGTGGCAACCTTTATTTGCAAAATTAGCACCACTCGTGGGTCCCCATCTGTATTCACTGCTTCAGCGAAACTTTTGAAAACAATAAACACCTATCCCTTTTTAAGGGCTGACTCACTTCTTGAACCCTGACTATGTCTGGAAGGCAAAACCCCTATTTCAATGACCATATTACACTTTGTGATAGGCAAAATAAGGTTTAGCTACTTCAGCAGTCTCGCTCCTCTAGGGATTGGGGCAAAGAGTCCATCTGTGGTTTGTAAGTTTCAGTGCAGTGTGGTTTCAGTGGTGTGTATCCCTTTAACTCTGATCTCTGCTGCATGAGGTTTTTTTTGTTTTCTCAGACTGTTTGTAGGCAAAAAGCATAACAAAAAAATTCACATAAAAATCTCCGGTCCTTTTTAACTTCAAAGACACCTCTTGTCCCACCTCGGACACCATATGTAGACGGACGTTCACAGAGGTACACAATTGGAGGCTTTTATAATGTGAAATTATAATAAGGCTTTATTGTGCCTTTTCCTTTTCATCAGGAAATCATCCAAACACAGGGGGGGAACAAAGCTTCTATTCACTTGGGAGTATCTCTAGTGAAAATACCATGCAATTAATTCACAACTCCCTAAGTCAAGCATGTATCGCAGCCCCAAAACATATACAGGTAGCATGAAATAAGCAGATATAAGCAGTCTCTTAATTATGAAAGTCTTATCTGTTTCTTGCTGTAGAGTAAGCTTCTCTGCTCTCCTGGAACCGCACCCGTGCACGCAAAGAAAATATCAGCATCCAGGTTTAGAAGTCTTATTTGGTGTCTTGCAATCAGCTATGCTGGGCAGAGCTCAAGACCGGTCAGCTCCAGAGATGTGTGTTCTCTTGGTCAGTCTCTCCTGGGAGTCTTAAGAACACTGCTCTGTCTCTCCAAAGGTCAGCTCTCAGTCAGAGCTAAGGAGTCACTTCCTGTCTCAACAGACAGGCTTTTGTAAGCAATCTAGATCAGGCAGGTGGTGTTTATTAATTGACTACCAGCAGTTAACCACCACACAAAAGGCACATTACTTGAACAGGGATTACTCCCCTGTTACAGACATCTAAACCACTATCATGAGGGATTATAGTGTACAAATTAGTTACATCCATGGTAACCAGGTAAAACAATGTTTTTTCCACCCAGGGGTACTGCACGTATCTTTTTCAGAAAATCAAAAGTGTCTTGTATGTAATATTTACTTTTAACTACCAAAGGCTGCAAAAAAGATATCAACAAAAACTGCTAATGGTTGATTGATGGAACATGTGGCTGATATTATGGGTCTACTTGGGGGATTTTGTAAACTTTTATGGATCTTTGGCAATAAATAGAGGGCTGGACGCCTCGGGTTTTTCATAGTAAGAAAATTTACTATTTCCTCATTAATCCATAAATTGTTTAATCCTTATTGTAGTATACCCTTAATTTCAGTTTGATACCTTAAAGTTGGATCCATGTCAAGTTTAATATAACACTCTTGATTCTCAAGTTGCCTACGGGCCTCTGTTTTGTACACACTATAGTCCTGCACTACAAATGCTCCTCCCTTGTCTTCTCTTTTAAAAATGATATTATTATTCTCCCTGAGTTTTTTTAGAGCCTCCTTTTGTGCAATTGTCAGATTGAAATTTGTATAATGATGCTTTTTAAAATATTGTTTAACATCATGTTTTATGAGGCGCATGAATACATTTACACCTGTATTTTTGAAAGGTGCAATAAACCTTGATTTTAATTTACATCGATTAGGGTTTGCTCTTGTTGCTGCCACTGCTGATCTTGCTGATTTGTGGATCTAGAAAAGAAAGATTTTAAATTTAAATTTCTTTCAAATTTGAATAATTAACCTCTAATTCAAAGGGCCTAGGTCTTGTAGTCGGGACAAATGAGGGACCTTTGGATAAAACACAGATATCCATTTCAGTTAATTCATGAGAAGACAAGTTGATAATCAGATTATGCTAACTCATATTGGACGTGGGCGAAGAACTGGAGGTGTTCTTTTCACTTCTGATGCCCCTCCTTGTTTTGCGTCTTTTGCCCTTGATGTCTGTCCTCTTCCCTTGTCTAAAAAAGACCTCCCTGGGGTTTGGGTAACTGCACCTTCCGCTGATGAAGCACTTGTGAAGCCTGTTGCTTTTTTAGCCACTTTTTTGCTTTTGTTGGATTTTTTGAACGTCTCTCTGCTTTTCTTCAGAAATAGACAGTATTATCTTTAGAATCTTTCACTACTTTCTTAAATTTCTGTTTTTTTAAATGAATTAAATCATCCTTAAATTTTTGTAACTTGGTTTTAAGCTCATCTAGTGATTGGACGGTAATATCATTTTGATGTGTCTGCTCAATGATAATTTCTATTTTTAGAATTCTATTGTAGGTATATTGACGATTTGCTATTTCTTTTGGGAGGGTACAGAGGAGGAACTTACCAACTTCTTTGATTATCTAGATGGGCTGAATACAACAGTAAGATTTACAAAAAACTGGAGCACTAAACAGATCTCGTATCTGGATGTGCTTCTTACATATGAAAATTGAGAACTGCATAGTGATCTCTATAGGAAGCCCACAGATAGAAACAGTACTTTACATGCTTCTAGTTTCCACCCAGAGTGTCTGAAACAAATGCTACCATTTTCTCAAAAAATTAGAGCTACACGCATAATAGACAGGCCTACAAAATTGGATGAGACTCTAAAAAGAGATTGAGGAGAGATTTGTTGAAAGGGGACATACCAGGTCTGAAATTATTACAGCATTTAATAAATCTCCACAACCAACTTGTACAGTGATCGTCTTACATTTGTAAGTAAATTTACAACTGCCAGTGGTTTTATTAAAAAAACACTTAAAAAACACTGGAAAGTATTACAGACTGACGATACACTTAAGGATGTCCGCAAAGATTTCCCACGTTTTGCTTATAAACGTGGAGAGAATCTAAAGGACATCCTGATTAAGGCTGATAATGAGAAACATTATATCACTCCACATTTCTTGAGTTCACCAAAAGTAGGTTGCTATAAATAATATGGATGTAGCATTTGCAACAGTCTTAACACTGGGGACAAGTTTTACCATCCCAGAAGTAGCAAATTGTTCAATATCAAAGAGCGTATCACCTGCACAACTGTGAACATAGTCTACATGATTAAATGTCCATGTGGACTGTGTTATATCGGTAAGAGCAATCGTATGCTCAAAACTAGATTTATTGAACACAAGAGTAAAATCAGTAACCGTGCAGAGGATACTGCTCTTATTAGACATTGCTCTGAATTCAGTCATCCAATATCCTCATTAAAACTAATGGGTATTGAACACATTAAAAACGCTAGGGCAGGTCTAGATAATGATGTTTTACTATTACAACGTGAATCATTTTGGATTCACACCTTAGATACTGTATATCCTAATGGATTGAATGACTATTTGTCATTAGGGTGCTTCATTGAGGAACAATGAAATTATTTATTCCTATTAGCCATAGGTTGCTGCCACTGCTTGCTGTATTGGATATAAGGATATAAACTGTCAGGTCAGTGTACCTCTAGGGCTGTGTATTCTAAAACTGACAAAGACAAACCTTTTTTTAATCATTTTTATTATCACTCACTTTGCACAGTAGGATTATATATTAGCAGTCAGTTCATATAGTGGTGTGCTGATTTATCCCCTTTTTCCCTTTTTTTGCACACATCGTGGACTCCTGATGATGAAGATATTCTCCCCATTGATTGACATAAAGGACGCACCGAGGGACCACTACAGAGGAAGACCGAAGATCAACTCATCCCCCTTAAGCTGGCTGACCGCCAGCGGAATGACAAACGCATGCGCAGTGACTGACACGCAGTCTGCGCTTTATGCGTTCCAAAGGGAGGAAGAATGAAAGAGATCGGAAGGACTCTTAACTGCGCATGCGTGAACATGAAGCGCCCGATATGAGACAACGTGCTGGTAGAACACAGGACACAGATGCGTTCCAGCAGCTGAGGACCTGGATTGATGACGTCAGCAAGATGGATGCCGAACAACACGGAAGTGGGGAGGATACAGATAACACGATGCACAGAGGAATACTAACCTCTGTTGGAGATTACCTACTTAAGAATACGTACTGGACATTGGCTAAAGGGACAAATTCAGCACATGGATACCATCACCACTAATTGAACAGGTTGCATTATGGGGGTTTGGGGCACTATTTATATGTTGTTTGAAGGGATTGTGTTTATGCCATTGTCACTTGATAAAGACCATTACGGTCGAAACGTTGTGTTGGCTCAATAAATGAGTTTGGATATGCTAAATCCGTTGTGCCCTATGTTCCTTTCATTATCTATTCAGGACTGATTACAGGCTTTCGTACAAGCATAGGAGCACCGGTAACTGTATCTATTTTTTTCAATTTGAGGTGTGCAGTATCTTTTTCATTTGTCTGGAAATTTGTATGCACCTCACATGTATGATTCTCCCCTCTGTACCTTTTTGTCCCCATTTTGCAGGCTTGTGTGTGCCTGCAGTGTTAAATTATATCTTGTGCCTGCTTACTTTTTTTGGACACAATATGGAACTACGAGAGCCGAGCCGCGAGTTAATTGGATAAGCGTGGCGCGGTCTCTTTGTTCTGCTAGAAACGATAGGTATCCATTTCTGAGGTTTGAACTCGTAGACACGAGGTCAAATGAATAAGCGGTTTGTGGTCAAAGCTGAAGTGGAAACTCCCGGCAATTGCCGTGGGAACTAGTCAATTGGATAAGTGTGCTGCGGTTTCTTCTCAAGTGGTTATCTGTCGAAATGTATCTCTTCCCTTGTTAGCAGCGTGACTTGAAAGGCAGCCCGGTGGAAGCAGCTAACCGCAGAGTCAAGTGCCGTGGGAACTGGCTAAACACAACGGAGACTTTCAATTAAGCCTGCTAGCTTGGGAACAATATGGGTTAGAGCTTTGATTTTTGGTGTGCAGCCCCAGAGTGACACCCCAAACACACACATATTAAAAAATATAACTGTAGAGTGGAATATATATTTTTAATAAAGTACGGTTTTGGTGCAGGTTTTAAAAGTACAAACAGGATACTATTTTCCTGCTGCCTTTGAAATGTATAAATTGCACACATGTTTTTGCATTTATGAGCTGGGGGTACTTTCCTCGCAAGCTTCAGAGACCTCCTGTTGGGGCAATGCCTACAGGTCTCGTGAGGTGTTGCAGTTGAAAGCCCAGAGTCGCCAAAGTGTTAATTAGCCAGGATGCTGGCTGAATAGCAAATCCTGTTAGCCAGCAGGGCTAGTTCACACGTTGTTACCAAACCCTAGTCCGGGAGACGCCGGCCAGAGGTGGGAGAATCCTTATGCTAAGTAGCCCAGGTGTCAGGTTGGCACAGGCTCAGAAGCAACAGGAAATCCCGGATGTGCCCACACTGCAAGGTGGTGATTGGGGAATACATTTTAATTAACTCGAGACAATGTATCTGCCTTCCAAGTTATCCACTTCACTTGGACGGGGAACGGATGGCTGCGGTTATTGATCGCAGTCCCCGCTAGCTACATTGTATGCCGGCGTGGGAACTGGATCAAACCACAGACCACATCACAGCACCCTCCAATTAAGTGGGTAACTCGCGCTGGGAGCAAGCCAGGACTCCCGTTTTTGGAGTGCAGGTAGCTGACAGTCAAATAATAACCTACCTATGTTTTGGTGTCGCCTACAAATACAGATGGCACATATATAAATAAAGTATATTTACAGTGTATTTTAAATATATAGGCAGGAAGCGTTTTCTGCCAGCCCAGCAATGAATGTATTAGCCTGGGCATATTGTAATATTCAATGAGCTGAGGGCTTTCATCCTTGGACTTCAAGGGGCCCCCTGCTAAGTGGTGCCTCTGTGTCTCTGAGAAATTTGAGGATGAAAAGCCTCAGAGAGGCTAGGTGTTAAAGTGGCCAGGAAATCTCTGAGTGCTAAATCCTGGTACGCAGGATGAGTCACTAACACATGGTGGCCAAATCCCAGACTTGCAGTCGCCAGGTAGGAGATTGGGTCCCGTATGCGAAACCAATCGGGTGTCACCTTGGCACGTGCGCTTAGCCATGGGAAGCCGTTTTTGCCCACACTACTGACGACTGGCAAGCCTGGGATAGGTGGGAAAGATATTCCCACGGGTGGGATTGGGTATGCAGGTTGGGTATATGAGCTTGCAACCCCGTCCCAGTAAGATTCTCCCAAGATTCATCACGGATTCATGCGAGATTCATCTAAGTGCATGAAGTTCCAGAGTCTGCAGTCCAGAGTGTAAGGGGTTAATTTTGACGTGACCAAGGATTGTCTCCCTTTTCTGGATTTCGTTAGAGCTGGCGATTCCCAAACGAGATCTGCAAGGATTGAACAAACTTTTTTCTTGCTGCAAAGATATAGGGGTGGCAAGTTGCGACCCTAGCCAAGAACGGACACAAATCACTTTGCGCACCCACTTGCACAAGTGCAGGGGTCCCTCAGAGACTTTATTTAGTTCAGTGGACTTTGTATTTCGAAATGAAGGTAGTCCGTGGAATCCGGAAGCGGAGCACAGCAACGGTGAAACAAAAAGGAGCTGCAATCTACTATGAAGATTAAAAACCTTTTATTGTGAGGAGGTGGGGGGGTCAGAACCAACTCTGACGCGTTTCGGGACGAATCCCTTTGTCAAAGAGTTGGTTCATGTTCGTTCACAGTGCCCGTTATGTATCCATAGCTCCGCCCCCAACCGTGACGTCATTCAGTGTATTTTTTTGGCTCGAAGGTTTCTTGCAGCGCTATTATTGGTTCCCACCCTCAGCCAATGTTATGCTGAGAAGGTAAATAAATTATAGGCAGCAATTGGATGGTTGCGGAGCAATAATGGAACTAAACTGGCAACTGTGTAAAACATATACAAGGGATTATAGTGAAACATAAAAACAACAATTACTAACAGTATCCTTAAAATGTCACAATGAATAAAAATAGAGATACGAACAATACATATAACCTATTCATCAGAGGAAACAGATAATGTTAATGTGGTATATAGCAATGTCACAGATATTCAGCATAATCCATAGTTAGTATATAAAAAGCTGAATATAATGGGTTGTACAGAAAAGTGCAAAAAAGCCGATTCACATTATAGTGTACAAAGTACTTATCAAAGTGGGCAGAAACATAATGGTAATATAATGGGTAAAAGATAATACCAATATGCAATTATAGTGTCTCGTGAATGTTTACAACAGGTTCATTTTATAATAAATCTACTCATGACAAATATATGTGGTTAAGGAAAATAGTTCTGAACGAATTCATAAATACCATAATATATAAATATAATTCATGTACTGTAATCAATATACAAAATTCTCACTTTTGAAGCAAAATAATGCAGACAAGAAAGAGTGAGGAGGATGAAAAGATGGATGGGGGGGGGTATAGGAAGGTGAGTGGGGGAGAGGGGAAGAGGGGGGAGGGGGGAGGGATGTGATGGACAGGAATAACAACATGTTAGACATCAGAAAATCAAAACAATTCATTGTAAAAAATGTCTTAACCCCATTCAAGATTCATGCCCCTGGGGATAAGTCCCCAGTGCATAAATCCAATGCATCTCTCTCTGGTTGAATGAGATTCCCTGTCACCGCCTCTGATATCAAAGAATATATTCAATAGCACTGAATGTTAGATAATGTAACGGGCCTAATTGGCAGTGCATAAAGTGGCGAGCCACAGGGAACGTTCATCTCTGTTCTAATACTTCTTACATTTTCACTGATTCTTTCTTTTACATGCGTATGGTTCTGCCACTAAGCACTGCCACATGGACATCTCAGAATGTATACAATAAACTTAGTGTCACATGTCATAAATGAACGCAATTTGAATTTCTTCTTAGTGTGAATATCTGTAACAGATTTAATGGACTTTGTATTTCGTTTGCCCTACTCAGTAAGTGTTTTATCCCGTGTAATTGTATAAGATTGTGTGTTTGTGAGAAACGAAATAAATTACAATTTATTTTCCCCTCCTTGTTCTGCTCAATCTAGAATCCCAGTATTAATGTGTGGATAAGTCTTGGTCTCCCGTGACAAAGGGTGACTGTATTTCTTGCACTTTTGTAAAACGTGTGTGTGCTACCTTTTGCTTTGGGAGATCGCAACTTTCGAGTCACCTTCTATGCTATAGCACCCCGCAGGATACTATATCATAGGCTCAATCAGATCCCACCGCTGCCACCAGAAAAAAGCCTGTCACGGGAGACCAATGCTTTTAACACCTTAATACCCGGATCCTTTGACTGAGCAAAGCAGAAGATAAAATAAATTGTAATTTATTCACACAATGAACATACATGGCTTGATTTACAAAATAACATGAAAATACACTTACTAATTACAATGTTACGTCTTGTTACAAGAAAGATCTTAGATGGAACTCTTTACCGTATGATGAATCTTAGATGGGTCTCAGGGGAATCTGTTACCTGAGGGGCTGCACAGCTTCTTATAGGGTTAACATTCCTATCTGTAAGCTCTGCAGCCAACCTCTGTGTGGGAACTAAATATTCCTTTCTATCCCAGAGCTGCCAGAACCTGGCAGAAAGCTTCAGTATCGCAACTGAGCATGTGCGACAAATGCCATCTTTCCCCATTTGTCATGCGAGACCCCCTGCCGGCTCAGTGCCGGAGAGTCTGGACCGAGCAGCCATTTGCCAGGATGGCTTATTGAACTTCTCTTCCTTTCCTCCTCCCTGCTACCCAATGGTTAACACCTCCATATCCTTGCTACCCACTGGTTAACACCTTCATATCCTGGACAGCCTTTGAAGCTGGTCCTTTGAAGCTCAGAGGCGTAGTAGCTCCCTATGCAAATGGATTTTTATCCATACTAAATGACTTCCTCTGAACATTACTGTAATAAAAATATAAACCTAGGGGACCGTTAAAACCATTTTCTTTTCCCCTTATACAGAAAACCCATTTTTCTTTTCTGTGGTCTGCAGGGGAACACTTGTTGCAATACTTATACAGTTGATACATAACTGTTGCAATACTTATACAGTCTAACTCATGATATTGATATGTGCCCCTTATACCTAGCGGGACACACACAGACAATTTTAATATATTTAAAGTGTTGCAGCCATTACTGGGGTGCAGAGCTGACACTCTACACTTTAAGTTAAAATGCATATAACCCTCTTCACCTTATCCCTGGTGAGAGATGTACTGAACCCCACACTGGGTTCTGGGTTTTGGGCATATTCCAGGACCCCTGATTTGTGGTCTGCCGTGAAGTTGGCTCAGGGGCTTACAACAATTTTGGCCAAAAATGTCAAACTAAAAGACCATTTTACTTAATAGATATTTATACATATATATTTAGGCACTGTACCGTGTATGAGTTTCACTGGATGTGCTAAAACTGAGCTTTGTCTGTGTTTTATGTTCTGTCTCTGGTTTTAAGTATTCCAGGACCTGTAATGTAATTCAGTTCCCTGCCCGGTCTTACTGCCCTGGTCTGTGCTGAAGCAGGGAGATTTGGCGGTGAAATGCAAACTGCTTTCTAGGGAGGATTTTATCAGGTGGTCTGTGTCCCGCATGTCCTCAGGAATCTGAGTACTGCTGCGGCTCATCTGAGTCTAACACATCGCCGTTTTTTCCCTGGCTTTTTCCTGGAATGCGACGCACTTCACCTGGAGCATGCGTATTCATTTTGCGTTCTCAGCCACGGTTCATGCGCGGTTGACACGCGGTTGATGCGTTTATTGAGAATGGTTCGGATTTAATAGGTTGCAATTCTTCACATGTCCGCCAGATGGCAGATATTCATGAATTGTAATGCGCATGCGCTTCAGTAATGTGTCGTTTAAGAAAGATACCACAGTGTGCCATTGTAACTTGGCCTTGAGACTGAAGGAAGAGGTTGCAAAAATGTATCAATTTAGGCTTTTCATATTAAAGAAAGACAAAGACCAGTTTCGGTTACAGTATTCTCCAGAGACCCGCCGCCCGCCATGAGTGTTCAAGTGCAGCCCGTTTTCCAAAAACCCGACAGAAGTTACGCGTATTTTATATGGGCCGCGATTAATGCAACAGATGATAAGATGGCAACAGTTGTTCAAATTTATCAGTATTTTATCGAAAACTATGACTTTTACAAATTTTCACCAGCTCCTCATGTGTGGAAGCGTGCAATAAGGAAAAGGTTATGTACCGATCCCTGTTTTTATCGTATTGAGCCACAATTTGTTGGAGGGTATTGGTGTGTATCACCGGCTTTTTCCTGTATCTATGATCATGCAGACGGCAAAAGGCGAAGGGTCGTGATAAAACCAACTAAGAAACGACAGTCGCTGTCAAGCAATGCACCGGCACCGGCACCGGCTTCCGATAACAGTCCCACCGTTAGTGACAACCCAGAGCCTGAGCCGGATTTCGTGTGCAGTTTCGATCAAGCTTGCATGTACCTAAGCAATTTCCAGCCTCATCAGATGACTACAGGTGGACTAGTCCCGCTGCAAACTATCAACGTGGATGATCAAGAACACTGGACTGGCAGTGGACCGGCGCCGGCGCCAGCTGAATGGGAAATTCTATGGTGAATATTGTTGCCGTATTATTTTCTGTGTTTTTTTTATTTTGACAATACAGTATCAATATCGGTGTGATTCAAAAGTCAAGCGATTCTCCTGTAAGCAATATCATTGGCTGAGCGGCTTCTACAGTACTGTACTGCAGATACTGTACAATTGGTGGAACGCTAGGCGCATGCGCATTGGAACCTTCTTGAAACGCATATGCGTGTCATTACATCAATGGTAGGCGCATGTGCATGTGAACAGGAGACGCCCCCCAAGAAAATTATTGGTGGGACTGGCTGGGAACTTCTTTAGACCATTTTCTTTTTTCTTTTTGTTTTTCCTCAGAAAAGAAAACGGCTAATGGGGGGATTTCGATGGATAATATCGCTTTGTGTAACAATGCCTGCACATTGCTGAATCGGATTTAAAAACCGACGTACCGGAATCTACAGTTTAGTGGCCGTTGTTATTGATTAGGATAGAATACTGTACCTGAAACAGTATGCTGATGTTTTCCGGCCGTACAGTATACAATACTTTTTTATAAACAGTATACTGTGTAATAAACCCCAAAAAATAAAAACTATGCATTTATTCTACATGTATTACAGTACTGTACATACGGTACAGTATGTGTCTTCTATACAGTGCCAGTACATACAGTACAGTACTGTACGGTACACTACTGACACGCTTTATTGCGCATCGGCCAGATCCGCAAGCCGGGAGATTTCCCGGCTTGCTAGTGGCCGCCCCTCGGCGTGCCGCGCGTCATAGACGCGCGGTCATGCGTCTTCGGGAGCCTGCGCCCCCTGCACGCGCGTCCAGGGCTCCCCGAGGGAGCCCTGGTGTCCCGCGATGTGGGGGACGGCGGCAGGGGGTTCCGGGGGACCCGGCGGACCCGGCAGCGGTAGGGAGAGCGCCCCGATCGGAGGGCGCTCTTCCGCTGCTTCGGCGCGCGCCCGTCACCCTCGGGCGCGCGCCAGGCTACTGCTGCGGCCAAGAACGGGCAAATGCTCGAATAAACTTGGCCGCAGCAGTATGTTGTTACAGTAGCAAAGGAGCCAATGGAACAATGTAAAACAAATCAACATGTTCTTTTATTGGTGGAGTAAGTACAAAAACATTTATTTACAAATACTGTACAATGTAGAAACATTTTAAGTGCACAGCAATTCAAAACATCAACAGGTGTATGGTTTACTGCTACAGTAGTGAAAACATTTATGTATAGAAAGTAAAAACATTTACAGTCAGTCAGTATGGTTTACAGTCACATGTTTTAAAAACAAATTCTTTATTCATAAAATATACAAAACGCAACATCTCCTTTATTAAAGTCAAAACATATACAGTGGGATGGTGTGCAAAACAGTCTGCACCAGTACAGTCCTCGAGGGCAGCAGACAGGCCCGGTTTACAGGACAACCTTGAAAACCATGCCTGTTTGCGGCCCTCAGGGACTGGAATTGTGCAGGTCCTGTGTGTTTGTGTACAGCAAGTTAAAACAGTTACAGTGGGATGGTGTGCAAAACAGTCTGCACCAGTACAGTCCTCGAGGGCAGCAGACAGGCCCGGTTTTCAGGACAACCTTGAAAACCGTGCCTGTTTGCGGCCCTCAGGGACTGGAATTGTGCAGGTCCTGTGTGTGTGTACAGCAAGTTAAAACATTTCTGTATAAATACAAGTTAAAAAACACACAACAACATCTCCTTTATTTAAGTACAGCAGGTCAAAGACATGTACAATACAGTTCAGCACAACAGTATGGTCTTACCTGTGATTAAAAAAAATATTTATTCATAAAATACAGTATACAAAACGCAACATCTCCTTTATTAAAGAAACATACAATATACAGTACAGTGGGATGGTGTGAAAAACAGTCAGTCCTGCACCACTACAGTCCTCGAGGGCAGCAGACAGGCCCGGTTTTCAGGACAACCTTGAAAACTGTGCCTGTTTGCGGCCCTCAGGGACTGGAATTGTGCAGGTCCTGTGTGTGTGTGTACAGCAAGTTAAAACAGTAAGTTAAATACAGTACAGCAGGTCAAAACATCTCCTTTATTTAAGTTCAGCAGGTCAAAACATGTACAGTTCAGCACAGTTCAGCACAACAGTATGGTCGTACAGTTCCCGTGATTAAACCAGAAAGTCCACCACATTTTCCGTCCATGGCCGATTCCTTACATGGCGCAAAACGCCATTAATGCAGTCTCGAATGCCTTTCATTACAGCCACTCGCACTCCCAGCAACACCACTCGCACTCCCAGCAACACCACTTGCACTCCCAGCAACACCACTCGCACTCACAGCAACAGCACTCCCCTGAACCCTACGTTCACTCAGACGCGTACTCGCACGACTACCACTACCACTCACACCAGCATCATTCTTCCCACGCCTTGCGGCCATACCTCTAGCACTCACAAAGAACAGAAAAGAAATTTAAAGCCAATCGTACTGAACACTTACAAATTGAAAACAAGACAAAGATGTTAACAAAACAACACAGGACAAACCTCTCCCAATACACAACAACTCTCTCAGTCAATATGAAATTTGTAAATCGGCCAGCTCTGTGTGTCTCTCTCTCTCTCTCTCTCACTCCCAACAACACAGAGAAGAATAACAATACACGCTGCCTTTAAATGGGCCGCTCAATCAAAAACATGCTTGCTTCGGCAGATTCAGCAAGAAGTTTAATTGGGGAACCTAACACCACCTCACCATGCACACCGATACACCTGTGTGTGATCGGCAAATCATCGGCAGAGTGGGCACAAATGTTTTCGGCTTGATTCGGAAGGGATTCGGCACTTATTGCATACGGAGAGGGAAAATCGCCAGAATCATGCCGATAAGGTACCCTTGGCGATTGCACTTTTTCGCCGCTTACTGCATAGAGCCCATAGTAACTAAACAAAACCAACATAAATCATAATAAAACCATAAAAGACAAACTAAAAAAATATATAAATACACAAATGGAAAGAAAACAGAGTGTATATAAACTATGGACCTGGAAACCAAAGGGTTAACCAACCAGGCGCTCAAGAAGTAGAAGAAAGTTGCTGAATCTTGCTTATTACTGCTGCGGCGCATCTGAGTCTAACACATCGCCGTTTTTTCCCTGGCTTTTTCCTGGAATGCGACGCACATTCACCTGGAGCATGCCGCATTCATTTTGCGTTCTCAGCCACGGGTCATGCGCGGTTGACGCGCTGTTGATCCGTTTATTGAGAATGGTTCAGATTTAATAGGTTGCAATTCTTCGCGTGTCCACCAGATGGAAGATATTCATGAATAGTAATGCGCATGCGCTTCAGTAATGTGTCGACTTGCAGGTGTTTCATTTAAAAAAGATTCCACAGTGTGCTATTGTGACTTGGCCTTGAGACTGAAGGAAGAGGTTGCAAAAATGTATCAATTTAGGCTTTTCATATTAAAGAAAGACAAAGACCAGTTTCGGTTACAGTATTCTCCAGAGACCCGCCGCCATGAGTGTTCAAGTGCAGCCAGTTTTCCAAAAACCCGACAGAAGTTACGCGTATTTGATATGGGCCATGATTAATGCAACAGATGATAAGATGGCAACAGTTGTTCAAATTTATCAGTATTTTATCGAAAACTATGACTTTTACAAATGTTCACCAGCTCCTCATACATGGAAGCGTGCAATAAGGAAAAGGTTATGTAGCGATCCCTGTTTTTATCATATTGAGCCACAATTTGTTGGAGGGTATTGGTGTGTATCACCGGCTTTTTCCTGTATCTATGATCATGCAGACGGCAAAAGGCGAAGGGTCATGTTAAAACCAACTAAGAAACGACAGTCGCTGCCAAGCAATGCACCAGCACCGGCTTCTAATACTGGTCCCACCGTCAGTGACAACCCTTGCTGTCTATCCAGAACGCCTGAGCCGGATTTCGCGTGCAGTTTCAATCAAGCTTGCATGTACCTAAGCAATTTCCAGCCTCATCAGCTGACTACGGTTGGACTAGTCCCACTGCAAACTATCGACGTGGATAATCAAGAACACTGGACTGGCAGTGGACCGGCGCTGGCGCCAGCTGAATGGGAAATTCTATGTGAGTATTGTTGCCGTATTATTTTCTGTATTTTTTTTATTTTGACAATACAGTATCTATATCGGAGCAATTCAAAAGTCATGCGATTCTCCTGTAAGCAATATCATTGGCTGAGCGGCTTCAACAGTACTGTACTGCAGATACTGAACAATTGGTGGAACACTAGGCGCATGCGCATTGGAACCTTCTTGAAACGCATACAGTATGCGTGTCATTACATCAACGGTAGGCGCATGTGTATGTGAACAGGAGACGCCCCCCGAGAAAATTATTGGTGGGACTGGCTGGGAACTTCTTTAGGGGGCTGACCATTACTGTAAAACTTTTATTTTTATTTTTCCTCAGAAAAGAAAACGGCTAATGGAGGCATTTCGATGGATAATATCGCTTTGTGTAACAATGCCTGCACATTGCTGAATCGGATTTAAAAACCCACGTACCGGAGTCTACAGTTTAGTGGCCGTTGTTATTGGTTAGGATAGAATACTGTACCTGAAACAGTATGCTGATGTTTTCCGGCCGTACCGTATACAATACTTTTTTATAAACAGTATACTGTGTAATAAACCCGAAAAAATAAAAACTATGCATTTATTCTACATGTATTACAGTACTGTACATACAGCATGTGTCTTCTATACAGTGCCAGTACATACAGTACAGTACAGTACTGTATGTGTCTTCTATTTTTTTTAATACTCTTGTACTGAGCATGCCTACAGAATACAGTACAGTGTACATGGACAGTAGTGTACATTCTAGAAACACTGTATTTTGTTACAGTAGCAAAGGAGCCAATAGAACAATGTAAAACAAATCAACATGTTCTTTTATTGGTGGAGTAAGTACAAAAACATTTATTTACAAATACTGTACAATATAGAAACATTTTAAGTGCACAGCAATTCAAAACATCAACAGGTGTATGGTTTACTGCTACAGTAGTGAAAACATTTATGTATAGAAAGTAAAAACATTTACAGTCAATCAGTATGGTTTACAGTCACATGTTTTAAAAACAAATTCTTTATTCATAAAATATACAAAACGCAACATCTCCTTTATTAAAGAACGGCAAGTCAAAACATATACAGTGGGATTCAGGGTAACCTTTGAAAACCGTGCCTGTTTGCGGCCCTCAGGGACTGGAATTGTGCAGGTCCTGTGTGTGTGTACAGCAAGTTAAAACATTTCTGTATAAATACAAGTTAAAAAACACACAATAACATCTCATTTATTTAAGTACAGCAGGTCAAAACATGTACAATACAGTTCAGCACAACAGTATGGTCTTACCTGTGAATAAAAAAAATCTTTATTCATAAAATACAGTATACAAAACGCAACATCTCCTTTATTAAAGAAACATACAGTATACTGTACAGTGGGATGGTGTGCAAAACAGGCAGTCAGGCCTGAACCACTACAGTCCTCGAGGGCAGCAACCAGGCCCGGTTTTCAGGACAACCTTGAAAACCGTGCCTGTTTGCGGCCCTCAGGGACTGGAATGGTGCAGATCCTGTGTGTGTTTACAGCAAGTTAAAACAGTAAGTTAAATACAGTACATCAGGTCAAAACATCTCCTTTATTTAAGTTCATCAGGTCAAAACATGTACAGCACAGTTCAGCACAACAGTATGGTCTTATAGTTCCCGTGATTAAACCAGAAAGTCCACCACATTGTCCGTCCATGGCCGATTCCTTGCATGGCGCAAAACGCTATTAATGCAGTCTCGAACGCCTTTCATTACAGGATCTGTAATTGAATAAAAGCGCCGCATTTCATCCAGAATGTTCTTTCTTAAATTGGCAGGAAGCGCCTTTTTTACGCGATTTCCTTCGTAGTTCACTCTGAAGGCCCAGTCGCAGTACAACGAGTAGGGAACATGGTGCTTAAAAAGTAACAAAGCATACTTGTGGGGTGCACCAGCACTCATCACTCTATACTTCTCCCTAAGCGCCGGTGGCAGATCGCACAGCGTGATGTCGGGCACCGTATCAATGCGAGCGAATGTAGGTCTTCTGCGAGCGGGTGTGCTTGAGGCGACGGGCGATGGTAGGTTGTCTCGGAGGAAGCTTTCCTCCGGTCTTGGTCGCCGTGTTGTCTCCTGGCGTGGTCTTGATGGGGTTGCCATGTCCTCCTCAACGGCATACATATACACTACATTTTCTGGTGGAGGGGGTGCGCTTGGTGATGAAAGGGGGTCGATGCTTCCATTCATCACATCCATGTCACCCCCCTGCTCCGGTGTCGGGGAAACAGGGGCATTAACACTGAGCAAATGATGTATACCCGCTATGTCAGCCTCTATCTTCTCCATCCGTCGATCCATCCGTTGATCCATACTGTATGTTGCATCCGTTGACCCATATCTAGCATCCGTTGATCCACATATATCATCTGTAGATCCATATGTAGCATCCGTTGCTCCACATTTAGCATGGTCACCAGAAGCAAATCTAACTTTGCTAGCACAATAGAGTTCCCGGGGAGATCCACACTTATCCAATTCAGCATCTGGTCTAACGAGCTGCTTCTTGTGCATGGCGTGTGGACATCTGGGTGGATGGTTGCAACGGAGGATGAAATGGGGGTTCCATGGAGATAAGCGGCAGCGTCGTCGAAGAAGGGTGGAGGAGGTGACCTGTGGATATCCGGTAGAGGAGAAGCAGCAGCGTCGTTGTAGAGGGATGGAGAAAGTGACCTTTGGATTTCCGGGCGAGAAGCAGAGTCGTCTACGAGCAAAAGAGAAAGTGACCCGTGGATTTCAGAGGCAGCGTCGTTGGATAGAACTAGAGAGGATAGCCTGTGGGTTTCCGGGAGGGCAGCGGCAGAGTCGTCGAAGCGTATGTGAGGAAGTGGTCTGCGGATTCGATGGGTTGGCTGCCATTCGTTTTGCGTCGAGAGTACATCACCGTATATCTTCTTGACATAATAAGGCTGACATCTATGAAAACCCTTAGCCTTTGGGGTCAGCAGAAGGTTTTCTTTATTGGCCTTAGCCTGTCGCTTTTGCCTTGGCATGGAAACGGCAACCGCCTTTCGCTTTTTCTGCTTAACAGGCACGGCAGAGGCGAGTGGGTTCCTGCATCCGTAGAATCGGGGTTGCTCCATGGAAGCAGATGGCATACAGTAATGCAGTATCTGGACAAGGGCAAGTTCAGATAAAGATCATCGAGTGGTGGGCTATGCAAAGTGTGTAACCTTTTATGCACGGCGGCGAGGTACAGGTGTTGAAAGTGGGCGTACTCTAATGTGAGTCATTACCGTATAAATACACCATCCATTTTGTGGATTCACTGCACATTGAATACACATCGACTAAACATCGAATATACATTCTTGTGTTTGTTTTTCTTTCTACTCGCAGCAATGGTTGTTAAAAAGATTTCCAAGGATCTCAGCATGCGAATTAAGGAGATGTTAGCTACTTCTGGCCTCGTTGTGCTAGCAACCACCGTGAGCTATCATGCACACGGAAAAAACAGAGAACGCAAAAGGGCACCAAGGGTAACTAACGCGTAAGTAAATTTTAAAACTTTAAAAAAAAAATTAGATCAAAAAATGTACTGTACGTCTACAGTACTGTATCTAATATTTCTGTTATTTCTGTTGATTTATATTACACTACCGACACACTTTATTAAAGTGTGGCCGGTTCCGCAAGCCGGGAGATTTCCCGGCTTGCTAGTGGCCGCCCCTCGGGAGCCTGCGCCCCCTGCACGCGCATCCAGGGCTCCCCGAGGGAGCCCTGGTGTCCCGCGATGTGGGGGACGGCGGCAGGGGGTTCCGAGGGACCCGGTGGACCCGTCAGCGGGAGGGAGAAAGCCCCGATCGGAGGGCGCTCTTCCGCTGCTTCGGCGCGCGCCCGGCACCCTCCGGCGCGCGCCAGTTTACTGCTGCGGCCGAGAACGGGCAAATGCTCGAATAAACTCGGCCGCAGCAGTACAACAGTATATATATTTTGTATATTTATATTACAACAGCATATATATTTTGTATATTTATATTTATATTACAACAGTATATATATTTTGTATATTTAAATTACAGTTTCTAATATTTTTACTTACTGGATTATTTTTCTTTACATTGTAGGGAGACAACTCTTCTCGTGGACAAAATAAGTGAGGAGAATGATGAGAAGAGTGCATTAAGGGTCAATACACTCTGCAGGCAAATCAGAATGTCACTGTATCCAAGACCAGTATAAAGAAGATGAGACGCAGCATTTGATGGAAATATGGACGTGTGAGGTTAGTACTGGACAGTACAGGAGGTAAAAGTGTTGTTTAGGAAACTGTACTGTACCGCTAAAATTATTTATTCCTTGTCATTATAGAGCGTACCCCATGATAAGGGGTGCAAACAAAATCAAAAGAGTGGTCCAGGCCCAGGCATGGATCGACAGTGGGGGAACTTTCCAGGATTGCATCTTCACTGATGAGTCTACTGTGTCGCTGGAGAGATTTGCAAGCTTTGCATTCCACAAAAAAGGCCGCATATCTTTCAAGCCGTGTCCAAAACACCCCGTGAAGCTGCATGTGTGGGGTGCCATCTCTAGGCGTGGACCAGGATGCATTGTCATCTTTGAAGGTAAAATATATAAAATATAATGTAGCCTTATGCACTGTACTGTACTATTGTGCAGTTTTTTGAGCACTTTTCTTTTCTTGCTATAGGAATCATGAATAAAGCTTTCTTCCAAGACAACATTGTCCCTGAGATAGTGCAATACATCACACGCGAGTTGCCGAATGGTCACCACTTCTACCAGGACAACGATCCGAAGCACACCGCGTCAACAGCGCATATCCTTGAGCGCGGTATCAACTGGGTGAAGACGCCAGCGGAGTAAGTGCGGTAACCGTGTCTCATTTTTTTCCCACTGTTTTTACTGTGTACTGTATCTCTTAAACTAATTGTCCTTTTTTTCCAATGACAGATCGCCAGACTTCAATCCAATTGAAATGGTCTTGCATCAGCTGAAGGACCATATCCGGAAGTGGTGAAACCCTCCAAAAAGGACGAGTTGTTGAAAGGCATAATGAGTTTTTGGAACGATGTACTCACCGTGGAACGCTGCAATAAATCTATAGACCATATTGCCAATGTGTTGCCCATTGTGATCGTGCGTAATGGGAAAGCATCAGGAAAGTAGTACTGTGCTGTAGTATTGTAAGTACAGTATGATACAGGTAAGTATGGCACAGATTTTGTCTTTCCCAATAGTCAGAGTATACAGTAGTTACAGTTTTTTCTTTACAGAGAGAGCAGCACCAGCCATCAGGTTACAGTACATAGTATTTAACAGTAGTCAGAGTATACAGTAGTTCCAGTATAGACTAGTTTGACAGTACTACAGTAAGTGCCTACTAACTGCTCAACTTTTTTCTTTCCAGAGAAAGCAGCACCAGCCATGTACAGTAGTACTAAACATCACACAATGCCATAATACAGTACGCACATTACTGCACTCATTTTTTGTTTTCTTGTCGTTTCAGGAAAAAAGGGTGGCTTGGGGGGAGTTGGGGTGTTGTGTCCAGTCTAATCTGTTTGTACAGTCAAATGTACAGTATATAAACAGCAGTAATGATGTACACAACATCTCTCCTCTCTCAATGAATGTGTACTGTACACAGAATTAGGAACAAGATAAAGACGGAAAAAACAATATATATATATAATACATTACAGTATATATTATTAAATAATATTCTTATAAATGTTCATTATTCCTGTTTCCCCGTGTTTTACAAATGTTTTCTAAATGTTTATCCAATTTCAATCTGCCAAAAGAACTTAATAAAAACTGCATTATGTATTATTCATGATTATTTTTATATTTGTATTTTTTGGTTCCTGATAAAATAAAATAAATATTTATTCACATTCCTGCAAATCATAATCATTGACAACAACCACAACCCCCCCCCCCCCACCCCTACAGTACACCAATGAATAAGAATGAATGACAAAACAACATGAATCAGTTAATGGTTTTTTTAACTCTCAATTTTCACAATGCTGTGCAAATCAGATTTACATTTTAAAATCGAGAAGGAATTTTCCAAAGTGTTACCGTAAACAAAGCCTCAAAGGGTTGGGGAGGGGGGGGGGGTTGAGTCATGTGCAGTAATCAGCTAGCTCCCATCTCAAAGAGGATTACACGCAGGCGCACTGAGGCTTTGTAGCTCGGCTATGGACGGATTAAGAACACAATGGCAAAATTCTGAAAATTAACGACTCTGTGGAGAGAGGGGGTTGGGTGACTCATGCGCAGTAAGCAGCAAACTCCCATCTCTAAAAGGATTAGAGTACACGCAGGCGCAGTGAGGCGATTGATGCTCGGCTAGGGACGGATTAAAAACACAATGACTAACTAACTTCAGAAAATGAATGAAAATGAAAGCCGTCTGTCGATAAGAGTTTGTGTGTGCATGGGGGAGGGATGAAAGATTAGTTGTGCAGCAGTTCAAAGAAATAACATACTGTAGAGTACAAATGTGAAAAAGAAAAAATGTGCACAAGCGCTAAAGACTAAAACACCAGTGTGACAATTGCAAAATATATATATATAAAGGCTGCCTAGTAATACTGTCAGTACTGACAGAGAAAGTGAAAGTGAAAACAAAGAAAAACCTGGCGCCAAAAGTTCATTGGATAATCCTGTACTCCTCAGGGAATCAGCACACTTGCTTGACAGGCCATATAGGGGAAAAAACACAAACAGACACAGATCATAGTGCAACACTGTAGGGTTAAAACAGGTCTACACTAATACACACACTGCACATATAACATAGAGACTCATAGTGACTATAAAAACTATTTATTAAATAAAAAGAACTATGCCATAAAATGGTTTATGCCAGTAATTTCAAAAGGCAGTTCATCATAAGACTGTAATTTGATCCCTACACCCCCCAAATACAGTACATAAAAAGCACACAAATCAACCATGTGCAGGCAAACGCATAGATTTAATATCATAATATCAAGATTGTTTTTGCAGGCTTGTGGATAAAATAACAGTTAAAATATCATAATTAAAACATTTTTGGGGGGGCACTCAAGCAAGCAGTGGTGGGTGAAGTTACAGGTGCAAGCATATTGCCATTGTGTTCTTAATCCACCCATAGCCGAGCTACAGTACAAACACTCAGTACGCCTGCGTCTAATCACACCATCCCCCTCCCCCAGCCCTTAGAGGCCTGTTGTTTGAACGGTAATGCTTTGGAAAATCAACATGTTCTTTTATTGGTGGAGTCAGTACATAAACATTTATTTACAATGTTGAAACATTTAAAGTGCACAGCAATTCTAACCATCAACACACAATAATACATTCTGCAGCCTTTATTAAATTCTTCTGCCACAAAACATTTATGGTGCACGGGGCACAGGGAGTTAAAGCTGCAGTTCAGTCTTTTTTTTCTTTTTTTTTTTTACATTTATTTTTTTACTTCAATAGTTTTATGTGTGCAATCTCTAATTACCTAAAGAACAGTATAGCTGCAGCTCAATTCGTTTTCCATGTATTGATAGGTCGAAATTTGGTGACATATTAAAAGCTGGCATTTGTTTATAATCTGCTTGACTGGCAGTGGAAGCTCATGCATATTCATGAGCACTGCTGCATTGACAAGTGCTAGAGGGAGGGCAGGGCTGACAAAGGGGTGTGCCAGAGCTTGTGACAGGACAAGAAGGGGCAGTGCCTTAGCAAATGGCTGTTAAAATAGAATACAAGAAAATTGGTCTTTCAAAGTTGTTTTTTTTAAAACAGAAAATGCTAAAAGTATTTTTTCTTACTACAGAACTGATTTATTAAAAAAAACAGACATGCAGGATATTGACTGAACTGCAGCTTTAAAGTGACTTGCTTTTTATGTACTGTATTTGGGGGTTGTCTTTGGGGGTTTATTCATCAAATTATTATGATGAACTGCCTTTTGAAATTACAGTGCTGTTAACTATTTCAGCCACACACCTCCAGAGTTTTTAATCCCTCCCTAGCCAAGCGTCAATCGGCTGAGTCACCCTAGCCTACCATCCCCCTCTCTCCACTGGGTCGTAAATTTTCTGCATATTGCCATTGTGTTCTTAATCCGCACCTAGCCGAGCTACAAACACTCAGCACGCCTGCGTCTAATCACACCATCCCCCTCCCCATATTTATATTACAACAGTATATATATTTTGTATATTAATATTTATATTACAACAGTATATATATTTTGTATATTTATATTTATATTACAACAGTATATATATATTTTGTATATTCATATTTATATTACAACAGTATATATATATTTTGTATATAAATATTTATATTACAACACTATATATATTTTCTATATTTATATTATTTCAACAGTTCTATATTGCTGCATATTAATAGAACAATATATTGTATCCTGTTGATGTACTGTCTCTAATATTTTTACTTACCGGAATGTTTTTCTTTACCTTGTAGGGAGACAACTCTTCTGGTGGACAAAATAAGTGAGGAGAATGATGAGAAGAGTGCATTAAGGGTCAAATACACTCTGCAGGAAAATCACAATCTCACTGTATCCGAGACCAGCATAAAGAAGATGAGACGCAGCATTGGATGGAAATATGGACGTGTGAGGTTAGTACTGGACAGTACAGGAGGTAAAAGTGTTGTTTAGGAAACTGTACTGTACCGCTAAAATTAATTATTCCTTGTCATTACAGAGCGTACCCCATGATAACGGACACAAACAAAATAAAAAGAGTGGTCCAGGCCCAGGCATGGATCGACAGTGGGGAAACTTTCCAGGATTGCATCTTCACTGACGAGTCTACTGTGTCGTTGGAGAGATTTGCAAGCTTTGCATTCCACAAAACAGGCCGCATAGATGCCAGCGGAGTAAGTGCGGTAACCGTGTCTCATTTTTTCCCCACTGTTTTTACTGTGTACTGTGTACTGTACTGTATCTCTTAAACTAATTGTCCTTTTTTTCCAATGACAGATCGCCAGACTTCAATCCGATCGAAATGGTCTGGCATCAGCTGAAGGACCATATCCGGAAAGTGGCGAAACCCTCCAAAAAGGACAAGTTGTTGAAAGGCATAATGAGTTTTTGGAACGATGTACTAACCGTGGAACGCTGCAATAAATATATAGACCATATTGCCACTGTGTTGCCCATTGTGATCGCGCGTAATGGGCAAGCATCATGAAAGTAGTACTGTGCTGTAGTATTGTAAGTACAGTATGATACAGGTAAGTATGGCACATATTTTTTCTTTCCCAATAGTCAGAGTATACAGTAGTTACAGTTTTTTCTTTACAGAGAGAGCAGCACCAGGTTACAGTACATAGTATTTTACAGTAGTCAGAGTATACAGTAGTTCCAGTATAGACTAGTTTGACAGTACTACAGTAACTGCCTACTAACTGCTCAATTTTTTTCTTTCCAGAGAAAGCAGCACCTGCCATGTACAGTAGTACTACACATCACACAATGCCATAATACAGTACGCACATAACTGCACTAATTTTTGCTCGCTCATGCCACACTGATTTGTTATGGCTATTCCCAGAATGCTCCGCTCACCTCCCCTTCTCAGAAGCCTCCGCGCCATTAACCCCCTCGGTGCGTGTTTTCTGCTCTTGGCCCCCGGCCTTTTCCCGCCTTTAACCCCGGCCTTTTCCCAGACTCCTCTGCTTCGCCATCCTTTGCTGTTACCCGGCTCTCCCCGGGCGTGTACCTGCAGGTGACGGGCGCTCCACCCCCCCCCCCCCTTCCTGCTCAGGGATCAGCCAATGACGCGGCAGGGCTGCTTGCCTGTTCCGTGAGGTTGCCGGCCGGCAGCCAATCAGCTTGTAGTTACGCTGCCCGGGGCCGCTGACTGAAGGAGGGAGGGAGGTAGAGGCCTGAGCTGTGTCCGACGGGATTGCGTGTCGGCGATTTTAGAAAGTGAATTTGCAGTGCGTAGGTGCAGGCTGGCGGTTATTTGCAAAGCGTCACATTGAAGATGTAAGTTATTTTGTCGGCCATTTTACAAAGTTAATAAAGAGTGCGTAGGTGAATGTACGGGCGGGAATTTTAGTAATAGAAATTTCAACGCACGCCATTGTTTTCATAGATATTTATTTGAATTGTAAGTTCCTTTGTCGGCCATTTTAGAAACTTAATAAAGAGTGCGTAGGTGAATGTACGGGTGGCAATTGTAGTAATAGAAATGTAAACGCACGCCATTTTTTTCATATATATGTATTTGTAGTAAGGCATAAAGGGAGAGTGCAGGGCTACAGGGAGTGTTGTTCGTAGTGTCGTCGTGTGTGTGTGCGTAGGCCATATGGTCGGCCATGTGCACAGGGAGTGTCGGCCGGCCGTTGCGGAGGGAGAATGTGTGTTGAATGTGCGCAGGTATTGTCGCGGTGCGCGGCGGCCATGTGCACAGGGACTGTCGGTCAGCCGTTGCAGAGGGAGAATGAAGGTACGGGCGGCCATTGTTTTTATAGAAATGTAAAGGCACGCCATAGCATGAGTGTGCGCAGGGAGTGTCGCGGGCGGCCATGTGCACAGGGACTGTCGGTCGGCCCTTGCAGAGGGAGAATGAAGGTACGGGCGGCCATTGTTTTTATAGAAATGTAAAGGCACGCCATAGCATGAGTGTGCGCAGGGAGTGTCGCGGTGCGCGGCGGCCATGTGCACAGATACGGTTGGGCGGCCGTTGCGGAGGGAGAATGAAGGTAGGTGCGGGCATTTATGTAATAGAAATTGAAAGGCACGCCATAGCATGTGTGCGCAGGGAGTGTCGCGGAGCGGCCATGTGCACAGATACTGTTGGGCGAGACCCGGCGTTGGACGGAATTTAAATAGATAAAATAAATTGATGTTGTTTAAAATAAGAAGTATAATTTTTAGAAGTTCCAGTTGGAGAAAACATATAAAAACAAACCCACAAATGCACTGCGTGAGTAATAAATGTAGGCCAACTACACACTGACTGAGAAACTTCTGATCTGATGTCAATAAGGGGCGGAGGCAAAATGATAGTAGGCATGAAATGACAGTGAGGAGATTCTCACAGCAGCCATTTTGTGTAAAGACCGTATTCATTTCTACATACATAAATATAGCATGTGAAAGCAAATAAATAACAATATTTGTAGGCATTCAATGACAGTGAGGAGATTTTCACAGCAGCCATTTTGTGTGAGGGCAGATTAATTTCTACTAAACATATGTTTTTTTTATTCCTTTTCAGTTAAGCAAATAAATAACAATATGTTTAGGCATTAAATGACAGTTAGTGAGGAGATACTCACAGCAGCCACTTAATATTGTAAAATGTAGATTCAACTTATCCCTTTAAGAGATTAACATTCATCTAATATGGATCTCTGTGAATTAGTGAAGAGCATGGTCTCAGTGTGAGTGTGTGTGTGTGTGTGTGTGTGTGTGTGTGTGTGTGTGTGTGTGTGTGTGTGTGTGTGTGTTGTGTGTGTGTGTGTGTTTCTTCAAAACATTTCAAATAGACAACTGTACAGCAGCACAGCACTGCAAATGCATGTATACTTTAAATATGCAAATTTACAATTACTGCGCGCGCACACACAACTGTGTAATGACGTAGGTTGAACCGAAGGTATTAGACTTCCAGACAACAGCTCGCAAACCCCCCCTGAGTTTTTACACGGCATTGCAGTATTGCAGACACGAGAATAAAATGCTAATATCACGAGCGTGAAAATAACGCAGTTCACTCCGGCGAAAACGACAAAAAAAACGCACCTAACCGGGATAATCTGAAAGCCGCTGATCTAGCCGACTTAGACTCAGATCGGCTGCCACTGTACAGTTTCTGGGTAACCCGCAACCTGGCCCCTTCTACCAAACACACCCTGACAACATTTTACCATAAAATCACCCCCTGAAACTCACGCCCTGCACATCTCCACTGGTTGGCACTCCTGGACCAGTAAGAATACACATACAGTACATGTTTGTTATACATCAATACATGCCATGATTGGGTTGAAGAGCTGACACTTGCAATTCCCCAATATGACTCGGGGGCACCCAGCCAGACCAAATACCTTTATTAATGGCCTTGGTACCCCTTCACCATCACAGGTGGTAGCTAAAAGTGACTGTTGCGGGCAGGGCCTGCCGTGTTCTGTGCTGCACAGAGAAAGACAATAAACCGTTCCGTCTGTCATTATACTCCTGCCGGGTGTGTGATCTTACTGGGGAGAGGTAACCGGTTCTACCTGGGAGATCATCTTCACTTCCCTGGACCTATGCAGATGGCGCGCTGCACTGCTAAGGAGAAATGTATGGTATGAACCCCAGAAGCCATGTCCTGTGTCCCCACAACCATTGGCAGACAATCTCAGCCCTCCTGTTACCAGCAAGTATCATCCCTACCACGTCATATGGCCAAATCTCCCACGTGGGGGAAAACATCGTTACTCGGGGATAAGTCCCTGTTACAGTGGTGCTATTGTGGGGACGGGGGTATATGTGTATGTGTGTATTGTGGGGCAAAAGAGGGTATTGGATGTGCATGTGTGTGGTATTGTGGGCAGGTAGGTAGTGTGTGTGGGGTTTGTGTGTGTGTAGTGTGGGGGGTGTTATTGTGTGTGTTGTATTGTGGGGGATGGGAATTGTGTTGTGTGTAGTTTATTGTGAGGAAGTAGTTGTGTGTACACAGGGGTGAGAGTGTGAGATGAACTTACCAAGGACTCTGCAGGGCTTCTTTGGGGGTATGCTGTCAGTGCAAGTGTGTGACAGTGAAGTAGGTGTGTGTCAGTGATGTCAGTGTAAGTTTTGGCCAATGACAGTCGTGTGGGCGGTGTGTGTCACAGTGGGGCGTACCTCTTGGGCAATGACAGTCGGGGTGGCCACGGACCAATCACATTCACCGCAGCTAGTACCAACCTTTGATTTTATATATTAAGATTACAGTATATATTATTAAATAATATTCTTATAAATGTACATTATTCATGTTTCCCCATGTTTTACAAATGTTTTCTAAATGTTTATCCAATTTCAATCTGCCAAAAGAACTTAATAAAGACTGCATTATGTATTATTCATGATTATGTATATATTTTTATTTTTTGGTTCCTGATAAAATAAAATAAATATTTATTCACATTCCTGCTAATCATAATCATTGACAACAACCACAACCCCTCCACCCACCCCTACAGTACACCAATGAATAAGAATGAATGACAAAGCAACATGAATCAGTTAATAGTTTTTTTAACTCTCAATTCTCACAATGCTGTGCAAATCGGATTTACATTTCAAAATCGAGAAGGGATTTTCCAAAGCGTTACCGTAAACAAAGCCTCAAAGGGTTGGGGGGGGTGGGGTGATTACACGCAGGCGCACTGAGGCTTTGTAGCTCGGCTATGGATGAATTAAGAACACAACGGCAATATTCAGAAAATTAACGACTCTGTGGAGAGAGGGGGTTGGGTGACTCCTGCGCAGTAAGCAACAAGATCCCATCTCTAAAAGGATTAGAGTACACGAAGGCGCAGTGAGACGATTGACGTTCGGCTAGGGACGGATTAAAAACAGAATGACTAACTTCAGAAAATTAATGACTCTGTGGAGGTGTCTGTCGATAAGAGTTTGTGTGTGCGTGGGGGAGGGATGAAGGATTAGTTGTGCAGCAGTTCAAAGAAATAACATACTGTACTGTAGAGTACAGTAATTTCAAAAGGCAGTTCATCATAATACTGTAATTTTATCCCTACACCCCCCAATTACAGTACATAAAAAGCACACAAATCAACCATGTGCAGGCAAACGCACAGATTTAATATCATAATATTAAGATTGTTTTTGCAGGCTTGTGGATAAAATAACAGTTAAAAAATCATATTTTTTTGGGGGGGGGGGCACTCAAGCAAGCAGGGGTGGGTGAAGTTACAGGCGCATGAGCAGGAATAAACTTGCTCCCATCCTAAAGAGGATTACACACAGGCGCATAGAGAGGTGATGCTCAGTGCAAATCAAATCCGAGAAGGGATTTTCCAAAGCGTTGCCGTAAACAAAGCCTCAAAATTCCCATCTGAAAGAGAATTAGGTGCAGTGAGGCTTTGTAGCTCGGCTATGGACGGATTCAAAACACAATGGCAAGATTCAGTAAATAACGACTCTGTGGAGAGGTTGGGGTTGGGTGACTCATGCGCAGTAAGCAGCTCCCTTTTAAAAAAGGATCACACACAGGCGCACTGAGGCTTTGTAGCTCAGCTATGGATGGATTAACAACACAATGGCAAGATTCAGTAAATTAATGACTCTGTGGAGAGGGGGGGGTTGGGTGACTCATGCGCAGTAAGCAGCTCCCATCTCAAACAGGATTACACACAGGCGCACTGAGGCTTTGTAGCTCGGCTATGGACGGATTAACAACTCAATGGCAAGATTCAGTAAATTAATGACTCTGTGGAGAGGGGGGGGGTTGGGTGTCTCATGCGCAGTAAGTAGCTCCCATCTCAAAAAGGATTACACGCAGGTGCAGTGAGGCTTTGTAGCTCGGCTATGGACGGATTAAGAACACAATGGCAAGATTCAGAAAATTAACGACTCCGTGGAATTTCAAATCCTTGAGGTAGCGTTCGTGGGGGAGGGGGCTACAGGGTACAGCTGCATGAAGTTCAAAGCTAAAGACATACTTTAATTTCAAAAGGCAGTTCATCATAATAATACACCCCCAAATACAGTACGTAAAAAGCACACAAATCAACCATGTGCAGTCAAATGCACAGGGTCGCAGTCAAAAGCTACAGCACAGATTGAATATCGTAATACAGTAAGATGGTTTTTGCAGGCTTGTGGAGAAAAAAATAAAAATAAATTACAATAAAAAAAATTTTTAAATTTTTTTTGGTCACTCACTCAGGCAAGCAAGCAGTGGTGGGCGAAGTTACAGACGCATGCACAGTATATTCCTGCTGTCAAGCAGGAATGTGATTGAAACCAGACACACGTTCAAAGGAATGCTGTGGGAGAGATGTACTGCATTGCACAAAAGATAAGAAGTTGAAATACCCTGCAGTGCAGTTAATTATCCTGAGCGAGGGGAGAGCGCTGTATATGCCGAAATGTGACACTGTTACAGTACTGTACACGCCTATGCGTTTCAACAATTTTCAAATGAGACATACTGTACAGCAGCACAGCACTGCAAATGCATGTATACTTTAAATATGCAAATTTACAATTACTGCGCGCGCACACACAGACTGTGTAATGACGTAGGTTGAACCGCGAAGGTATTAGACTTCCAAGACAACAGCTCGCAAACGCCCCCCTGAGTTTTTACACGGCATTGCAGTATTGCAGACATCGAGAATAAAATGCTAATATCACGAGCGTGAAAATAACGCAGTTCACTCCGGGCGAAAACGACAAAAAAACGCACCTAACCGGGATAATCTGAAAGCCGCGGATCTAGCCGACTTAGACTCAGATCGGCTGCCACTGTACATGTTTCTGGGTAACCCGCAACCTGGCCCCCTTCTACCCAAACACACCCTGACAACATTTTACCATAAAATCACCCCTGAAACTCACGCCCTGCACATCTCCACTGGTTGGCACTCCTGGACCAGTAAGAATACACATACAGTACATGTTTGTTATACATGCAATTACATGCCATGATTGGGTTGAAGAGCTGACACTTGCAATTCCCCAATATGACTCGGGGGCACCCAGCCAGACCAAATACCTTTATTAATGGCCTTGGTACCCCTTCACCATCACAGGTGGTAGCTAAAAGTGACTGTTGCGGGCAGGGCCTGCCGTGTTCTGTGCTGCACAGAGAAAGACAATAAACCGTTCCTGTCATTATACCTCCTGCCTGGTGTGTGATCTTACTGGGGGAGAGGTAACCGGTTCTACCGTGGGAGATCATCTTCACTTCCCTGGAGCCTATGGCAGATGGAGGCGCTGCACTGCTAAGGAGAAATGTATGGTATGAACCCCAGAAGCCTAGTCCTGTGTCCCCACAACCATTGGCAGACAACTCAGCCCTCCTGTTACCAGCAAGTATCATCCACTACACGATCAGTAATGGCCAAATCTCCCACGGGGTGGGGGAAACATCGTTACTCGGGGATAAGTCCCTGTTACAGTGGTGCTATTGTGGGGACGGGGGTATAGTGTGTATGTGTGTATTGTGGGCAAAGAGGGTATTGGATGTGCATGTGTGTGTGTATTGTGGGGCAGGTAGGTATTGTGTGTGTTTGTGTGTGTATTGTGGGGCAGGGGGTTATTGTGTGTGTGTATTGTGGGGGACGGGGGAATTGTGTGTGTATGTATGTATTGTGAGGAAGTAGGGGTAGTGTGTGTGTGTGTGTGTGTGTGTGTGTGTGTGTGTGTGTGTGTGTGTGTTGTGTGTGTGTGTGTGTGTTGTGTGTGTGTGTGTGTGTGTGTGTGTGTGTGTGTGTGTGTGTGTGTGTGGTGTCTGTGTGTCTGATTGTTGTGGGATGGGGGGTATTGTGTGCTAACATGGATATACCAAATAAGTAAACATGGGAAGGATGTTGATCCAGGGAGTAATCTGATTTCCAATTATTGGAGTCAGGAAGGAATGTATTTTTCCCCTTATGAGATATCATTGGATGATATTTCATTGGATTTTTTTGTTTGCCTTCCCTGGATTAATATACTGTAAGTACGTATATAGGATACAGTATCTATCGTCTAAATATAATATAGGTTGAACTTGATGGACGCATGTCTTTTTTCAACCTTATCTACAATGCAACTATATAACCTATGTTCATTAGCAATTCCTGTGCACAGGATTCTCATATTAAGGGGATCATCAATTAAAATTGGGGTTTGCTCCAGATGGACCCAGATCTTAGGGGGAACCTGCTGGATAAACCCCAAGTGATCTTTAGGAAAACCCATACCCTTAAGAATATGTAGTCCCCTAGTGCCCGTAAAATGTCTAGAACCCAAAATCAGCTGATTGGATTTCTTTCAAGACCAGTGGGTAATTGTACATGTGGGATTGCGCCATGTTTAAATATATGGCGCATGATAAGGTGGTGACAGCATCCACCACGGGTAAAGATTACAACATTTCTAGTGTCATTAATTGCAGATCTAGCTTTGTCGTTTATGTTATTAACTGCCCATGCGGGTTACAATACATTGGGAAAACTATAAGAGCCCTAAAGACCCGCATGGGCGAACAAGTAAATGCCACCCGTCATATTAGTGAGGGTAGAAAACGACACGGACTAGTACAACACGTTGTTGATAAACATGATGGGATTCCTGATCGTTTATGCTTTAGGGGTCTGGAATTGGTGTCTGAAGACCGTAGAGGTGGTAATCGTGATCTTAAATTATAACAAAGGGAATAATTTGGGATTTTTACTTATCAGAGTAAAGCGTCTTTTTGGTTTAAATGAAATGGTCGAGCTAGGTCTCTTTTCTTAAATAATATGTGCTCTATTTTTATTCAGTATTTTGGTTATATGTTTTTCCCTTTTCATACTGTTGTATGTTTTGCGTGTTTTTTTATATTTTTTTGTTTTGAGGGTTGTTGTTTATAATTTATTGTTGTTTTTAATTGTGTGTTTCTTTATTATATGTTTGATGTATTTATATGTCATTGCTTGATTGTTATTAGTTTGGTTGCCTTTATCTGGCTGCCTGATGGGTTTTATGAACTTCCCCCTGACAAAGCGTATGATGCGAAACGCGTAGAGGCCATTTCACCCTCCCACTGTTACGTCACCACTGTTGCCTTCATTCGGCTGCCGATCAGCTGCCCTGCTAGGAGCCGGCGTCTGCGGGACTTTCCTGGTTAGGAGGTTGGAAGATTACCTGCCAGGCAATTCGTTTTGTTATGATGTTAAAGCGGCTGTGCCGATGTACCTTATACTTGATGTGAGTTTTATATATTTTGCTAGTTCTCTATATAAATGACGTATATATTTACCCGTCCCTTCGTTGTGCTACTTCTTGTTTTCATTTTCACAGTATTGCCCCGTTGATCGCGCGAGGATTTGGAGCAGCAGGAGGGACCCTCACTAAAGTTACCTACTGTATGCCTGGACTCAGCGCGTGTGATTCTATGTGCGCTTGTAAATAAGGCCCAGAACGTTTTACTGAAAACACATCTCATGTCCTTGTTTGTGCACCATTAAACATTCACGAGATATTTAAATATATTTAGTTACAAATGCAGACATAATATGTCAGAGTGAAATAATTTATTGTTCTGAGCGTCCAGAAAGACAATTCTATAGAAAACCGATATGAAAAGGAATATTTGCAGCTTTATTAAATGCAGAGCAGAACCAAAGCTTTTTGTAGGGTAAATGTCATGCTAACGCCTCCCCTCTTTAGGACAATGCATGTTTAGCAGGACTGTTAGCTACAGCTGAGTAGAGCAAAGTCGCACCCAGAATGCATAGCCTGCCGAGACCGGAGACTGCGTGTCGCTGCTACCTTCCCAGCACAGGATTAAGTGGGAACAGGAGGCAGGTGAGCACCAAAAGTTAAAGGAAATGGAAGAAAATGAGACGTCTCTACAGGTTGGGGCAATAGCTGTAATCTCCATGGCAGACCAATTTTTATGCTTTAAACTCTACTATCCCTGCTGTACTTCCTCTGGCTGCTGTACTTCCTCTGGCTGCTGTACTTCCTCTGGCTGCTGTACTTTCTCTGGCTGCTGTACTTCCTCTGGCTGCTGTACTTTCTCTGGCTGCTGTACCTTTCTCTGGCTGCTGTACTTTCTCTGGCTGCTGTACTTTCTCTGGCTGCTGTACTTTCTCTGGCTGCTGTACTTTCTCTGGCTGCTGTACTTCCTCTGCCTGCTGTACTTCCTCTGGCTGCTGTACTTCCTCTGGCTGCTGTACTTCCTCTGGCTGCTGTACCTTCTCTGGTTGCTGTACTTCCTCTGGCTGCTGTACTTTCTCTGGCTGCTGTACTTCCTCTGGCTGCTGTACTTCCTCTGGCTGCTGTACTTCCTCTGGCTGCTGTACTTTCTCTGGCTGCTGTACTTTCTCTGGCTGCTGTACCTTCTCTGGCTGCTGTACTTTCTCTGGCTGCTGTCGTCCTCTGGCTGCTGTACTTGTCGCTCTTTTAACTTCCCTGATATGTTGAATATTTGTATCCAAGATCTGTTGACTTCCGGAGGAGATCTTTGTTCCAATAACATGGGAAGTACGGGGTGCAGCACTCTTCGGGGCCTTGTCCTGGCTGATCGTTTTCAGGATATGCATTAGGATTTCCATTATATTTGGTTATCCATAACTCAAATATCCTATAACAGAAAGGGAAAGATAACAGATCTGTCTTGCTATATGTGCCAAATAAATACAATATTCTCTACTAACCAACTCTCCACCAACCCTCTCTCCATCAACCTATTCTCCACAAACCTAACCTATCCCACGTTCCATCTCCCTACTCTCCACCAATTTACCCTCCAATAACCCGCTCTCTACCAGTTTGTTTTCTACCAACCTGCTCTCCAACCAACACTCTATACTTTAACCAGACACATGCCCTCTCTTACTCTACTCTTTTACCTAATGTAAACTCTTGAAACTTCAAATAACCGGCTGTTCACTCGAACTGTCTTTACTCTCATCTAAACCTCTGTTTGCAATCTACTTTCTTCCTGCCTTTCATCCTCACTTGCTCCTAATCCTGACCTTCACTCATACACCTAAACAAACATAGAATTCGACAGCAGAATAGAGCCACGTGACACGCCTAATTTGCCATTTTCCTGCCTGGTATAAAACCTCAGATCTCCGTCCCTTGTCTTCCTTTCATACTTAGAATATCTTTATATGTACACTGGCGACACACTTTATTCGAGCTCGGCTAGTCCCACGAATTCGGGTATACCCGGGTGTATTGAGGTTTATGACTGTTTTCTGCCCGAGTGCATTGAGGTATTTTCTAGGCAGGGATTGAAGCATTTTATTCCCGCTGGCTGCAATACTGCACAGTATATATATATATATATATACTGCATTACAATTCATGAATTTATGCCATCTGGTAGACACGCGAAGCATTGCAGCCTATTAAATCCTAATCATTATCATTTAACACAGCGGTGCGCAAACTGGGGGGCGCGCCCCCTTGGGGGGGCGCAAGATTATGTAGGGGGGGCGCGGACTGAGTGCGGGGAAACCTGGGGGCGGGCAGAGCACTGTCCGTGCACTGGCTGCTTCCCTGCTGTCTGTGTCAGAGGGGGCGGGGCCAGAAGCTCCGTGCAGAGACTGCTGCTGCTGCTTCTATGCTGTGTCTGCCTGCAGAGGGGGCGGGGCCTTGCTGCGGGGCCTTCCCTGCACACAGACAAGCCCTCCTCCTCCTGTCTGTTACCCGCTCGTTTTCTGCAGCACATGGGGGGACCGGAGCAGGTTTAGTTACTCCCTCCCCCAGGTAGTGTGTGTGTGTGTGTGTGTGTGTGTGTGTGTGTGTGTGTGTGTGTGTGTGTGTGTGTGTGTGTGTGTATATATATATATGTGTATATATATGACTGCAGTGTGTATTGTGTCTGTGTGTTGGTGGTGATTGAATGCAGCGGTGCACAATCTGAGGGGGGTCGCCCCGGCGCAAGATTATTTAGGCGGGGCGCGTGCGGCAAAACCTGGCTGCGCAGGCGAAAAATATGTGCGCGCGCGGCCGAACAGAATAGTGCAGGTGGCGGTCACATAATTCGGAGGTACGGGGGAGGAGCACGCGCGAGCCCTGTGATGTCAAACGCCCCTCCCTCCGGTGTCTGCCCTACAATAACGCTGTGTTGCTGCTCTCCTCCGCTGGCAACCTGCTTCGCTGCGATCCTCTGCAAGTGAAAGGGTAGGCTGCCACTTTATCACTCATACTATGAATGTACAGAATTAAGGTAAAAAAAGTGTAAACACTTCCCCACTCGTGCTTGCAAAATTATGCCGGACACCCTGTGCTCATGCTTGGAGAGTTGGTGATGTCACCGCTCTCAGCGGCAGCGTGGACGCAGTCTAATTTTGCAAGAGCGAGCTGTTGAAGTATGTAAGTATTTAAGCTGCGCTTATAGTGCCGGCGACGCGACGTCATCCGAAAAATGCATTGTCGCTGCCGCGTGCGCTTATAGTAAGCGTGACGTGGCGATGCGATTTTTTGAAGCCGGCAATATTTGATTTTTCAGGGGCTGTCGCCTCATGTGACAGCCCCTGAACCAATCAATGGCCAGGTCGCCCGCACCGCCACCGCAAAGCGAAATACAACTTTTGCTAGCGTCGCCGTCGCGGGCACTATACGCGCGGCCTTAGACATATTTGTATTTACATTGTATACCGTTTAATAAAGGTTTTTTTTTAATGTGATTTTGATCAGACAGGGGGGGGGCCCGAGAAATTTCATGGATTAAAAGGGGGGCTCGGCCTAAAAAGTTTGCTCACTCCTGATTTAACAGATCAGCCGCCCGTCAGCCAGGCATGAACCCAGGCTGGGAAGGCAAACGCAACGGGGCTTGTCAGAGGTGAGGAGCGGCGCATTCCAGGTATCTGCCAGGTACATACTGGGTATTTGCTCGAATAAAGTGTGTCGGTGCAGTATCACAATACTTTTATCATTCCCTGGCTGAATTTGCCTCAACCTCCTCTGTTAGAAGGTTATTCCACATATCCACCGCCCTTTCTGTACCTCATCACATTTCCCCTAACTCTGTCATCCTCCCGCTTCAGCGCAGTGACCTCTTGTTCTGGCAGTTCTCTTTATGAAACATACTTTCCTCCAATACTTTGTTAAACCCCTTTCTCTTCTCCTCATCTCTCCTCCTCTCTAATATTTACCCTCTTCCTGTCCTCATGGCAGCAATTGTACCTCCCACAGGCAAATCTGGCAGAGGAACATTTCTATACATCCAGCTACAGCCGGGGAAATTATCTACAAAGGCTGTAAACAGCAGAGTTGATTTGTGCTGAAACTTACTTGTCAATGTAACAATGGTGCAGGACAAACATTGGGTCATTGCTGGATATTGGGACTTGGCTCATGGTCCCTCCGATGTACACGTGGACTTGATTATGCATGGTTGTAGCTGATGTCGTCCCATCTGATGGCCTAATGAAACCTGAGCAAAGAGAGAACACAGAAACATCAAGAGCCAGTTTATATCATGTCCCTCTCTTACTGATCCCATCGCCATCACTGGATCCCAGCTCTCCCTATTACTGTCAGTAGGTTTATAAAGGAAGGTAATATAGGGACAGGATTACAACGGATAAACTGATTGATCAATGTACAGTACGAACTTGTAGAAACATTAGAAGTAAAAATCCATGACACATCCAGACATTTTTAGCATTAATTGAAATTGGTGAGTTTCCACATATTCCAAAATGTTCAAGAGAAAATATCTGCACAATTTACATAAACATCGTTTAATCCTAACACATAAAAAGATTCAAAATCAGTATTTCACCTTCCAGGGCATTACGGAAGCTTTGTGTTGCTCTGCTGTTATATGGGGATCTGTCAAAGTCTCTCAAATTGAGTGTGTCCTCCACATCTTGGAACGAGGGCAGTCTGTCATACTGAGGGTTGGTACCAGGTTGCCTCTGCAGCTTTTCCATCTGAGATTCATCATCAACCACCGGACAGTAAGCTTCCACACTGTGAAACCCGCTGCAGATGGACTGAGGAACAGGAGAAGACACAGAGATGATAATTCTCCCATTGCCTATTTGCTTTTGCTATAATTCTGAATACTGCAGACCATGGCCCTTCCTATTCCACAGGGCCAGCATAGGAAGAAGTCACAGGGCCAGCATAGGAAGAAGTCAAAAGGCCAGCATAGGAGGAAAAGTACCAGGACCAACATAGGAAGAAGTTCACAGGGCCAGATAAGAAGAAGTCACAGGCAGCTAGGAGAAGTCACAGGGCCAGTAGGAAGAAGTCACAGGGACAGCATAGGAAGAGTCACAGGGCCAGCATGGGAAAGACGTCACAGGGCAACATAGGAAGAAGAACAGGGCATGCAAGGAAGAGTCACAGGGCCAGCATAGGAAGAAGTCACAGGGCCAACATAGGAGAAGTCACAGGCCAGCATGGGAAGAAGTCACAGGGCCAGCATAGAAGAAGTCACAGGGCCAGCATAGGAAGAAGTCACATGGCAGCATAGGAAGAAGTACAGGGCCAGATACTGTAGGAAGAAGTCACAGGCCAGCATAGGAAGAAGTCACAGGGCCAGCATAGGAAGAAGTCACAGGGCCAGCATGGAAGTAGTACAGGCCAGCATAGGAAGAAGTCACAGGGCAAGCATAGGAAGAAGTCACAGGGCCAGCATAGGAAAGTCACAGGGCCAACATAGGAAGAAGTCAAGGGCCAGCATAGGAAGAAGTCACAGGGCCGCATAGGAAGTAGTAACAGGGCCAGCATAGGAAGAAGTCACAGGCCAGCATAGGAGAAGTCACAGGGCAGCATAGGAAGAAGTCACGGGCCAGCATAGGAAGAAGTCAAGGCCGCACAGGAGGAGAACAGCGCAGCATAGGAAAAAGTCACAGGGAACATATGGAAGAAGTCACAGGGCCAGCATAGGAAGAAGTTACAGGGCCAGCATAGGAAATAGTCACAGGGCCAGCACAGGAAGAAGTCACAGGGACAGCATAGGAAGCAGTCACAGGGACAGCATAGGAAGTAGTCACAGGGCCAGCATAGGAAGTAGTCACAGGGCCAGCACAGGAAGAAGTCACAGGGACAGCATAGGAAGCAGTCACAGGGACAGCATAGGAAGTGGTCACAGGGACAGCATAGGAAGATGTTACAGGGCCAGCATAGGAAGAAGTCACAGGGCCAGCATAGGAAGTAGTCACAGGGCCAGCACAGGAAGAAGTCACAGGGACAGCATAGGAAGCAGTCACAGGGACAGCATAGGAAGTAGTCACAGGGCCAGCATAGGAAGAAGTCACAGGGCCAGCATAGGAAGAAGTCACAGGGCCAGCATAGGAAGTAGTCACAGGGACAGCACAGGAAGTAGTCACAGGGCCAGCATAGGAAGAAGTCCACATGGCCAAGCATAGGAAGAAGTCACAGGGCCAGCAATACTGTAGGAAGAAGTCACAGGCCAGCATAGGAAGAAGTCACAGGGCCAGCATAGGAAGAAGTCACAGGGCCAGCATGGAAGTAGTAACAGGCCAGCATAGGAAGAAGTCACAGGGCAGCATAGGAAGAAGTCACAGGGCCAGCATAGGAAAAGTCACAGGGCCAACATAGGAAGAAGTCAAGGCCAGCTAGGAAGAAGTCACAGGGCCGCATAGGAAGTAGTCACAGGGCCAGCATAGGAAGAAGTCACAGGCCAGCATAGGAGAAGTCACAGGGCAGCATAGGAAGAAGTCACGGGCCAGCATAGGAAGAAGTCACAGGCGCACAGAGAGAACAGCGCAGCATAGGAAAAGTCACAGGGAACATAGAAGAAGTCACAGGGCCAGCATAGAGAAGAAGTTACAGGGCCACATAGGAAATAGTCAACAGGCCAGCCACAGGAAGAAGTCACAGGAGACAGCATAGGAAGCAGTCACAGGGACAGCATAGGAAGTAGTCACAGGGCCAGCAGGAAGTAGTCCAGGGCAGCACAGGCGAAAGTCACAGGGACAGCATAGGAAGCAGTCACAGGGAGCATAGGAGTGGTCACAGGGACAGCATTGAAGATGTACGGGCCAGCCATAGGAAGAAGTCACAGGGCCAGCATAGGAAAGTAGTACACAGGGCCAGCACAGGAAGAAGTCACAGGGACAGCATAGGAAGCAGTCACAGGGACAGCATAGGAAGTAGTCACAGGGCCAGCATAGGAAGAAGTCACAGGGCTAGCATAGGAAGAAGTCACAGGGCCAGCATAGGAAGAAGTCACAGGGCCAGCATAGGAAGAAGTCACAGGGCCAGCATAGGAAGAAGTCACAGGGCCAGCATAGGAAGAAGTCACAGGGCCAGCATAGGAAGAAGTCACAGGGCCAGCATAGAAAGAAGTCAGAGGGCCAGCATAGGAAGAAGTCACAGGGCTAGCATAGGAAGAAGTCACAGGGCCAGCATAGGAAGAAGTCACAGGGCCAGCACAGGAAGTAGTCACAGGGCCAGCATAGGAAGTAGTCACAGGGCCAGCATAGGAAGAAGTCACAGGGCCAGCATAGGAAGAAGTCACAGGGCCAGCATAGGAAGAAATCACAGGGCCAGCATAGGAAGAAGTCACAGGGCCAGCATAGGAAGAAGTCACAGGGCCTGCATAGGAAGAAGTCACAGGGACAGCATAGGAAGAAGTCACAGGAACATGCCAGGCATTGATTGGCAGTAAATGTAATTACATCTTTATAGATAGATAGCCCTTCCTCAGGATCTGGGAGATAGAGATACTGTCCAACTGTAATCTCAGTTTTCTTTCAGTGAAGATATAATGTTGCTGCTAATCTGCCTGCCTGGTACAGTAAGTCCCTGACATTGAACCCTGCTGTTAATGCGGCTATTGTGTCTGACAATCTCAATCTTATCTCAGTGAAGCAGTTTCACACAAGAACTCTCCCGCTCACTTACATATATATATGTAAGTCACCGCTTACGCAGGCACACAAGCTTGGTGCTTATAAAATAGAAAAAAACTGACTTTCCAGCGTGCTCAGCTAGCCCGCAAAGCCATCCGTCCCGCGCGCGCACGCAGATTCCAGGACACCTGGCGCTCATGCTTTAAGCGTTAGCGCGCTCAGTGCCAGCAGGGACGCAGCCTAAAGGAGACAGCGAGTCCCTCTTTGTACAACTCCCCCCCCCGAAGCCTGCAACCCCGCCCCCCCAAGCACAAAAGCCCCGTTATCTGCACGAGGATTGGAGCAGCAGGGAAGGGACCCCTCACTAAATTTACCTACTGTATTGCCTGGACTCAGCGCGTTGATTCTATGTGCGCTTGTAAATAAGGCCCAGAACGTTTTACATGAAAACACATCTCATGTCCTTGTTTGTTGCACCATTAAACATTCACGAGATATTTAACTATATTTATTACAAATGCAGACATAAATGTCAAGTGAAATAATTATTGTTCTGAGCGTCCAAAAAGACAATTCTATAGAAACCGATATGAAAAGGAATATTTTGCAGCTTTTAAATGCAGAGCAGAACCAAGCTTTTTGTAGGGTAATGTCATGCTAACCCTCCCCTCTTTAGGACAATGCATTTTAGTAGCAGGACTGTTAGCTACAGCTGAGTAGAGCAAGTCGCACCCCAGAATGCATAGCCTGCCGAGACCGGAGACTGCGTGTCGCTGCTACCTTCCCAGCACAAGGATTAAGTGGGAACAGGAGGCAGGTGAGCACCAAAAGTTAAAGGAATGGAAGAAAATGAGACGTCTCTACAGGTTGGGGCATAAGCTTGTAATCTCCATGGCAGACACAATTTTTTATGCTTTAAAACTCTACTATCCCTGCTGTACTTCCTCTGGCTGCTGTACTTGGCTACTACTTAGGCGTGTCTCGACGGGTCGATGGTACATCCTGCTAGCGGTCCTGCGTACGCTGTTCTGTGGACTATGACCTCCTGGCTGCGCTCTGCTCTGACTGTCCTCGTTCTCTCCTCTGGCCTGCTGTACCTTTCTCTGGCTTCTGTCTTCCTCTGGTGCTTACTTTCTCTGGCTGCTGTACTTCCCTGCTCTGTCTTCCTCTGCTGCTGTACTTCCTTGGCTGCTGTACTTCCTCTGGCTGCTGTACCTTCTCTGGTTGCTGTATCTCCTCTGGCTGCTGTACTTTCTCTGGCTGCTGACTTCTCTGGCTGCTGTACTTCCTCTGCTTGCTGCTGTACTTCCTCTGCGCTGCTGTACTTTCCTCTGGCTGCTGTACTTCCTCTGGCTGCTGTACTTTCCTGCTGCTGTACTTCCTCTGGCTGCTGTACTTCCTCCTCTGGCTGCTGTACTTCCTCTGGCTGTCTCTGGCTGCTGTACTTCCTCTGCTGCTGTACTTCCTGACTGCTTCTGGCTGCTGTACTTCCTGCTCTTGTCGACTGCGTTTTAACTTCCCTGATATGTTGAATATTTGTATCCAAGATCTGTTGACTTCCGGAGGAGATCTTTGTTTCCAATAACATGGGAAGTACCGGGGTGCAGCACTCTTCGGGGCCTTGTCCTGGCTGATCGTTTTCAGGATATGCATTAGGATTTCATTATATTTGTTATCCATAACTCAAATTCCTATAACAAAGGGAAATAAACAGATCTGTCTTGCTATATTGTCCAAATAAATACAATATTCTCTACTAACCAACTCTCCACCAACCCTCTCTCCATCAACCTATTCTCCACAAACCTAACCTATCCCACGTTCCATCTCACTCTCCACCAATTTACCCCTCAATAACCCGCTCTCCTACCAGTTTGTTTTCTACACCACCTGCTCTCCAACCAACACTCTATACTTATAAACCAGACACACTGCCCTCTCTTACTCTACTCTTTTACCTAATGTAAACTCTTGAAATTCAAATAACCGGCTGTTCACCTCGAACTGTCTTTACTCTCATCTAAACCTCTGTTTGCAATCTACTTTCTTCCTGCCTTTCATCCTCACTTGCTCCTAATCCTGACCTTCACTCATACACACTAAACAAACATAGAATTCGACAGCAAATAGAGCCACGTGACACGCCTAATTTGCCATTTTCCTGCCTGGTATAAAACCTCAGATCTCCGTCCCTTGTCTTCCTTTCATACTTAGAATATCTTTATAGTACACTGGCGACACACTTTATTCGAGCTCGGCTAGTCCCACGAATTCGGGTATACACCCGTTGTGTATGAGGTTTATGACTGTTTTCTTCGCCGAGTGCATTGAGGTATTTTCTAGGCAGGGATTGAGCATTTTATTCCCTCTGGCTGCAATACTGCACAGTATATATATATATATATATACTGCTTCAATTCATGAATTTATGCCATCTGGTAGAACACGCGAAGCATTGCAGCCTATTAATCCTAATCATTATCTTAACACAGCGGTGCGCAAACGTGGGGGCGCGCCCCCTTGGGGGGCGCAAGATTATGTAGGGGGGCGCGACTGAGTGCGGGGAAACCTGGGGGCGGGCAAGCACTGTCCGTGCACTGGCTGCTTCCCTGCTGTCTGTGTCAGAGGGGGCGGGGCCAGAAGCTCCTGCAGAGACTGCTGCTGCTGCTTCTATGCTGTGTCTGCCTGCAGAGGGGGCGGGGCTGCTGCGGGGCCTTCCCTGCACACAGCAAAGCCCTCCTCCTCCTGTCTGTTACCCGCGCTTGTTTTCTGCAGCACATGGGGGCCGGAGCAGGTTTAGTTACTCTCCCTCCCCCAGGTAGTGTGTGTGTGTGTGTGTGTGTGTGTGTGTGTGTGTGTGTGTGTTGTGTGTGTGTTGTGTGTGTGTGGTGTGTGTGTGTTTGTTGGTGTGTGTGTGTTTGTGTGTGTTTTGTGTGTGTATGGTGTGTATTGTGTATGTGTGTGTATATGTTTTATGTGTGTTGTATAGTCTGTGTCTGTGTGTGTCTGTGTGTGTGTGTGTGTGTGTTTCTGTGTGTGTGTGTTTTGTGTGGTTGTTGTGTGTTTTGTGTGTGTGTGTGTGTCTTGTGTGGTTGTGTGTGGTGTGTGATGTGTCTGTCTGTGTGTGTCTCTTCTGTGTGTGTGTTTGTCTCTGCTGTGTGTGTTGTCTGATGTGTGTGTGTTGTGTATCTTGTGTGTGTGTGTGGTGTCTGTCTGTTGTTGTCTGTCTGTCTCTAGGTGTCTCTGTGTGTGTGTCTGTCTCTGTGTCTACTGTGTGTGTGTCTGTCTCTCTGTTGGTGTGGTGGTGTGTGTGTGTGTGTTGTGTGTGTGTGTGTGTGTGTGGGATGGTGTGTGTGTGTGTGTTGTGTGTGTGTGTGTGGCTGTCTCTCTTTACTATGTGCTATAATCTCTGTGCAGTGTGTTTGTGTCTGTGTGTTGGTGGTGTATTGAATGCAGCGGTGCCAATCTGAGGGGGTCGCCCCGCGCCAAGATTATTTAGGCGGGCGCGTGCGGCAAACCTGGCTGCGCAGCGGAAAAATATGTGCGCGCGCGGCCGAACAGAATAGTAGCGGTGGCGTCACATAATTCGGAGGTAACGGGAGGAGCCGCGCGAGCCCTGTGATGTCAAACGCCCCCTCCTTCCGTGTCTGCCCTACATAACGCGTGTGTGCTTGCTCTCCTCCGCTGGCAACCTGCTCGCTGCGATCCTCTGCAAGTGAAAGGGTAGGCTGCCACTTTATCACTCATCCTAGAATGTACAGAATTAAGGTAAAAAAAGTGTTAAACACTTCCCCACTCGTGCTTGCAAAATTATGCCGACACCCTGTGCTCCATGCTTGGAGAGTTGTGATGTCACCGCTCTCACGGGCAGCGTGGACGCAGTCTAATTTTGCAAGAGCGAGCTGTTGAAGTATGAAGTATTTAAGCTGCGCTTATAGTGCCGGCGACGCGACGTCATCCGAAAAATGCATTGTCGCTGCCCGCGTGCGCTTATAGTAAGCGTGACGTGTCGATGCGATTTTTTGAAGCCGGCAATATTTTGATTTTTCAGGGGCTGTCGCCTCATGTGACAGCCCCTGAACCATCAATGGCCAGGTCGCCCGCCACCGCCACCGCAAAGCGAAATACAACTTTGTGCTAGCGTCGCCGTCGCGGGCACTATACGCGCGGCCTTAGACTATTTGTATTTACTTGTATACCGTTTAATAAGGTTTTTTTTTAATGTGATTTTGATCAACAGGGGGGGGGCCCCGAAAAATTTCATGGATTAAGGGGGGCTCGGCCTAAAAAGTTTGCTCACTCCTGATTTAACAGATCAGCCGCCCGTCAGCCGGCATGAACCCAGGCTGAAGGCAAACGCCACGGGCTGTCAGAGTTGAGGAGCGGCGCATTCCAGGTATCTGCCAGGTACATACTGGGTATTTGCTCGAATAAAGTGTGTCGGTGCAGTATCACAATACTTTTATCATTCCCTGGCTGAATTTGCCTCAACCTCCTCTGTTAGAAGGTTATTCCACATATCCACCGCCCTTTCTGTACCTCATCACATTTCCCCAACTCTGTCATCCTCCCGCTCAGCGCAGTGACCTCTTGTTCTGGCAGTTCTCTTTATGAAACATACTTTCCTCCAATACTTTGTTAAACCCCTTTCTCTTCTCCTCATCTCTCCTCCCTCTAATATTTACCCTCTTCCTGTCCTCAGGCAGCAATTGTACCTCCCACAGGCAATCTGGCAGAGGAACATTTCTATACATCCAGCTACAGCCGGGAAATTATCTACAAAGGCTGTAAACAGCAGAGTTGATTTGTGCTGAAACTTACTTGTCAATGTAACAATGGTGCAGACAACATTGGGTCATTGCTGATATTGGGACTTGGCTCATGGTCCCTCCGATGTACACGTGGACTTGATTATGCATGGTTGTAGCTGATGTCGTCCCATCTGATGGCTACTATGAACCTGAGCAAAGAGAGAACACAGAAACATCAAGAGCCATTTATATCATGTCCCTCTCTTACTGATCCCATCGCCATCACTGGATCCCAGCTCTCCCTATTACTGTCAGTAGGTTTTATAAAGGAAGGTAATATAGACAGGATTACAACGGATAAACTGATTGATCAATGTACAGTACGAACTTGTAGAAACATTAGAAGTAAAAAATCCATGACACATCCAGACATTTTTAGCATTAATTGAAATTGGTGAGTTTCCACATATTCCAAAATGTTCAAGAGAAATATCTGCACAATTTACATAAACATACGTTTAATCCTAACACATAAAAAGATTCAAATCAGTATTTAACCTTCCAGGGCATTACGGAAGCTTGTGTTGCTCTGCTGTTATATGGGATCTGTCAAAGTCTCTCAAATTGAGTGTGTCCTCCACATCTTGGAACGAGGGCAGTCTGTCATACTGAGGGTTGGTACCAGGTTGCCTCTGCAGCTTTTCCATCTGAGATTCATCTCAACCACCGACAGTAAGCTTCCACACTGTGAAACCCGCTGCAGATGGACTGAGGAACGAGAAGACACAGAGATGATAATTCTCCCATTGCCTATTTGCTTTTGCTATAATTCTGAATACTGCAGACCATGGCCCCTTCCTATTCCCCAGGGCCAGCATAGAAAAGTCACAGGGCCAGCATAGGAAGAAGTCAAAGGCACATAGAAGAAGTCACAGGGCCAGCATAGGAGAAGTCACAGACCAACATAGGAAGAAGTCACAGGGCCAGCATAAAAGAAGTCACAGGGCCACAGAGTAGAGTCACAGGGCCAGCATAAGAGTCACAGGACGCATAGAGAGTCACAGGAGGGCCAGCATGGGAAGAAGTCAACAGGGCAAACTAGAAGAAGTCACAGGGATGCATGAAGAAGTCACAGCAGGCCATCTAGGAAGAAGTCACAGGGCCAACATAGGAAGAAGTCACAGGGCCAGCATGGGAAGAAGTCACAGGCCAGCATAGGAAGAAGTCACAGGGCCAGCATAGGAAGAAGTCACATGGCCAGCATAGGAAGAAGTCACAGGGCCAGCATACTGTAGGAAAATTCACAAGGCCAGCATAGGAAGAAGTCACAGGGCCAGCATAGGAGAATCACAGGCCAGCATAGGAAGTAGTCACAGCCAGCATAGGAAGAAGTCACAGGGCAAGCATAGGAAGAAGTCACAGGGCCATCATAGGAAGAGGTCACAGGGCCAGCATAGGAAGAAGTCACAGGGCCAGCATAGGAAGAAGTCACAGGGCCAGCATAGGAAGTAGTCACAGGGCCGCATAGGAAAAGTCACAGGGCCAGCATAGGAAGAAGTCACAGGGCCAGCATAGGAAGAAGCTCACAGGGCCAGCATAGGAAGAAGTCAGGCAGCATAGGAAAAGTCACAGGACATAAAGGAAGAGTCACAGGGCCACAGAGAAGTTACAGGGCCAGCATAGGAAATGTCACAGGGCCAGCACAGGAAGAAGTCACAGGGACAGCATAGGAAGCAGTCACAGGGACAGCATAGGAAGTAGTCACAGGGCCAGCATGGAAGTAGTCCCAGGGCAGCACGGAAGACAATCACAGGGACGCAAGGACGCATTCACAGGACAGCATAGAAGTGTCACAGGGACAGCATAGGAAGATGTACACCATGCCCGCATAGGAAGAAGTCACACGGGCCAGCATAGGAAGTAGTCACAGGGCCAGCACAGGAAGAATTCACAGGACAGCATAGGAAGCATACAGGACAGCATAGGAATAGTCACAGGGCCAGCATAGGAAGAAGTCACAGTCCAGCATAGGAAGAAGTCAAAGGGCCAGCACAAGGAAGAGTTCACAGGGCCGCATAGGAAGACGTCACAGGGCCAACATAGAAGAAGTCACAGGGCCAGATAAGGAAGAAGTCACAGGGCCAGCATAGGACAAAGTCAACAAGCCAGCATAGAAGAAGTCACAGGGCCAGCATAGAGTAGTCACAGGCACATAGAAAAGTCACGGCAGCATAGGAAGAGTCAAGGGCCAGCATAGAAAGAAGTCAAGGGCCAGCATAGGAAGATCACAGGGCTAGCATAGGAAGAAGTCACAGGGCCCATAGGGAAGAAGTCACAGGGCCAGCATAGGAAGATCACAGGCCAGCTAGAAGAAGTCCAGGGCCAAGCATAGGAAGAACAGTCACAGGGCCAGCATAGAAAGAAGTCCAGAGGGCCACATAGGAATACGTCACGGCTAGCATGAGGAAGAGTCACAGGGCCGCATAGGAAGAAGTCACAGGGCCAGCACAGGAAGTATCAGTCCAGCATGGAAAGTTCACAGGGCCAGCATAGGAATAAGTCCCAGGGCCAGCATAGAGAAGTCACAGGGCCAGCATAGGAAGAAATCACAGGGCCACAGCATAGGAAGAGTCACAGGCCAGCATAGGAGAATCACGGGCCTGCAAGGAAGAAGTCCCAGGGACAGCATAGGAAGAAGTCACAGGAACATGCCAGGCATTGATTGGCAGTAATTGTAATTACATCTTTAATAAGATAGCCCTTCCTCAGGATCTGGGAATAGAGAATACTGTCCAACTGTAATCTCAGTTTTTCTTTCAGTGAAGATATAATGTTGCTGCTAATTGCCTGCCTGTGTACAGTAGATCCCTGACATTGAACCCTGCTGTTAATGCGGCTATTGTGTCTGACATCTCAATCTTATCTCAGTGAAGCAGTTTCACACAAGAAACTCTCCCGCTCACTTACATATATATATGAAGTCACCGCTTACGCAGGCACACAAGCTTGGTGCTTATAAAATAGAAAAAAACTGACTTTCCAGCGTTCGCTCAGCTAGCCCGCAAAGCCATCCGTCCGCCGCGCACGCAGATTCCAGGACACCTGGCGCTCATGCTTTAAGCGTTAGCGCGCTCATGCCACAGGGACGTGGGACGCAGCCTAAAGGAGACAGCGAGTCCCTCTTTGTACAACTCCCTACATTTCTATGGGCTGTTCTATAGAGGGTGAGGGAGCGCGGCCGCGAGCGCCTGTGTGAACAGCCCGACCGGTACTCTGTGTGTGTGTATATGTGTGCGTATATGTGTGTATATGTTTGTATATATATGTGTGTGTATGTGTGTGTGTATATGTGTGTGTGTATATGTGTGCGTGTGTGTGTGTGTGTGTGTGTGTGTGTACGCGCGTGCACGCGAAGCACGCTTTTTGTGTCTATAAAACAGCCCGACAGGTACTCTGTGTGTGTGTGTGTGTATATGTGTGTGCGTGTGAATAATATTTCTTAAATAAGATTTTTAAAAGAAAAAAGAAAGTTGAATAAAAAAAAAAAATTATTGTGCATTTATTGACACATACTGTACACACACACATAAACACACACACATACATACATACATACATACATACATACATACATTTCAGCTGCGGTAGCGGCGCAAATTCTTTATTTTCCAGTCTTCTCCCTCGCCGGTCGGCTCCCCGCTCCCTGCCGTGTGCGCGCGCGGCCCTTGTATAGAAGGGCTGACAAACCTCAGCCCTCTATATCTGCCGCGCGCACGCAAAGCGCAGCAAGCGCGCCCTCTATAGAACAGCCCTTACGGAGAAACAGAGATAAGGATACAGGATCCATCTGGTTCCTGACCTATGAGATTGAAGGTGATGTAACTGGCTGAGTGCACCTCAGCAGCAGAGAACAAATTAGGTTGTTTGTCAAAATGAGACAAATTAAGATGTTCCCGGACTCTCCATCCATACTGTCTAACTATAGCATTACATAGGTATGTAACCCGGTTCCCCTTCCTTTGCGGACCCCCCCCTCGAGCACTCACTGCGGCCGGTTGCTGGGATGCGTGCGGGCGGTTGCCGGGGACGCGATCGCGTTGCGAGGCTCCCGGCGGCTCCCGAAGCAGGGCGCCGCCATTGCGCATTGCCTCGCGCATGCGCGGTAAGACCCACACGACGGGAGGCATACAGACAGCTCGCGCATGCGCAGAGGAAGCGAGAGAGACACTAGCCTACCAGGAGAGGGCTCTAGAGATGGGACTACATATCCCATGAGCCTCCATCGCCCCACATGACCCCAGGGAGCCAATAGGGCTACAGTATCTCCCTGCTCAGGGATAGATACATTTCGCGGGCTTGCAGCACGTTTGGCAGTTGGTGACCGGAGCAGCTAGGGGAAGGAGGTAGGGTGCAGGAGTCAGTGACTCTCTGCACTAGGCCAGCAGCCCCCTAGGCCCCAGATAGCCCTGAGTCATAGTAGCTGAGTGTTGTAGGGACAGGCCCCAGGTTAGGGACCCTGCTCCTTATCAGTATCCAGAATCAGTTAGGGACACAGTGGACGCTGCGTTTCCAGTCAGAGGTTTGGGCTCAGACCTCTGCTGCGGCTGCAGCAGCCATCCGGGTGGGATCGCCCCGGACGGTAGTTCCTGTGTTCGTCAGCCTCCGGATCCTTTGTGAAGCTCCTTGGCAGGCCCGGGCACAGGAGTGCTCGGCGGGTAACCATCATCAAGTGCACCAACGATCCTATATTATTAATATCAGACATAGTGGCTGCGCAGTCACACATATTCATCTCACGTGAGGGTGGAGGACAATTGTGTGGGGTTACTGGACACGGGGTGGGATCACCCGGTGTAAGGGGGATAGCATCCTGCAAGACGCCGTACTTAGTGTCTCCTCTAGGGAGGGACACCGGTTGGTATATATGCAAGTACGTTCTATGCCCACAAGTAAAGTTATTGGTTGTTTTACATGCAGTTGTGTGATCTCTATATATATATTGTCCTGCGAGGATCACTCCCCCTCTGGTGGGATCCATCGCAAGTGGAGGCGCTGCACCGAGTACGAGGTTACTCCTATTACTAATATACGTGCCCCAGGCTCCCCGCACACCTGGTAATACTAAGTTCCTCGCACACACGCATTATACGCAACTGTATGGGGGAATACCCGTTACAGGTACATGACTAATGTTTGGTGTTCATGGACACGTAGGTAAAACATTGGTTTAATATCTCTGCTTTCACCTTATCACTAATAATATTCTGGCCGATTAAACCCTGAAAGGGGCCTCTGTTCTAATCCTTTCAGTATTCATGTACTTGGGACTGATTTCACTTTAAATTGCAATCTCTGTATTTCTAATGTTTGCCGGTCTGATGGCCCTTTTGCCATTTCTGTTTGAAGTTGGGAATTAGAAATAAAATATCACTCACCCTCCAGGAAGCAAAGTAGGAAGATGGGTCAAGGTTCCCCTCCACATCGTTATCTCCCATGAAGTCGTTAGAACAGATTGAGCAGTTCTTCTCTCCGCGCCAATCATAATATGGAAGAGCAAAGTCTTCATCACTGGTCAAGAGCTGGATTTGTCTCTCTAAAAAGAGGAGACCCAGACGGTGCCAGCCAGGAAAAGCAGGACCTCGATGGGCATAGGTATGTCTGTAATCAAAGGAGCTATGTGTCATGATTGGCTTCGTAGAGTAGTAATGAATCCAGGCGAAGACATTATAGATTGTAGCATCCACAAAGCGATACGTGTTTCGGTCATGTCTGTCTTCAGTGGTCAGGACAACAAAGTCTTTGCTCTTTGTGGTCTTCGCTAGTGTCAAATAACGAAAGACTTGTTCCCTCTCCGGTAAGGACAGCTCCCGGATCTCTATCCGAACCACAGTCTTTTTCAGATCACATTCCTCTCCATGGAAGCCGAACCTGCAGTCACCGCAGTTGAAACCACTGTAGTTTCTGAAGCATTCACATGTTTTGTTAAAATAGTCTAGGGGCCAGTTCAGACGGTCATCATCATACTGGGGAACGCTAGCTTCAAAGAGATTTGGAAATGGGACATGTGTCACCCAGTTCCGACATATACCCCTCCCTGAGTTGGAACCACAGGGACTTCCATCCTCCCAGGCCGGGCAGCAGCTCTTGTCCCTTAAAGCTTCATCTGTGGTGCAGACTCTGGGGAACTGGCTGTTCACTGCGCTGAGGCAGAGGGTGAGGAAGGTACAGAGGAGAAGCATGGCTTCCTACAGCCACCAGCGATCCTATGTGTGGAGAGAGAGAGAGAGAGAGTGCTGTAGGTTCATGGCCAGTGCAACAACTAGCGGACCTAGGTGGTTGCCTAGGATGTCCCATTTTGGGGTTGTGTGGAAGGCCAGGAGCAGAGCAGGCTGGTTTCCCAAGCTGCTGTCACACTCCACTGCAGAGTACCTATAACCTGCTCACCCTGCTGCACATCACTATTCAGGATAAGGGGGGGGGGTGCAACAATGTGGGGTGTGGGGGCTAAAAAAATGGGGATTGGGGGGTGAAAGAGAGGTGAGTAAGTGAGAGGGGAACGGGTGACAGAGAGAAGGGAGGGGTGAGAGAGGGGAGGGGAATTGAGAGAAAGGGATGAGAAGGGTGTGAAATAAAGGGGAGTGGGTGAGAGGGGAGTGAGAGAGGGCTAGGGTGAGAGAGAAGGTTTGGGGTGAGAGAGAGGGTAGGGGGGAGAGGGGAGGGTCTGTGAGATAAGAGGAGGAGAGGGGGGAGAGATAGGGAAAGAGGGATAGAGGGGTGGGGGTGGGAGAGAGAGGGGTGAGAAGGATGGGGTTGAGAGAGAGGGGGAGTGAGAGAGGTATAAGGGGGAGGGAGAGGTGTGTGGGGGGAGAAAAAGTGATGTGTGAGAGAGAGGGAGGAGGAGAGCGAGAGGGGTGTGGGAGAAAGAGAGATGGTTGGGAGGCAAAATAAAGAGGAGCGGGAAGGAGTGAGTGAGGGGTGAGGAGGGGAGCACATGGGGAGAAGTTGGTGAGGAGGCAGGGCCGGTGCAAGCACTTGGCAGCCTAAGGTGGCACATTTTGTGGGGGGCAGAGGATGAGGCGGGTAATGGCGGTGGTGTGACTCACGGGAGCAGAACAGTCGCAGAGCGGAGGAGGAAATGTGCACTGCAGAGGAGAAGGGCGGTGCAATCTGTGGCATAGGACACCCCACCACTCCGACCTCGGAGACCTGAAAGAAAGTGAGAAATTCCAGTGCCAGGGAGGACCTCTTCAGCTAGGTTAGGAATTTTAACTAGGGGGGTGTGAGAGAGGATGAATGGGGTGAGAGAGGATGATGGTGCTGAGAGAGGATGAAGAGGGGATTAACAGGCATGAGAGTATGAAAAGGGGTGAGGGAATGAGAATGATGGGGGTGATAGAGAGAGGATTATATCAGGCTGGAGCAAGTCAAGCCAACATAGACATTTTGGGGGAAAAGAGGGGAGGAGGGGATGGCAGGCACACGGCTGAAGGTTAGCCTAGGGTGACAAATACTCTAGCGCTGGCCTTGAGTAGGTTATATAGATGACTCCATGAGACCTCTCCTGCCCCAGGAGACAGAGGACATGTCTGATGCCAGTTCCATAATGTCCTTTGGTTGGAGCTCTTACGGTGCCATTGTATATGTGCCCACGGGTGCATGACAAACGCAATCCAGGAGGATCAGTATCTAGCATAAATCACAAACGTGTAGACACTCACACTGTCTTGTAATTTATAAAAATATTAATGTTTAACACAAAAGAATCCTTTTTTTGTAGATGGATTGATATTTTTATACATTACGAGACACTCTGAGTGATTAGACTTTTGTGAAGCCAGCATCAGAGAATAGGGCAAACATGGGAGGAAGGAAGGCTGGCAATGTGGAGTTTACCTTACCCTAACTGTCCTGGAACCTTCTCTGCATGTTTAGCCCTCTGACGCTACCCAGCTATACCCCATGCACTAAAACATACCCCAACAAATCAGTCTCACACATTCTCTTTCTTTCCATGCTTCTCCTCCTTGCTTCTGGGGACATCTCTCCCAATCCTGGTCCCTGCCTTATTTCTACATTCTCTCGTCCTTGCAGCAAATAGAGCGGCAGTAGATGTGTAATTAGTGTTTATATATATTTTAGCACTGGGTTGTCTGCACATTATATTGCACTATTTATCAAAATTGCGCCATGAACACCATTATATTTAGTTCAGTAGTTAATGTGGTTTAGGGAGGAAACCACAGGTGTTTAGGCTGCATTTGATTTACATATTTAGATGTTTCATCAATCTATCTGTTGTGCTTTTTGATGGTTTCTCTTGTTTCTCACTGTATGACCTTTCCTCTGTTTCTAGACTGCTAAACCTCTGACACAATCACACAGGTTTGAGGTGCTGTGTGTATGTAGAGGCACTGTGTGTATGTCTAGGTGCTGTGTATGTAGAGGTGCTGTGTGTGTATATAGAGGTGCTGTGTATGTACTGTAAAGGTGCTGTGTGTATGTAGAGGTGCTGTGTGTATGTAGAGGGGCTGTGTGTATGTAGAGGTGCTGTGTGTATGTAGAGGTGCTGTGTGTATGTAGAGGTGCTGTGTGTATGTAGAGGTGCTGTGTGTATGTAGAGGCGCTGTGTGTGTGTAGAGGTGCTGTGTGTATTTAGAGGGCACTCGTGTGTGTACAGATGCTGTGTGTGTCGAGTTTGTCGTGTGTGTTACAGGTGCTGTGTGTGAGGTAGATGTGCTGGTGTGGGCTGTGTATGGTAGAGCCTGGTTGTCGGTGCTGTTTAGAGTGTTGTAGTAGAGCGTTTCGAGAGGCGTGTGTGAATGTAGAGGGGTGTATGTGTGGATGTAGAGGCGCGTGTGTAATGTAGAGGCGCTGTGTGGGGTGTATGTAGAGTTTCTGTTGGGTTGGTTTAATGTAGAGGGTTCTGCTGTGTGTATGTAGAGGCGCGCTGTGTGGGTGTGTCTATGTAGAGGGGGGGGCGGCTGTGTGTGTGTGTATGTAGAGGCGACTGTGGGTGTATGTTGTAGAGGTTGTGTGTGGATGTACAGGTGCTGTGATGTAGAGGTGCTGTGTATATGTAGAGGTGCTGTGTGTAGTAGAGGTGCTGTGTGATGTGTAGAGGTGCTGTGGGTGTGTCAGGTTAGCGGTGCTGTCATGAGAGTGTGTGGTGTGTACAGGTGCTGTGTGTGTGTACAGGTCTTGTGTGTATGTAGAGGTGCTGTGTGTATGTAGAGGCACTGTGTGTGTGTAGAGGCGCTGTGTGTGTACAGGTGCTGTGTGTGTAGAGGTGCTGTGTGTATGTAGAGGCGCTGTTATGTAGAGGCGTGGTGTTGTAGAGCGCTGTGGTGAATGTAGAGGCGCTTGTGTGTGTGTGTATGTAGAGGCGCTGGGTATGTAGAGGCGCTGTGTGTGTATGTAGAGGCGCTGTGTGTATGTAGAGGTGTGTATGTAGAGTGCTGGGTGTATGTGAGGCGCTGTGTGATGTAGAGGTGCTGTGTGTCGGTACAGGTGCTGTGTTGTAGAGGTGCTGTGTGTATGTAGAGGTGCTTGTGTGTATGTAGAGGCGCTGGTTATTGAGGTGTGCTGATTATGTAGAGGCGCTGTGTGTATGTAGAGGCCGTGTTATGTAGAGGTTCGTGTATGTAGAGGTGCTGCTGTGTATGTAGAGTGCGTGTGTGAATGTGAGCGGGCTGTGTGTATGTAGAGGCGTCGGTGTGTAATGTAGAGGTGCTGTGTGTATGTAGAGGTTCTGTGTAGTAGAGGTGCGTGTGTATGTAGAATGTGTGATGCTGTGTGTATGTAGAGGGTGTTGGTGTATGTAGAGGTGCTGTGTGTATTGTAGAGGGCGTGTGTTGTGTGTGATGTAGAGGCGCTGGGTGTGTGTATGTAGAGGCGCTGGTGTGTATGTAGAGGCGCTGTTGTGTATGTAGAGGCGATGTGTGTATGTAGAGGTGCGTGTGTATGTAGAGGCGCGTGTGTGAATGTAGAGGTGTGTGCTGTGTGGGTACAGGTGCTGTGTGTATGTGAGGTGCGTGTGTATATGTAGAGGTGCTGTGTGTATGTAGAGATGATGTGTGTATGTAGAGGAGCTGTGGGTGTGTTGTAGAGGGGGTGTATGTAGAGGTGCTGTGTGTGTTGTAGAGTCGTGTATGTAGCTGGGTGCTGTGGATGTTAGAGGCTCTGTGTGTTGTAGTGGTGCGTTGTGTATGTAGAGGGGTGTGTGTGTATGTAGAGGGGTGTGTGTGTATGTAGAGGTTCTGTGTGTATGTAGAGGCGCTGTGTGTATGTAGAGGTGCTGTGTGTGTGTAGAGGCGCTCTGTGTATGTACAGGTGCTGTGTGTATGTAGAGTGCTGTGTATGTAGAGGTGCTGTGGTGTGTACGGTGCTGTGTGTAGTAGAGTGCGTGTGTGTACGGGTGCTGTTGTAGTGGTGTTGTGTGGTGTGTTGTAGAGGTGCTGTGGGTGTATAGAGGTGCTGTGTGTATGTAGAGCATGTGTGGATGTCTAGGTGGGTGTATGGTAGAGGGTTGCGTGTGGGTTTGTAGAAGGGCTGTGTATGTACAGTAAGAGAGTGGACAGTGATGTGGTAGTAGAAGGAGCTGTGGTGGTATGATAGCGGCGTCTGTGTGGTGCTAGGTGTAGAGGTAGCTAGTGTATGGTAGAGGCGCTATGACAATGTGATGTACGGTGCCTCTACCTATTAGTTTCAGGTGCCTTGTCTCTCTCTGCCGCCCGCGGTCTCAGGACTGCTTGCTCTTGCACTGTGGTCCTCACGTTTATAACCTCTCCGGGGAGCGGTGACAATCGTGTATCGCCCTCAGGGGAACCACAGGGTCTGGGCACAATATAGAAATGGCTGATTCCTCCCAATAGGCCCACAGTTGCTGGAATGATTGATTGCGCTGTATTAAAGGTTGTTGCTAGAACAAGACTGTAACTACTTACTGTAATACAAGATGAAGCAATTAGCTCCCCACAGAACATAAAATATGCAAGACATTATGCCAATAAAATGCAAATGCATCTTCCCTGTGTTACACACACTGGCCCAGAGCCACAGAAGGTGCTAAGCTTAGTCCTATCACCAGTTATAGGGGGAAGCGCGTCTTAAAGCTTAGCAACCTATTGTGATTTAGGCGCTGAGGGGGATGTGCACAGAGGTAAAACACCGGAGATGTTTTGGGATCGGTCACTCTCAGCAGGGGCAGCACGCAAGGCTGTCAGATAGCGGGTCCTGTGGGATCCTGCGCCTGCGGTTAGATTTAGAATGCTGCCTTCCTTCTCTTGTGGATACGTCTTGTCTCCTGGTCTGCATGTCTGATTTGCAGCAGCACGAGGCATCTGGGAGTTGCGGGTTTCATGATGCCTCGCTTCTGTTTTGCTTTATTCCACGCAAACAACACCGGTCCCTTTCTATACTCCCTGCGGTGCTGTTGTCCTATCAATGTGCTAGAGGACTGTTCACCAAATTCACATCAGGGATGCTACATAGGGGGTGACTAAACATTCAGCGTCTAGGCCCTATCTGAGGCTGGAAGGCTAGGCTGTCACTATCAACCTTGGTACAACAAGTACCAAAGAGTGGTGAGCGTGTAGGGGTGCTCTCCACGTAGTCTAGGGTCGGTTATGTGTGTCTGGGCGGGGGGGGTCCCTGTGTGTTGGGTTCCAGGGATATGAGTGCCTGTGTAAGCAGAGGAGTCTCTCTGGTCTGGGATCTCTCTAGAGCACACGACCCTCTCTGTGCTAGAGCTCCCCAGCTGTTTGTGGCAGGCTTTTAAGCATGCCTGATGAGCAAGGTAGGAGACTGGTTCAATTAATCCTGCTGAAAGTAACAGCTCCCTGCTGGACTAGACTTAATGACAGAGTAGTGGCCCTGTTACATACCCTCCTGTTTGTGAGTAGCTAGGTTTAGCCAAGGCTGAGCCCATCCCTCCACTTACACTCTAGAGAGGGACTGGGGCATGGAAGAGACAGGCTGGGGGAGAGAGCTCTCAGTCATGATGAGATTGGAGCCCTTCCTCCAGGTGACTTCACCTCACTACCAGTTACCTTGGTTTTCACCTTTGCACCCTTATCTGGTAGTCAGCAAATAAATAAAGGGGTTGCTCTCTCTGTCCATTCATGGCCATGATATGTGACCGTGGTTCAAGAAGACCACAGTTGCAAAAGTTCGTGTTGGCTGGTGTAGATAAGCACAAGTATGTGCTTGAATCAGCGCGTTTTAGTTGGCTCATGGAGGACTTTTCACAAGCACAGTCTTCCATGATGGGATTAGCTTCCCACTCCACAGAGGAATCATCACTCAGCTCCTTTTCAGTTTTACCCCCAGTCTTGTTTTATTCGCATTGGCGACAAGATCAGTTCATTGATTCGGGAGGTTCAACCTTGACTGAGTTTTTGTCAACTTGATTGACAAATCATTTGTGGACAGCGGGTTGTAGCACATGAGACTGGTGTGGATGGCACTTATAGCAATGCACAGCTTGCTTGGCTATGATGTAGAACCAATATTAGACTGAATCCACCAGCAGTTCCTTCATTATCCTGTAGAATATTTGCTGTTGACACTTCCTAACATTGACAAGACCACAGTAATCGATTGTTTCAATAACTAATGTCAAACATGTAAATATCACGGGTTTAGGCACAGCCATAGGAGTAGAATAGTAGCCAGGGGGTACCCTGCTCACATATAATACACAATAAAACATATTTTAAACATGGGGAGACCTTGGCTCATAACTGTAAGGGAAATAGAACTGAGATATCTGGGCTCGAAAACCAGGAGTCTGGGGGACCACTGGGAAGCCCCAGTGTAATTCAAACACTCGTATCGGCAAATGATGCCGTCTCGCGGGGAGAATTAAGGCCACTACCTGTAGCTCCGGCCATCCTAACTCGCCAACACAAAAGGATTTGCTTCTTCCAAGATATCCACCCTAAAACTTACACAAAGGAAGTTTCATGAGTCTGGGGTTAAGGGAATAATGGAAAGTGGGAAAATCAGGGACACTTAACACTTTATTGTGTGCCTGGTTACCCCCTACCGTCACACCTCCCCCATCAGGATCAAGGCTCTGGGCAGACACCTCATCAGGTGGCTTCCACAAGACTGGATTGTCCTGGGTTTTCTGGTCAAAAATAATATATTGGATTCAAACAGTGCTCTTAAAAACGTCAAAGTTAATGCACATAAAATAAATATCCCACAATTAAACAATGTTTATAAAATATGCCGTGCGGTACCTCTGTCGCGTCTTCATCTTATATCTCTGATTTTGGATAGTATAAATGATATCATGTATACTAATTTCTCATGGCTATATGTTATATATTGTTAATATATTACAGTTTTCCACTGTTTATGGATTGTGAGAAATGATGATAGAACGACTACAATTGATTATAATTTATGTATATACTACTGTATATATTGTTATTGGAATTATAGAGTATACTTTATGTTATGATATGTTATTTTTACTTTATTTTTTGTCATTATTTTATTATTCAAGACTACGTATTTAGAATGTTGTATATCCAGTTATATTTATTATTATTATTTTTATTTTTTTACACTTATTTCATTCGTTTTTATTAATGTATATCATCTTATTCTCAATTACATCTATCTATGCGATTTATATTATTTCTTCTCAAATTCGTTATCCTTGCTTTTTTCACTGTTGCTGCTTGGTGGTTTTTAAATATTTTTGTTTGCTACAATTGGTGTTACTATTTACATTATTGTTGCAATAAAATTGGGTATTACCTTTTATGTATCAACCATTGCCATATTTGTTATATATGTTGTAATTGTCTATGTATTAGTTACATCTGTGTTGTGTTTCCTCTAATTACAAGTATGTCGTATGGGTTATTTGGCACCCTCATTCATTAAGACTCAGTCTGTGTTAGAGGTGTTTGCCATTTAGATCAGTTTGGTATTAGCGCTATCAAAGTATAGTTAGTAATTTTATAGGGGAAGCACACAGACGTTTTTACCACTCACTCTTTGACAAAGTCCCTTGGGGGATGAACGCGTCAGAGTTACCTAGCCATGTGATTTGTTTGTTCGTTTTTTTCAATGAAAAGCCCGTTTTTTGTTAGAGCTGCGTTTGGTTTCATCTCCCTTCCCTCGGTAGCACCGCTTCGCCTGTTGTCCTGTTAAGATAAAGATATCACACACTGAACGGGACGGGAAGCTGTGGAGGACTGTGAGTCTTATTTATTTAAGCTGCGATACTTATGACATTACAGCCAATGGCTGATTTGCCACAAGCACGCTGCCAGCGAAGTATCGCAGTTACGGTGCTTACCCGCTAGCGCGTGAGGCTCGCTGAGCGGGGCGGCACATGGACGCAGGTGGTGACTTGCATATATATATTTTCATAATTACCAGCGCGCTCAGCGTCCCTTGCAGCATCCACCCCCCCCGCCCCCACTACCCGAGGTGCTGAAACATTTAAAGGCCGCCTGGCGCTCATGCTAGGGAGAGCTCTCCAAGCATGAGCGCGCTCAGCGCCAGCGGGGACAAAGCCTATGAACAAAAACTCTTATACCATACATAAAACATGGATTTATATCTTCCCTGCTGGACTGTCGGATCTGAAAGAGAAATAGAAACAACAAAAGAAAAGGTTTCCAGAACAAGAAAACGAACCAAAAATGTTTGACCATCAAAAAGAAATAAGAAGGTGAAAGGAAGATCCCTGCTACGTCTCACGGCCGACGTTACTCGCTGGGAGTTTTCGTTGCACGTCGTGTTCTCTGGGTCTGTGGTATTTATATCTCTATTGAGAGATTGTTCCAATACGAGAAAAAGAGAAAAACCGTCTGAGTAGTTGCCAATGGGTCATGTTACCTGCGTCTCTCTCTCCGGCCCGATAAATCAATCAGTGATGAGGAAACTGCAGATGTTATCACAGAGAAAATAGTACATTTTTGGAACTTGCCTGCAAGTTACATCTCCAATTTTCTACCCTGCTTGATGTATCTGGGTGTCTGAGTGCTGACTGATACAGCTAGGTCACTGATAACTTGCTCCCTCTGAGTGCTGACTGTGGGTCACTGATTACTTGCTCCCTCTTGAGTGTGACTGATGGGTCACTGATACTTGCTCCCCTCTCTGAGTGCTGACTGATGGGTCACTGATTACTTGCTCCCTCCTGAGTGCTGACTGATGGGTCACTGATTACTTGCTCCTCTCTGAGTGCTGACTGATGGTCACTGATTACTTGCTCCCTCTTGAGTGCTGACTGAGGGGTCAATGATTACTTGTGCCCTCCTGAGTGCGACTGATGGGTCACATGATTACTTGCTCCCTCTCTGAGTGCTACATGAGGGTCACTGATTATTTCCTCTCTGGAGTGCTGAATTATGGGTCAGTGATAACTTGCTCCCTCTCTGAGTGCTGACTGATGGGTGTGATTACTTGCTCCCTCTATGAGTGCTGACTGATGGGTCACTGCTTTCTTGCTCCCTCTCTGGTGCTAAACTGAAGGGTCACTGATTATTTGCTCCTCTCTGAGTGATGATTATGGGTCAGTGATTACTTGCTCCCTCTCTGAGTGTGACTGATGCGGCAGTGATTACTTGCTCCTCTATGAGTGCTGACTGATGGGTCACGCTTCTTGCTCCTCTCTGAGTGCTGACTGATGGGGTCAGTGATTACTTGCTCCCTCTCTGAGTGCTGACTGATGGGTCAATGTTTACTTGCTCCTCCTCTGGAGTGATGACTGATGGGTTCAGTTATTACTTGCTCCCTATCTGAGTGCTGATGATGAGGTCACTGATTACTTGCTCCCTCTCTGAGTGCTGACTGATGGGTCACTGTTTACTTGCTCCCTCTCTGCGCTGATGACTTATGGGTCACTGATAACTTGCTCCCTCTTGAGTGCTGACTGATGTGGTCACTGATTACCTTGCTCCCTCTCTGAGTGATGACTGATGGGTCAGTGATTACTTGCTCCCCTCTGAGTGCTGGACTGATGGGTCAATGATTACTTGCTCCCTCTCTGAGTGCTTGACGATGGGTCACTGTTTACTTGCTCCCTCTCTGCGTGCTGACTTATGGGTCACTGATAACTTGCTCCCTCTCTGATTGCTGACTGAAGTGTCACTGATTATTTGCTCCCTTTCTGAGTGCTGACTGATGGGTCACTGATTACTTGCTCCCTCTCTGAGTGCTGACTGAAGGGTCACTGATTATTTGCTCCCTCTGAGTGCTGACTGATGGGTCACTGATTACTTGCTCCCTCTCTGAGTGCTGACTTATGGGTCAGTGATTACTTGCCCTCTGAGTGGATGATGGGTCATGCTTTCCTGCTCCTCTCGAGTGCTGAGATGAGGGTCACTGATTATTTGCTCCCTCTCTGGGTGATGATGATGGGTCACGATTACTTGCTCCCTCTATGAGTGCTGAACTTATGGGTCAGTGATTACTGCTCCCTCTATGAGTGCTGAGATGGGTCACTGATTACTTGCTCCCTCTCTGAGTGCGACTGATGGTTCACTGATACTTGCTACCTCTCTGAGTGCTGATGATGGGTCAATGTTTTACTGCTCCCTCTTCTGAGTGCTGACTGATGGGTCACTGATATCTTGCTCCTCTCTGAGTGCTGACTGATGGGTCAGTGATATTACTTGCTCCTCTCTGAGTGCTGACTGATGGGTCACTGTTTACTGCTCCCTCTCTGTGTGCTGACTTAGGGTCACTGATTACTTGCTCCCTCTCTGATGCTGCTGAAGGGTCACTGATTATTTGCTCCCTTCTGAGTGCTGACTGATGGGTCACTGATTACTTGCTCCCCTCTTGAGTGCTGACTGATGGGTCACTGATACTTGCTCCCTTCTGAGTGCGACTGTGGTGTTCACTGATTACTTGCTCCCTCTCTGAGTGCTGACTGATGGGTCACTGAGACTTGCTCCCTCTCTGAGTGACTGATGATGGGTCAGTTGATTACTTGCTCCCTCTCTGAGTGCTGATGAAGGGTCACTGATTATTGCTCCCCTTCTAGTGCTGACTGATGGGTAACTGATTACTTGCTCCTTCTGAGTGCTGACTTATGGGTCACTGATACTTGCTCCCTCTCTGAGTGCTGACTGATGGGTCACTGAGTACTTGCCCCCTCTCTGAGTGCTGACTGATGGGTCACTGATACTGCTCCCTCGTCTGATGTGGTGACTGAATGTGGTCACTGATTATTTGATCCCTCTCTGAGTGCTGACGGATGAGGTCACTGATTACTGCTCCCTCTCTGAGTGCGACTTATGGGTCAGTGATTACTTGCTCCCTCTCTGAGTGCTGACTGATGGGTCAGTGATTACTTGCTCCCTCTATGAGTGCTGACTGATGGGTCACTGCTTTCTTGCTCCCTCTCTGAGTGCTGACTGGTGGGTCACTGATTACTTGCTCCCTCTCTGAGTGCTGACTGATGGGTCAATGTTTACTTGCTCCCTCTCTGAGTGCTGACTGATGGGTCACTGATTACTTGCCTCCTCTCTGAGTGCTGACTGATAGGTCATGATTACTTGCTCCCTCTCGAGTGCTGACTGATGGGGTCACTGATTACTTGCTCCCTCTCTGAGTGCTGCTGATGGGTCACTGTTTACTTGCTCCTCTGAGGTGCTGACTGAAGGGTCACTGATTACTTGCTCACTCTTGAGTGCTGGACTGATGGTTCACTGATTACTTGCTCTCTTGAGTGATGGATGATGGGTCATGGACTTGCTCCCTTCTGAGTGCTGACTGAGGGTCAGTGAATTACTTGCTCCCTCTCTGAGTGCTGACTGAAGGGTCACTGATATTGCTCCCTCTCTGAGTGCTGACTGGATGGGTCACTGATTATGTTCCCTCTTTGAGTGCTGACTGATGGGTCACTGAGTACTTGCTCCCTCTCTGAGTGCTGATGATGGGTCACTGATACTTGCTCCCTCTCTGAGTGCTGACTGATGGGTCACATACTTGCTCCCTTCTGAGTGAGACTGATGGGTCACTGAGATACTTGCTCCCTCTTAGCGCTGACTGAGGGTTCACTGTTACTGCTCCCTCTCTGAGGCGACTGATGGGAGTATACTTGCTCCCTCTCGAGTGCTCTGACTGATGGGTCAGGATTTGCTCCCTCTTGAGTGCTGACTCCCCAGGTCACTGTTATTTGCTCCCTCTCTGAGTGCTGACTGATGGGTCACTGATTACTTGCTCCCTCTCTGAGTGCTGACTGATGGGTCACTGATTACTTGCTCCCTCTCTGAGTGCTGACTGATGGGTCACTGAGTACTTGCTCCCTCTCTGAGTGCTGACTGATGGGTCACTGATTACTTGCTCCCTCTCTGAGTGCTGACTGATGGGTCAGTTATTACTTGCTCCCTCTCTGAGTGCTGACTGATGGGTCACTGAGTACTTGCTCCCTCTCTGAGTGCTGACTGATGCTTCTGGTGCTTCACATGTGCTGATATGTTGAATATTTGTTACCACACTCTGCAGAATGCCGGAGGAGATCTGTGTTCCTATAACAAGGGAAGTACGGGGTGGAGCACGCTTTGGGGCCTGGTCCCAGCTCATGGTTTTCAGGATATTTATTAGGAGTTCCCTTATATTTAAATATCCAGGAATCAAAGATCCTGCCAGGGAAATGTGTGTAAGGATGTATCTCACTATTCTTGTTCTCAATCCGGTGAAACCTGTAACCTTCCCTCTGTCTAACTTACTGTCCACCCCAAATTACTTATTCCCCCCTCTAAACTATTATCCTCTCTCAGGGGCCTATGCACAAAGCAGTGATAAGTGGTTTAAATGGCGATTAATGCCTTTATAGTGTGATCCTGCCTGATCTGCTATTCACAATCAGTGATAACAGTGCAGTATAAGCTGCAATGGCTTTTATAGGCCCCTAAACAGCCAGAGATAAATAAAAGTCGTCCGAAAGGGCAAAAAATTGCAAACCCGCCATTTTTTGCTAGTAACTGCTATTCACAAAGCAGTGATAAGTTTATCGTAGTATAAAAGATCGCCAGATTTTTTTCACCATTTAAAGGCTGGCGCTAAACAGATTGACAAATATAAAGTGAATGCTGCACACCTTAGAAAAAGAAAATAAATGATACAATTACCGGTGCTCCTGTGTTTGAACGAAAGCCTGTTTCCAGTCCTGCATCAGTGATAGAGGGAACACAGGGCACAGCGCATTTGAAATCCAAACTCATGTATTGAGCCAAACACACAATGTTTTTATTTGTTTGGCTCAATAAATGACATACATAAAAGCATGTTTTTTTCTGAAGAGCATTGATACCAGAAGCCGGCGGGGGTCTCTGGGTTGTCCCCACAGGTGTCCTGGTGCCCCATGGGTGTCCGGGGTCCTCAGGGGTGCCTGGGGGTCTTCTGGTGGTACCCCGCAGGTGTTTGGGGGGCCCCACTGGCCTGCGGTAGGTACCAATCCTGTGCCAAAAAAAAGTGCAATGCATTGATATAAATCCACGCCTCTCCCCCCCCCCCCCCCCATGCATACAGTACAGTATTGGGCAAAATTACCATTATCCAGATATAGATAATAGTGCATTTGCCCATTTAAAAATAAAACATTAGCCAGCATAAAGTAATTAAAACTTGCACTTACCCCTGCCATGATGAAGGCTGTCCTCATCCTCATCACCATCCTTGTCCTCTGTTGGGAGCAAAAGTACAATAAAAAAATTCAAACTAATGGCCCCTTACCCCTTAATCATCTTAGCGGTTAGTAACCGCTATTGTAATTAAGGGGTTAAACCACTCTCCCCCACTATCCACCCGGGAAGCCTAACCACCCACCCCGCCAACAATTCCCCCACTACCCATTGATTGGCACAGTGTAAAAGCAGTGTAATAAGGGCATGATTTACCTCTATGACAGTCAATGGTCAACCTAAAAAATAAACAATTACCAACAATATAAAATTCAATCAAAATAATAACCAAATTAACACACCACAAATAAACAACAATTAAAAAGCAAACACCAAAAAAATACCAGAAATAAAAAATAAAAAACACAAAAAAAATACCAAAATTAATAATCAAAAACACAAAAAAAATAGGAGAAATAAATAAAAGCAAACAACCAAAAAACATTTAAAAAAAATAAAAGCAAGCATTTTCCAAAAAAATGGATTTCTTGTCACTGTATATATTGTGATACCATCAGGTATCTCTAGGTACTGGAACAGTGCAGTAAGTGTGCTTTCCAGCTCACAGAGAGTCAATCCGCCTTAGAAGTAGCTAGTTCAGCTGATGCCTAATTAGGAAAGCTGAACTCCTGATTGCTCATGGAGTTTTGAATTGTCAGGGAGTGACTACAGAGATGCTGCCATGCTGCCATGTGTGAGAGACACATGCTGAGAGATACAGAGTGAGAGATTGCTGTCCCAGAGAGGGGGACAGAGAAGTGCTCCCCAGCTAAAGAAGGAAGGCTGGCACAACCCTTGACAGTGGATCTACAGAGGAGAGTTTCTCTGAGCTCACATGGGGCCGAGTTCCCTTAAGACTGCGTCCAGGGTACGACCATGTGGACTCGTCCGCATGCTGAGTGATCACACTGCCTAAAGGCAGTAATCGTGTCTATAAAGCGTGTGGGCACGTGCGCTTGGAAGCGGGAGGGGGCGCGCGATGCGCGTGAAATCAGTCATAACTGATTTTTCGCGCGATAGGGCGGTCACGAGAACAGTTCGCCAATGAGGGCCTCCGCACTCCTCAGCACACGGCTAAAGTGTCTATGGACGCAGCCCAAGGAAGGAAAGGAGGAGGGGCCGTGCTGAAGCGGGGACGTTTGCTACAATGGACTAACAGATATGGGAGACCCTTTATTATTGTGTGCAGAGGCTGTATACATTGTTGCATATGCCAGGGCATGTTTTAAGCTTGGAACCAGTATAGCTGGCCAGCTGTGGTTAGAAAGGGCTGAAGCAAAGTTGACTTATTTTCCCTAACGGGAATAGGTATTTTATTTTATGATTTGTTTGACTTAAAAGAACGTTGGGCCTGTTATCATATGATTTAATCCTTGTAAATAAATCCCATGTAATAAATACAGTGTTTCCTGCCTTAAATTGGAAATTCAAGAGACTGCAACATGGTGTGGGCATCACAGTATGTATAGCCCTAAAGGGGCATACAACAAACATTGGCAATCAATGGGCAAGGAAAAAATAAAAAATGAAAACCTGCAAAATGAAAATAACATACATTCAATGGATTCCAGGGGTCTACGGAAGCTCTTGAGCAAAGACGCAACCATCCTCAAAATCCACGGCCCTCTGGAAAAGTCTAAAGTCCTTTTCTTCTTCTTTTCTTCTTTATCTATGAATTATAATCCAATTGGGGTCTTCATTCTTCTTCTTCATCTGAATCTTCATCTTCATCTGTAACGCTCATTGTAATTCAATAGGGGAGGAGATCTTCACCCTTCAGCTTCTTGCCTTCAAATGAGACTGCACATGCTTTTATATGGCCTGTGACATCACATTTGAGTGAGAAATGGTTCCCATGTCATCTGATTGGCTGGGATAACCATGTGACTATGTTTATTTATTTTTTTAGAATGTGACGTCATGGCTGTGCTTTATTCCCCTTTAAGATGATGTCACCAAAACCAAGATGGCTACCGTCACATAGAGAGAGAGAGAGAGAGAGAGAGAGAGAGAGAGAGAGAGAGAGAGAGAGAGAGAGAGAGAGAGAGAGAGAGAGGGGGGGGGGGTAGAGAGAGACAGAGAAATAGGTGGGGGGTTATTTCACCTTCAGAACCAGATGACCACCCACACTTACCCTCAAAGTACCAGTCTCTCAAGCCCATGAACATACCCGGAGATAACTTCACACAAGGGAACTGTGTTAGTACAAACGTTGCAGCATCAGGAGCAGAGATACTGGGGTTATGGATCAAGGGTATGGGCCCAGGAAGATCCCGCTAGTGCCGCTCAGGATTTGCCTTTCCTTTACCTCTAGCAGATGGTGAGGGGCTAGGGACAGGGGCTTGTGATGGTGACAGCACAGAGACAACTGGGGCTGGTGAGCTGGGCCTAGTAATGTCCATGATACTCCTCCCACCGGAGAAAGAAATGATGCACCGCCGTATGGAAAAATTGCAAAGGCTGAAGTAGTGTCTAGAAAAAAATTATTGGAGCATAGTGGTGTAGTTCTGGTGGATCCTCTGACGTGTTTCACGCCGAAGCGTTTTGTCAAACGCGTCAGAGGATCCGCCAGAACTACACAACTATGCTCCAATAAATTTTTTCTAGTCACTACTTCAGCCATTGCAATTTTTCCATACGGCGGTGCATCGTTTCTTTCTCCGGTGGGAGGAGTATCATTGGTTCCAGGTTGCTTCCGGTAGTAGTGATACTGTCTTATGCTGGGAGTGAGGGATACTGTGTGCTGCAGGGAGTAATTATGTGTGCTACATCGTGTGAATGACGATATGTGCTGCAGGGAGTATGTAAAGGTGGGTGTCACAGTGGACAGAAACTTATCAACACTTTTTATATTTTTGGGATTCTTGATTGAACTCAACAAGGAGCAAAATAAATTGTGATTTATTTCCTTGATAAACAAACACACGACAACTTCAAAATACACTTAATACAACACTGACTGGGATGGGGAAACTAAATATATTGTCCTTTGCGAGAAAGCGCAAGAAATGCAGTCTCTGTTAAAAGTCCCGTTGGCTAGATCGCAAGTTGCCGATCTAATAATTTGGCCAAAGCAAAGAATTTCATTAGAGTTCGTAGGAATTCATTCGGGAGTCCCCAGGGCTAACGAATTCCGGAGTTTGGGGAAAATTCTTGGTTTCGATGGTATTAACCCCTTGCGTAATGGAACCTCTACCGCTGCGCTTGAACGAAGTCCTGCGTAAAGTGTAGTTACATCATGGATCGTATCTGGATCACACTGGGGATAGTCCAGCGGGCACAGTTATAGGGTGATCCAGGCTATCCTTAACATGTGCACCCAAGCCCCTCTGTGTGAATATTTCACCCACCGATCTCCGTTTTGCCCGCAGTTTGCAAAACCGGGCAAAAAGGCTTTCCGGTTTGCAAAGCGCATGTGTCAGCTTCACACCCATGCAACTGAGCATACCTGGGATACACCCTTTTGTTGGCGCCCCTTAGTCTGGGGTTTGGTCCCAAGGTGTCAATGACCCGGGATCTGGCACTTATCAGGATTCCGGCCATGTTTACACTTTGGTGCTCTGAGGCTTTTCATCCCTGTCACTTCGCTAGACTGAGAGTCTCCGGCTTAGCGGGACCTCTTTGAAGTGCAGGAAGGAAAATACCCTCAGCTCATTCACCCCCAGCATATTTACATGCCAAAGGATTTTTCCCGGGCTCACAGAAAAAAACTGTTCCTGCCTGTACATTTTAAATTCACAGTATTACACACTTTATTAAAACTTCATGTTCTAGGTGTACCACAACTGTAATTTGTATGTGTGTTTGTGTTTTACTTATTTATACTTGCACACCAAAAATTAGGGTGCTGGGTGCCTCCGTTCGCGAGTTAGCCCCCTTAATTGAAAGGCTTGCTTGGGGGGAGTCAAGTTCACCTACTTCTCATGACAGTTGTGGAAATATGGTGCTCAAAAGCACATTGACCTATGAACTTAATAATGAAAGGAGAATGAGGTCTAACTGGTTAATAATCAATATAAAGTACTAAACCTATAATGGGGCTCTAGTCACCCTGAAGGTAGGGGTAGGTGCACGGAGACACCCTCCTTTACTTCATTGGGCTGGCCCCAGGTAAACGTACTCACAGCTCAATGCCTCCAGTAGCTTTCTCCATCAGCGTGCTGCTGTATCTTGGTCAGGGAAATCCAATGCAGTGTGTGCAGTGCACAGCCAAAAAAGGGGGATAAGGAGCAAGTCTGGCAAAAAAATCTTTATTCTGAGTCCATAAAATAGAGGGTTGCAAACCTTCTACGCGTTTCGTGCGACGCAGGCACTCTATCAAGAAGTATCATACATAGTGCATAGAACATTTAAATAGCAGCTGTTGCCGATTTGGCGCCAAAAACTCCATGACGTCACAACCTATTCTCACCAATGGGTATGGTCCCCGTAGCACTTAATTATTTTGCCTCTTTATGTCCTTCATTCTCCTCAGCCTGGTAATAGCAGGGGTGTTCGTTCCTGTATTTCACACTGTGAATGAATCCTTGTGGTGCCGGGCAGGGGGGTGTTAAAGAGTACTATTTATCCACACACGTGGATCACCTAACAAGGTTAAATAAGGGAACCATGGATGGTCCTTGTGCGCATGCGCGAACGGACGGGAATTGCGTGAGCCGCATCTCGCGAGAGCTAGCTCTTCACTGCTCCTGGGATGCGTGTCATTCCTATGGGCACCGATTGGCTGTGTCTCGCAGTGAGGCTTAGCAAGATACTGGTCTGTATGATGCTTGGGCTATGGGGACCATACCCATTGGTGAGAATAGGTTGTGACGTCATGGAGTTTTTGGCGCCAAATCGGCAACAGCTGTTATTTAAATGTTCTATGCACTATGTACAGTAGAGGCAACTCTTATTCTAACAAAAACCAGTGGCAATTCCCAAAAATACCCAGGTTACACCCAGGTACATTCTGAATACATGCCTTAAACTTTCCTTAAACTAGCCCCAGCATTTTTGCATTGATTAATGGCCTATCAGATTAACAACGGGGGTCCCTGGCAGTCCCATTCAAACTGAATTGGACTGCCAGGGATCCCTGCTGTGTTAATCCTATGGGTCGTTAGTCAATGCAGAAATGCCTTAAACGTGCCTCAAACTAGCCCAGAACATACCCAGCACATACCCAGCACATACCCAGAATGTAACCCGGCTAGTTTACAGCAAATGTTAGAATAAACGTTGCCTCTACTGTATGACACTTCTTGATAAAGTGCCTGCGTCGCACGAAACGCGTAGAAGGTTTGCAACCCTCTATTTTATGGACTCATAATAAAGATTTTTTTGCCAGACCTGATCCTTATCCCCCTTTTTTGGCTGTGCGCTGCACACACACTGCATTGTACTTCTCACGACAATTGACACACTTCCCATGGCAATAGACTTTCTGCCTTTCAAGTTACAGGGCTAACAAGGTACTGATACATTTTATCGGTAAACCACTTCAAATCTAACCGCAAGCCAATTATTCAATTGACTTGTGGTTACGAGGCCGAATAGATAGAAATGGATATCCATACTTCAAACAGACCCCTAAACCGCAGCCACGCTTCTTCAATCAGCGCGGGCTTCTGCACTCACTGCTCCATCTTGTGTCTCAAAAGAATATAGCAGGCATTGCATTCATTTCTATTACAGCAGGCAGAGAATAGCCTGCAAATGGGGGTTAAGAAGGCTGGGACAGGGCAAATACAGCAGTGCAGTGCAAATACTTTTAAGCCCTTTATTCCTAATGCAAGTTGGGGTTAATCAGCCGGGTATAACACCTTTATTTAGGCCTGATTAACCCTCTTCTCACAACAGTGGGTGCTTCAGTGAGTGAGTGATGCTGTGCGCTGCATAGAGAGAGTGACATTGTATGATGCAGTGAGTGAAGCTATATACTGCAGTGAATGAGTGGGCTGCAGGAAGTGAGTGATGCTGTGTGCTGCAATGTGTGAGTAATGATGGGCACTGCACGGAGCGGGTAACGCTCTTTCTAGCAGTGTGTGAGTGACACTGTGTGCTGCAGGAAGTGAGTGAGGCTTTGTGCTCCAGAGAATGAGTGATCCTGTATGCCAGAGGGAGTGAGTGATACTTTGTGTCACATGAAGTGACTGACACTATGTGCTGAAGGGAGTGAAGGAAGCTGTATGCTGAATTGAGTGAGTAATGCTGTGATCTGCAGGGAGTGATGCTGTGTGCTTCAGGGATTCAGTGATGCTGTGTGACGCAGGGAGTGAGTGATACTATGTACTACATGGAGTGAATGATGATATGTGCTGCAGGGAGTGAGTGAAGCTGTGTGCTTCAGGGAGTCGATGACACTATCTGCTGAAGGTAGTTTGTGATACTGTGTGCTGCAAGGAGTGAGTGATGTTGTGTGATGCAGGGAGTTGGTAATACTGTGTGCTGCAGGGAGTGAGTGATGCTGTGTGCTGTAGCGAGTTAGTGATACTGTATACAGGAGGGAGTGAATAATAATGTGTTCTGCAGAGAGTGAGTGATACTGTGTGCTACCAGGAGTGAGTGATACTGTAAGCTGCAGTGAGTTTGTGATGCCATGCACTACATGGAGTGAGTGATGTGGTATGCTGCAGAGAATGAGTGAAGCCATGTTCTGCTGGTAGTGAGTGATTATGTGTGCTGCAGGGAGTTAGTGACCCTGAGCTCTGCAGGGAGTGAGTGATGCTGTGTGCTTCATGGTGTGAGTGACAGTGTGCACTGCATAGAGGGAGTGACACTCTGTACCACAGGGTGTGAGTGATGCTGTGTGCCGAGGGGAGTGAGTGATGCTGTGTGCTGCAGGGAGTGAAGCTGTGGCTGCAGGGAGTGAGTGAGGCTGTTCACTGTGGGGTGTACGTAATGCTGTGCTATCTGCTGAAGGGAGTGAATGACACTATGTGCTTAAGGGAGTGAAGATGTGTGTGGCAGGGAGTGAGTGAAACTGTGTGCTGAATTAAGTGAATTAATTTGAGTGCTACATGGGAGTAAGTGATCATGTGCACTGCAGGGAGTGAGTGAAGATGCGTGCTATAGGGAGTTAGTGATTATGTGCACTGCAGGGAGTGAGTGAAGATGCGTGCTATAGGGAGTAAGTGATTCTGTCCACTGCAGGGAGTGAGTGAAGATGCTGGCTGCAGAGAGTGAGTGAATGTGCGTGCTGCAGGGAGTGAGTGAAGATGTATGCTGCAGGGAGTGAGTGAAGTTGCGTGCTGCAGGGAGTGAGTGAAGGTGCGTGCTGCAGGGAGTGAGTGAAGTTGCGTGCTGCAGGGAGTGAGTGAAGATGCGTGCTGCAGGGAGTGAGTGAAGTTGTGTGCTGCAGGGAGTGAGTGAAGATGCGTGCTGCAGGGAGTGAGTGAAGTTGCGTGCTGCAGGGAGTGAGTGAAGATGCGTTCTGCAGGGAGTAAGTGAAGATGCGTGCTGCAGGGAGTGAGTGAAGTTGCGTGCTGCAGGGAGTGAGTGAAGTTGCGTGCTGCAGGGAGTGAGTGAAGATGCGTGCTGCAGGGAGTTGGTATGTAGACTCGCCATGTTAAGAGTGACTAAAATCACATTCTCTATATTTGAGTCAATCCCCTTAAGACGGTTAATGAAGTCTGTAGTATCTTTAATGTTTGACTTCATTTTTGTCACCATAGGCTGTAGATAGAAATGTACATATTGCGATCCCGGGTGACATAGTGAGCCCCCGCGGGAATAATGGGACTGCCGGGTGGGGCTGCAGTGGGTTTATGAATTTTAGGTCATATATAAATGACAGGGATGATGGGGAATTCTTGTGTAAGGAATGTCCCTGTGTCTCCAGATATCCACCTATTGTCAATAGCCAATTGAATAATAGAATCAATTTCTTTTTTGAATGCAAAAGTAGGGTCTCCTTGAAGGCTTTTGTAGTGTGCAGTGACATTTAACAGAGCAGTTATATGTTACATAGTTACATAGTTACATAGTTACATAGTTACATAGTAGATGAGGTTGAAAAAAGACGTACGTCCATCAAGTTCAAACTATGCTAAATTTAGACAACAGATACTTTATCCTATATCTATACTTACTTATTGATCCAGAGGAAGGCAAACAAAAAACCCCATTAAGGGGAAAAATTAATTCCTTCCTGACTCCAAGAATTGGCAATCGGATTAATCCCTGGATCAACATCCTTCCCATGTATACTTATTTGGTATATCCCTTTATACCTTTCCCATCGAAAAAGATGTCCAACCTTTTTTTGAACAAATCTATTGTATCTGCCATCACTGTCTCCATGGGTAATGAATTCCACATTTTAACTGCCCTTAAAGTAAAGAACCCTTTCCTTTGTTGCTGGTGAAATTTCCTTTCCTCCAACCTTAAGGGATGGCCCCGAGTCCTTTGTACTGCCCGTGGGATGAATAGTTCTTTTGAAAGCTCCTTGTATTGTCCCTGAATATATTTGTATATAGTTATCATATCCCCTCTTTGACGCCTCTTTTCTAATGTAAATAAATCTAAATTAGCTAGCCTCTCCTCATAAGTTAGAATGTCCATCACCTTTATTAATTTGGTGGCTCTTCTCAGCAATCTCTCTAGTTCCATAATGTATTTTCTTAGGATTGGTGCCCAAAATTGTACTCCATATTCAAGGTGTGGTTTTACTAATGCTTTGTCAAGGGGCATAATTATGTTTACTTCCCTTCCATCCATTGCCCGTTTGATGCAAGATAAGATCTTGTTTGCCTTTTCAGCTACTGCATGACATTGGGCACTATTGCTAAGCCTGCTGTCTACAAGCACTCCTAAATCCTTCTCCATCAAGGATTCCCCCAATATATCTCCATTTAATTTGTAAGTCGCCTTTTTATTCTTGCATCCCAAATGCATAACCTTACATTTATCTGTATTAAACCTCATTTGCCATTTACCTGCCCATGTTTCCAGTCTCTCCAAGTCCTTCTGAAGAGAAATTACATCCTGCTCTGATTCTATTACCTTACAGAATTTAGTATCATCAGCAAAGATGGAGACTTTGCTCTCGATCCCAACCTCAAGGTCATTAATAAACAAGTTAAAAAGCAGGGGTCCCAGTACCGATCCTTGAGGTACTCCACTCACGACATTAGCCCAACCTGAAAAAGTTCCATTTATGACAACCCTCTGTTGTCTGTCCTTTAACCAGTTTTCAATCCAGGTGCATATATTATTACTGAGTCCAATTTTCTTTATTTTATACACCAACCTTTTGTGTGAAACCGTATCAAAAGCCTTTGCAAAATCTAAGTAGACCACATCAACTGCATTACCCTGGTCTAAATTCCTACTTACCTCCTCAAAGAAACAAATAAGGTTAGTTTGGCAAGATCTATCCTTCATAAATCCATGCTGACTATTACTAATAAATTTGTTTTCCATTAGGTATTCCTGAATATTATCCCGTATTAAACCTTCAAGTAGTTTCCCTACTATTGAAGTCAGGCTTACAGGTCTGTAATTCCCCGGGTGTGATCTAGCTCCCTTTTTAAATATAGGCACCACATCTGCTTTACGCCAATCTTGTGGTACTGAGCCTGTGGAAATGGAGTCCTTGAATATTAAATATAATGGTTTTGCTATTACTGAGCCTAACTCCTTGAGAACTCTTGGATGTATGCAATCGGGGCCAGGTGCCTTATTTACTTTCATTTTTTCAAGTCGCTTATGAACTTTTTCCTCAGTTAACCAATTGGTCATTAATATGGAGGTTGTGGCTTCCTCCTGTGGCGCTACTATTGAACTTGATTCTTCCCTGGTAAACACAGAGGCAAATAATTTGTTTAATACCTCTGCTTTTTCCTTATCTCCAATAATCTGCCTACCCATCTCACACTGAAAGGGTTCTATATTTTCTTTTCTCATTTTTTTATTAAGGTACTTAAAGAACTTTTTAGGGTTGACCTTACTTTCTATTGCAATCCTTTTTTCATTATCCATTTTTGCTAATTTAATTGCCCTTTTGCAATTTTTGTTCCATTCCTTATAATTCTGATACGATGTCTCTGTCCCTTCTGACTTAAAGAATCTAAACGCCTTCCTCTTCTTGTCCATTTCCTCCCCTACCTGTTTATTTAGCCACATTGGTTTTGACTTATTTCTTTTATACTTATTACCCAAGGGTATACACTGATAAGTGTGCTTTTCTAACAATGTTTTAAAGACTGTCCATTTATCTTCTACATTTTTCCCTGCAAAAACATCATCCCATTGTATTACTACTAGATTACACCTCAGTTTATTAAAATCTGCCTTTCTAAAGTTTAACGTCTTTGTTGAACCCAAGTAATCTGTTTTTTGATAATTTATTTCAAATGAGTCCATGTTATGATCACTGTTACCCAAATGTTACAGGACTTGAATATTTGTTATTACTTCTGTAACGGTATTTCTGGCCCGGTCTGACCCACCCAATCTCACATTGGCCCCTGTGGTCTAACCGGACCCCATTACAGTGTGGATATGTCATATGGTGCACCTGCTGGCTACAGGACTCCTGAGTCTCCCGCATGATGGTGTGTGGGGAGGACCCGTCAGACAGCCAGCTGAGGTAGTGTGCTGAGTCTCACCTAGTTACAGTGCAGCGCCTCCACCTCACCAGGGTCCCTGCGTCCGCATGGGGATGATCCTGGCGAGGAACTCCTCCGTGGTGCTCCTCTCTGTACACTCATTCCAGATAGATACACGAGAGGGTTTCTGGCTGAACTCATCTTTATTGACACAGCAGGGCAACTGCCCTCCACAAGGAGTATCTTCAGCCGCTCATCTCGCCAGTGCTCCCTTTAGTTAGGTATGTCACCCAGATCAGGGATTCACTATTCCCGCAGGAATCACTGTCCTGTGTCCGGTCCCTGGACACAGCCTCCCATGGAGTTACTACAACATAACTGACACTCTGATAGAACTTTAACTCCTTCCTCAGCTCTGACAAGAGCTTTCCAGCAACACTCAGCAACCAACTACTTTGCAACTACTTTGCAACTAACTCTAGAACACAGTGCTGTGCCTTATGTAAGCTTCTGAGGCTGACACATCTCTGACATCACTAACCATGGAGTCAGAGCATGTGACCAGTCCCAGCCATACACAGAGCACCCCACCAGGGTGTGAGGGAAAACCTCCATGATTACTGCTGGCATGCCCACACTTACCAGGCCTTACTGCCAGCAGGAGAGATGACTGTAGGCATTTTACATGACCGCTACATTCTCCCCCTGGTGAATCCCATCGTCCTCGCTGGGACCTAAATTTGTATACCTCTTTCCAGGAAGCACTGTAACGGAAAACATAATTAACATCACACAAATTTCCTCATAATACAGTACATATGAATACAGTCATCCGCCAAGCCCGCCCCGACCAGCAGCCACGAACCCGCGTAATGTCTCAGTACCCCCTTAATAATAGTGATCTGGGTCAGGTTTCCTCACTTCCCGATTACCCATATCCAGGACCGTAACATAATAATGCCTAGGTGATCCTCTCTCTGGCACATAGGTCACCCTATGTTTGTGAACATTTCTCCCTATGCTCCACACTCGCATCAGGGTGTCTATTCTTTCTTCCGCCTTTTTACCTACTATGTCGCTCCCCCTATTGGTTAAGTACAGCTCTATAGTTTCTTGGAGCCACAATTCCCTATTGTCCTCAATTTCATCCATCAGGGGCTCCGGAACATAGGGATACTCCAACCCATGGGATTTTTTATATTTGGCTATTATAGCCCTCTCCGCCCTACTGACCCTGGTCAGATCAGCATTACCTGCCCTCCCAGGTAACACCCATGATAGGGGCTCATCAGAATCTACTGGATCTGACAGTGTGTCCGGACCCATGGGCGCTATGTCCCTACGCTCCAGCTGGAACCACCTCTTCTGTAGCTCCCTGTCCCTCTGCTCTGGTGTAAACTCTCCCTCTTTCCACCAGAAATCTACCACGTCCTCCCGCCGGATGAGGAACCGAGTACGGTCCATCCATGCGGAGTACCCCTCAAATAGTGGAGCCCACCACCGGGTCTCCTTAAAGGGATTAGGCCCTGGTTCCCGGTCATCATCAAACGAAAACACCCCTGACGACCTTGTGGATCGCGAGTTGAACCACCTCGAGGACCCCGGAGCCTTTACTGCCGGTTGGGGTGCTGTATCCGCCACCCTCAATTCCCCTCCTCCCCGTGAATCACCTTCCGTAGCTCCACTGAGCTGCCTTTCCCCAGTCCGTTTCTCCTCCCCCCCCAAAGGTATGTCCACAAGTTCCAAGCTGGGCGGTGAACCCGGTGACCGTGTGATGGGGGTAGGGGTATTAACTATGGCGGGGGTTTGGGCATAGGGGCACGGAACGGGACCCCACGGGGTTACGACCCGCTCCTGGCTGTCCGTAGACTGGTCCAAGGATGATGTCTCACCCTCCTCAGTCCTGAGATCGTCTCTCCAATTTCTGGGCAATACGAGCGGTCGGGGACCTTCCCCCAATCGCCGAAGCGTCGCTGTTTCCCCTTCCTGGGTTCCGCCGTCGCCACCGGAAGTGACGTCCTCCCCGGAACCGGAAGCGTCGCCATCTCGCGTTGGACCCCCATGCGGGATCTCTTCTTCCACGACGACATCCGGTTGCTCCGCCGTCGCCACCGGAAGTGATGCCGTTCCTCCACGTGCGCGTTGGGCCTGGCGCGGCCCTTCCAGTGCTTCGCCGTCTGTTGTGACCAGGTAAGAGATAGGGCTTTTTGGCTTACCCGTCCGTTCCCCCAGGTAAGGGCCCCACCTGTATAAAGGCGGCTGTGTCCAGCCACCTTCCTCCAGGTAAGGGCCCCACCTGTATAAAGGCGGCTGTGTCCAGCAACCTTCCCCCAGGTAAGGGCCCCACCTGTATAAAGGTGGCTGTGTCCAGCAACCTTCCCCCAGGTAAGGGCCCCACCTGTATAAAGGTGGCTGTGTCCAGCAGAAACATTGTGCCCTCCTCTTCAACTACCTTCATATTCCAGTGCAGCCCCCCTGCTATGGACTACTACGGGCCTTAGGCCGAGGCCCCGCTGCACGCGCCCACACGGCCGCCTTGCTTGCCGGCGGCACGAGCAAGTCACTGCACCGCGATCTGCAGCTGACATTTTTCAGCGGGGGGCGTGGCCAAGACGGGTCGGGGGACGCGGCCATGACGGGGGTAATGTCCCTCTCCAGGCTGTGTGGTCCTGCGATGTCACAGCCCCCCCCCCCCCCCCCCTGTCTCTGCAGCTCCCCACAAACCATAGCCGGGGAGAGACAGTGAGCGGATCTGTGCCCCGTCACCCCTCAGCAAACACGGGGAGACTGTAGCCGCCTCCCTCCCCTCCTCATTGGCTGCCTGCCGCACCACGTGACGCGTCAGAGCTGCAAACCACCAGGAGCTTGCAGCTCCGGCGCCCTGTCAGAAGGAGCCAGCGGAGACCAGCACCCTTGAGGTAAGGGGCTGGTAGCCCGCGCATACGCTGCCGCACGCGCCGCCGACCGCAGCGGGGCCGCAGCCTTAGAGGGTTAACTGGATGGGTTTCTGCAGTGTAACACCCCTCTAACATCAATTAGTACAGGGTGACTAAGCAGAAACCTAGCCACGTCCCACCTCCTAGAAAGTGTCCGGTGATGTCACCGCAAGGGTATATACACTCATGCTAGAACATTCCAGACTAGGTCCCTGGAGGAGTCACTCGTAGCAATTCTCTACCTGCTGCACCGTAGGATTGGTGTGATGTGATGGACTATAAGGAAACTTAACGGCTACTGCACAGTACTGCCTTTCAGTAGAGGTAGAGAAACACTACCGGTGTATGAAGGCTCATGTTCGAAGTGTTCGATTCCTGCAACGTATGCTAAAATTATTAGTGTGGTTTGGTGTCTGTGTCGTGTGTTGTGGTGTTGGTGGTGATGTGTGGTGATTGTGTGTGTCGGTGTGTGTGGTGTGGTGCGCAAGTTGTTAGCAATAAAGCATTGAATGTAATAGGACTGTGCCCTGGGACAGCCAGACATGGTGTAACCCTGCTTACCTCTACCGGGGTATGAATCCTAACCACCAAGTACTGTGCCCCTGGGGAATGCCAGGAATGGTGAAACCTGCCTGATACCTCCCACCGGGGTCTGAATCCTAAAACAAAGTACTGTGCCCCCTGGGGACGCCAGACATGTGGTGAAACCCTGCCGGACCTCTCACCGGGGTCGGGCATCCTAAACACCAAGTACTGTGCCCTGGGAATGCCAGACATGGTGAAACCCTGCTGTACCTCTAAGCCGGGGTTGAATCCTAAACACCAAATTACTGTTGCCCCTGGGACTGCCAGAAAAGGGATGAAACCCTGCAGTACCTCTAACCGGGGTATCTGAATTCCTAAACCAAGTACTGTTCCCTGGGACTGCCAGACTGGTGAAAAACCCTGCTGTACCTCGTCACCTGGGGTCTTGAATTCCTAAACACCAAGTACGGTTGCCCACCGGGGCGACTGCCAGACAGTGGAAAACCGGCTGTACCTCCACCAGGGGGTCTGAATCCATAAACAACAAGTGTACGGTGCCCCTGGACTGCAAAACACTGGTGAACCCCTGCTGTACATCTCACCCGGGTCTGAATCCTAAACACCAAGTACTGGCCCGGGGACTGCCAGACTGTGAACCCTGCCGTTACATCTCACGGGGGGTCAATGTTGTATGCCCTGTCTGAATCCTAAACACCATAGTTAGTACTGGCCCCTGGCACGCCAGATCATGTTGAAACCCTGCGCGCGATTCCCACCGGGGTCTTGAATCCTAAACACCAATGTACTGTGCCCATGGACTGACAGACATGTGTGAAACCCTGCCGTACCTCCAACGGTGGTCGAATTCTAAACACCAAGTACTGGCCCCCTGGGACCTTCCAGACATGGTGAAACCCTGCGTAACTATCTCATACAGGGGTCGGAATCCTAAATCACCAAGTACTGTGTCCACCGGACTGCCAGACATGGTGAATAACCGCGTTACTCTCAACCTGGGGTCTGAATCCTTACACACCAATAGTGCCCGGACTGCCAGAACATGGTGAAAACGACTGCCGCCTCTCGCCGGCGGGTTGAAATCCTAAACACCCAAGTACCTGTGCTCCTGAGACTGCAAGACATGGTGAACCACTTGCTTGTACCTCTCACCCGGGGTGTCTGAGTCATAAACATACCATAGTACGTGGGGGGGGGGCCCCTGGGGGACTGCCAGACTATAAGGAAACCTGCCGTACCTCCACGGGGTTCTGAATCCTAAAAACAATTACTGATATGCTCGTACTGGGACTGCCAGACATGGTGAAACCCCTGCGTACCTTCAACGGGGTCGGAATCCAACACCAAGATGACTGTGCCCCTTGGGCTGCCAGACATGGTGAAACCCTGCTTGTACCTCTCACCGGGGTATGAATCCTTAAACACCAATACTGTGCCCTTGGGACTGCCAGACAGGTAAACCCTGTTGAAACTCTCACGGTGGTTGAATCCTAAAACAACTAAGTTACTGTGCCCCTTGGGAATTGCCCAGACATGGTGAACCCGCGCTGTACCTCTCACCGGGGTTGAATCCAAAAAAACCAAGTACTGTCCCCTGGGGACTGCAGGACATGGTGATGAAAATCGGCCGTACCTATCACCTGCGGGTTTCTGAATCATAAAACACCCATTAGTACTGTGCCATGGGAATGAAAAGACCCAATGGTGTAAAACCGTGGTTAAAAAACCCTCCGACCCACACACCCCGGGGCTCTGTAATCCTAAACACAAAGTACGTGCCCCTGGGACAGCCCGACATGGATGAAAACATGCATGTTACCTCTCTACCGGGGTCTGAATCCTAAACACCAAGTACTGTGTCCCCTGGACTGCCAGACAATGTCGAAACCCTGCGTACTCCCACGGGGGTCTGCTGAATCCTAAACACAGTACTTGCCCCCTGAGGACTGCCAGGACCATGGTGGAAACCCTGCCGTACCTTCTCACCGGGGTCTGAATCATAAACCCAAGTTACTGTGCCCCGGGATGACAGAAATGGTGAAAACCTGCTGTACCTCTCACCGGGGTGTTGGCTGAATCCTAAACACAAGTACTGTCCCCTGGTGACTGCCAGACATGGTGACAAAACCCTGCTGTACCTCTCCCGGGGTCTGAATCCTAAACACCAAGACTGTGCCCCTGGGACTGCCGACAGGGTGAAACACTGCTGTACCATCACAGGAGGTTGAATCCTAAAACACCAAGTTACTGTGCCCCTGAGGACTGCCAGACATGGTTTGAAAACCCTGCTGTACCTTCTACCGAGGGTCTTGAATCCTAAACACAACGTACTGTGCCCCTGGGACTGCCATGACATGGGATGAAACCCTGCCGACTTCACAACGGGGTTAGAATCCTAAACACCACGTAAACGGTGCCCCTGGGGTACTGCCAAGACAGTGGACACCGCCGTACCTCTCCACGCGGGGTTGAGACTAAACACTCAATACTGTGCTACCCTGGGACTCCAGGACATGTGAACCCGGCCGACACTTCCCACGGGGTCTGAATGCCAAAACACCCAAGTACTGTGCCCCTGGATTGCAGACATGGTGAAAAACCCTGCTGTCATACTCCCACCGGGGTTTGAATCCTAAACACCAGTACTGTGCCCTGGGACGCCAACATGAGTGTGAAACCCTGCCGTACACTTCACCGGGGTCTGACATTCCAAACACCAGTACTGTGCTCCTCGGACTGCCAGACCTGGTGAAACCCTTGCCGTACCTCTCACCGAGGGTCGAATCCACTAAACATCCAAGACTGTGCCTGGGTACTGCCAGACATGGTGAAACCTGGCCGTACATCTACCGGGGTCTGAATCCTAAACACCAAAGTACTGGCCCTTGGACTGCCAGCCATGGTGAAAACCATGCGTACCCTCAACGGGGTCTGATCCCTAAACACTCAATTACTGTGCCCCTGGGACTGACACCAGACAGGTGCACACCCTGCTGTAACTCTCACCGGGTTCTGAATCATACAACACCAAAGACTGTGCCCTTGGGACTGCCATGAGATGGTGAAAACCCGGCCTACCTCTCACCGGGTCTGAATTCCTAAACACTAGTATGTGCCCCTGGGACTGCCAGACTAACCGCGTCAAGGGTCGACAAACCTACTGTGCCCTTGATCAAGTGAAAGCTGTCTCTCACCGGGGGTCTGAATCCTAAATACCGAAGTACTGTGCCCTGGGACTGCCAGACATGGTGAAAACCTGCCGTACCTCTCCACCGGGGTCGAATCTAAACACCAAGTACTGTGACCCTGGGACTGCCAGACACTGGTGAAACACTGCTACCTCTCACGGGGTCTGGAATCCTAAACCACCAAGTATTATGTGCCCTTGAATGCCAGACATGTGGTGAAACCTCGCTGTACCTATCACCGGGGGTCTGAATCCTAAACACCAAGTACTGTGCCCCTGGGGACTGCAGACAGGTGACGGACATACCGTGTGGCCGCGTGGTATTTCTCATATCTGATCAAGTCGCGATTATGATGATTGTTCTGAATCCTAAACACCAAGTACTGTGCCCCTGGGACTGCCAGACACGGTGAAACCCTGCCCGTACTCTCACCCGGGTCCTGAATCCTAAACACCAAGTACTGTGCCTCCTTGGGACTGCCAGAAATGGTGAAACGCACTGCTGTACCTCTCACGGGGTCTGAATCCTAAACACCAATACGTGCCCCTGGGACTGCCAGGACATGGTGAAACCTGCTGTACCTCTCACACGGGGTCTGATCCTAAACACCAAGTACTGTGCCCCGTGGTACTGCCAGACATGGTGAAACCCTGCCGTACCTCACGCGGTCCGAATCCTAAACACCAAGTAATCGTGCCCCTGGGATCACCTGGTGAACCCTGCGTGACCTCTCACCGGGGTCTGAGAATCTATAAAACCCAAGTACTGGCCCCTGGAACTGCCAGACATGGTGAAACCCTTGCTGAGCTCCACCGGGGTCTGAATCTAAAACACAAGTACTGTGGCCCATCGGACTGCACAGACATGGTGAAAACCTGCTGTACCTCTCACCGGGGTCTGAATCCTAACACCAAGTACTGTGCCCCTGGGACTACCAACATGTGGAAACCTGCTTACCTCCACGGGGTCTGAATCCTAAACACAAGTACTTTGCCCCTGGGACGCCGAACATGGTGAAACCCTGCGTACCTCTCACCGGGGTCTGAATCCTAAACACCAAGTACTGTGCCACTGGGACTGCCAGACTGGTGAAACCCTGCTGTACCTATCACCGGGGTCTGAATCCTAAAACACCAAGACTGTGCCCTGGGACTGCCAGACATGGTGAAACCTGCCGTACCTCTCACGGGGTCTGAATCCTAAACACAAGTACTGTGCCCCTGGGACTGCCAGACATGGTGAAAACCCTGCGTACCTCTCACCGGGGTCTGAATTAAAACACCAAGTACTGTGCCCCTGGGACTGCCAGACATGGTGAAACCCTGCGTACCTCTCACCGGGGTCTGAATCCTAAACACCAAGTACTGTGCCCCTGGGACTGCCAGACAATGGTGAAACCCTGCCGTACCTTCACGGGGTCTGAATCCTAAACACCAAGTAATGGCCCTGGATGCCACAGGTGAAACCCTGCCGTGACCTCTCACGGAGGTTGAATCCCAAACACCAAGTACTGTGCCCCTGGGACTGCCAGTACATGGTGAAAACCTGCGTACCTCCCACCGGGGTCTGAATCCTAAACACCAGTACTGTGCTGGGACTGCCAGACAGGTGAAACCCGGTACTATCACAAGGGTCTGAAATCCTAAACACAAGTACTGTGCCCCTGGACTGCCAGACATGGTGAACACCTGCTGTACTCTCACGGGGTTGCTGAATCCTAAACACCAAAGTACGTTGCCCCTGGGACTGCCGAACATGGTGAAACACTGCCGTACCCTCTCACCGGGGTCGTGAATCCTAAAAACAAAGTACTGTGCCCCTGGGACTGCCGACATGGTGAAACCCTGCGTACCTCTCACGGGGTCTGAATCAAACACCAAATACTGTGACCCTGGGACTGCCAGACATGGTGAACACTGCGTACCTCTCACCGGGTCTGAATCCTAAACACCAAGTACTGTGCGCCCTGGGACTGCCAGACATGGTGAAACCCTGCGTACCTCTAACGGGGTTGAATCCTAAACACCAGTAACTGTGCCCCTGTGGACTGCCAGACACGGTGAAACCCTGCCGTTACCTCTTCACCGGGATTGAATCCTAAACACCAAGTACTTGTGCCCTGGGACTGCCAGACAATGGTGATGAAACCTGCTGTACCATCCACCGGGTTGAATCCTAAACACAAGTACTGTCCCTGGGACATGCCCGACATGGTGATAAAACCTGCCGACCTCTCACCGGGGTCTGAATCCTAAACACACAAGTACTGTGCCCCTGGGACTGCCAGACATGGTGTGAAACCCGCCGTACCTCTCACCGGGGTCTGAATCAAACACAAGTACTGTGCCCCTGGGACATGCCAGACATGGTGAGAAACCCCTGGCCGTTACCTCTATCACGGGGTTGGAATCCTAAACACCAAGTACTGTGCCCTGGGACTGCCAGACATGGTGAAAACCCGCCGTACCTCTCACGGGGTCTGAATCCTAAACACCAAGTACTGTCCCCTGGGACTGCCAGACATGGTGAAACCTGCCGTACACCTCCACCGAGGGTCTGAAATCCTAAACACCAAGTACTGTGTCCCTGGGACTGCCCAGACATGGTGAGAAACCTGCTGTACCTCTCACCGGGGGTCTGAATCCTAAACACAAGTACTGTGCCCCTGGGGACTGCCAGACATGGTGAAAACCCTGCCGTACCCTCACCGGGGTCTGAATCCCTAAACACCAAGTACTGTGCCCCGGGACTGCCAGACATGGTGAACCTGCCGACCTCTCACGGGGTCTGAATCTAAACACCAAGTACTGTGCCCCTGGGACAGCCAGAATGGTGAAAACCTGCCTGTACCTCCACCGGGGGTCTGAATCAATAAAAACCAAGTACTGTGCCCTGGGACTGCCAGACCTGGTGAACCCTGCCGTACCTCTCACCGGGGTTCTGAATCCTAAACACCAGTACTGTGCCCTGGGACTGCCAGACATGGTGAAAACCTGCTGTACCTCCACGGGGGCTGAATCCTAAACACCAAGTACTGTCCCTGGGACTGCAGACATGGTGACCCTGCCGTAACTCTCACCGGGGTCTGAATCCAACACAAAGTACTGGTGCCCCTGGGACGCCAGACACGGTGAAACCCTGCTGTACCTTCACCGGGGGTCGAATCCTAAACACCAAGATCTGATGCCCCTGGGAATGCCAGACAATGGTGAAACCCTGCGTAACTCTCACCGGGGTCTGAATCCTTAAACACAAGTACTGTGCCCTGGGACTGCCAGACATGGGTGAAACACCGTGCCGTATACCTCCACCTCGGGGTCTGAATCCTAAACACTAAGTACTGTGCCCCTGGACTGCCAGACATGGTGTGAAACCCTGCTGATTACCTCTCACCGGGGTTGAATCCTAAACACAAGTACTGTGCCTGGGACTGCCAGACCATGGTGAAACCTGCGCTACCTTCACCGGGTCTGAATCCTAAACACCAAGTACTGTGCCCCTGGGACTGCCAGACATGGTGTGAAACCCTGCCGTACCTCTCACGGGGTCTGAATCCTAAAACACAAGTATGCCCTGGGACTAGCCAGACATGGTGAAACCTGCGTACCTCTCACCGGGGTCTGAATCTCGTAAACACCAAGTTACTGTGCCTCGAGATAACACAAGTACTGGCCCCTGGGACTCCAGAATGGTGAAAACCCTGCCGTACCTCTCACCGGGGTCTTTGAATCCTAAACACCAAGTACTGTGCCCCTGGGACGCCAGAATGTGAAACCTGCCGTACCTCTCACCGGGGTCTGAACCTAAACACCAAGTACTGTGCCCCTGGACTGCCAGACATGGTGAAACCTGCGTACCTCTCACCGGGGTCTGAATCCTAAACACCAAGTACTGTGCCCTGGGACTGCCAGACATGGTGATGAAACCCTGCCGTACCTCTCCACCGGGGTCTGAATCCTAAAACACAGTACTGTGCCCCTGGGACTGCCAGACTGGTGAAAACCCTGACCACCTCTCACCGGGGTCTGAATCCAACAACACAAGTACTTGTGCCCTGGGACTGCCAGACATGAGAAACCCTGCTGTACCCTCACCGGGGTCTGAATCCTAAACACCAAGTACTGTGCCCCTGGGCTGCCGACAGGTGAAACCCTGCCGTACCTCTCACCGGGGTCTGAATCCTAAACAAAGTACTGTGCCCTGGGACTGCCGACATGGTGAAACCCTGCTGTACCTCTCACCGGGGTCTGAATCATAAAACACCAAGTACTGTGCCCCGGGACTGCCAGACATGGTAAACCCTGCGTACTCTCACCGGGGTCTGAATACCTAAACACCAAGTACTGTGCCCCTGGGACTGCCAGACATGGTGAAACCCTGCTGTACCTCTCACCGGGGTCTGAATCCTAAACACAAGTACTGTGCCCTGGATGCCAGACATGGTGAAACCCTGCCGTACCTATCACCGGTGTCTGAATCCTAAACACCAAATGTGCCCTGGGACTGCCAGACAGGTGCAAAACCCGTGACTGTATCCCACCGGGGTTGAATCCTAAACACCAAGTACTGTCCCCTGGGACTGCCAGACATGGTGAAACCTGCTGTCCTCCACCGGGGTCTGAATCCTAAACACCAAGTACTGTGCCCCTGGGACTGCCAGGACATGGTGAACACCTGCTGTACCTCTCACCGGGGTTGAATCCTAAACACCAAGTACTGTGCCCCTGGGATGCCAGACATGGGTGATGAAACCTGCAGTACCTCCACCGGGTCTGATCCTCAAACACCAAGTACTGTGCCCCTGGGACTGCAGACATGGTGAAACCCTGCTGTACTCTCACCGGGGTCTGTAATCCTAAAACCCAAGTACTGTTGCCCTGGGACTGCAGACAATGGTGAAAACCCGCTGTACCTCTCACCGGGGTCTGAATCCTAAACACAAGTACTGTGCCCTGGGACTGCCAGACATGGTGAAACCTTGCCGTACCTCTCACCGGGGTCTGAATCCTAAACACAAGTACTGTGCCCCTGGGCTGGCAGACATGGTGAAACCCTGCCAGTACCTCATCACGGGGTCTGAATCCTCTAAACACCAAGTACTTGCCCCTGGGACTGCCAGACACGGTTGAAACCCTGCTGACCTCTCACCGGGGTCTGAATCCTCTAAACACCAAAGTACTGTGACCCTGGGACTGCCAGACATGGTGAAAACTGCGTACCTCTCACCGGGGGGTCTGAATCCTAAACACCAAGTACTGTGCCCCTGGGACTGCCGACATGGTGAAACCCTGCTGACACTCTCACCGGGGTCTGAATCCCTAACACACCAAGTACTGTGCCCTGGGATCGCCAGACACGGTGAAACCCCTGCCGTACCTTCACCGGGGTTAATCCTAAACACCAAGTAAGTGCCCCTGGGACTGCCAGAATGGTGAACCCTGCGTACCTCTCACCGGGGTCTGAATCCTAAAACACCAAGTACTGTGCCCTGGGACTGCCGACATGGTGAAACCCTGCTGTACTCTCACCGGGTCTGAATCCTAAACACCAAGTACTGTGCCCTGGACGCCAGACATGGTGAAACCCTGCTGTACACATCACGGGGGGTCATTGAAACCTAAACACCAAGTACTGTGCCCCTGGGACTGCCCAGACATGGTGAAACCCTGCGTACTCTCACCGGGGTCTGAATCCTAAACACAAGTACTGTGCCCCTGGGATGCACTGCCAGGTGAGATGAAAACCTGCTGTACCTATCACGGGGTTGAATCCTAAACACCAAGTACGTGCACCTGGACTGCCAGAATGGTGAAACCCTGCTGTACCTCTCACGACGGGGTCTGAATCCTAACAAACCAAGTACTGTGCCCCTGGGACTGCCAGACATGGTGAAACCCTGCTGTACCTTCCCGGGGTCTGAATCCTAAAACACCAAGTAGTGCCCTGGGAAGCCAGACATGGTGAAACCCTGCGTACCTCTCACCGGGTCTGAATCCATAAACCAAAAGTACTGTGCCCCTGGACTGCCAGACATGGTGAAACCCTGCTGTACATCTACCGGGGTCTGAACCCTAAAACACCAAGTACTGTGCACTGGGATGCCAGACATGGTTGAAACCCTGCCTGTACCTCTCAACGGGGTCGAATCCTAAACACCAAGTACTGTGCCCCTGGGGACTGCCAGACATGGTGAAACCCCTGCGTACCTCTCACCGGGGTCTGAATCCTAAAACACCAAGTACTGTGCCCCTGGGACTGCCCGACATGGTGAAACCCTGCTGTACTCTCACCGGGGTCTGAATCCTAAACACCAAGTACTGTGCCCTGGGACTGCCAGACATGGGTGAAACCCTGCTGTACCTCTCACCGGGGTTGAATACTAAAACACCAAGTACTGTGCACCTGGGGACTGCCAGACATGGTGAAAACCCTGATGTACCTCTACCGGGGTCTGAATCTAAAACACCAAGTACTGTGCCATGGGACTGCCAGACATGGGTGAAACCTGCGTACCTCTCACCGGGGTCTGAACCTAAACACAAGTACTGTGCCCCTGGGACTGCCAGACATGGTTGAAAACCTGCTGTACTATCACCGGGGGTATGAATCCTAAACAACAAGTACTGTGCCCTGGGATGCCAGACATGGTTGAAACACCTGCTGTACCTCTCCCGGGGTCTGATCCTTAAACACACAAGTACTGTGCCCTGGACTGCCAGACATGGTGAAACCCTGCTGTACCTCTCACCGGGGGTCTGAATCCTAAACACCAAGTACTGTGCCACGGGACTGCCAGACATGGTGAATGAAACCCTGCTACCTCTCCACGGGGTCTGAATCCTAAACACAAGTACTGTGCCCTGGGACTGCCAGACATGGTGAAACCCTGCTGTACCTCTACCGGGGTCTGAATCCTAAACACCAAGTACTGTGCCCCTGGGACTGCCAGACATGTGTGATGAACCCGCCGTATCTCTCACCGGGTCGGAATCCATAAACACCAAGTATCGTGCCCACTGGGACTGCCAGACATGGTGAAACCTGCTGTACCTCTCACCGGGCGTCTGCACCTAAACACCAAGTACTGTGCCCCTCTGGGATGCCAGACATGGTTGAAACCCTCGTATCTTCACCGGGGTCTGAATCCTAACACATAAGTACTGTGCCCCTGGGACTGCCAGACATGGTGAAAACCCTGCTGCTCTCACCGTGGGTCTGAATCCTAAACACAAGTTCTGTGCTCCCTGGGTGCATGGATGGTGAAACCCCTGCGTACTCTCACCGGGGCTGATCCTAACACCAAGTACTGTGCCCATGGGACTGCCAGGACATGGTGAAACCCGTGTACCTCTCACGGGGTCTGAATCCTACACACCAAGTATGTGCCCCTGGACTGCCAGACATGGTGAAACCTGCGATACCTCACGGGGTTATGATCCTCAAACACCAAGTACTGTGGCCCCTGGGACTGCCAGACCATGGTGAAAACCCTCGCGTAACCTTCACCGGGGTCTGAATCAAACACCAAGTATGTGCCCCTGGGATGCACAGACATGGTGAAAACCCTGCTGTACCTCTCACCGGTATGAATCCTAAACACCAAGTACTGTGCCCCTGGGACTGCCAGACATGGTGAAACCCTGCTGTACCTCTCACCGGGGTCTGAATCCTACACACCAAGTACTGTGCCCCTGGGACTGCCAGACATGGTGAAACCCTGCCGTACCTCTCACCGGGGTCTGAATCCTAAACACCAAGTACTGTGCCCCTGGGACTGCCAGACATGGTGAAACCCTGCCGTACCTCTCACCGGGGTCTGAATCCTAAACACAAAGTACTGACACTAGTGCTCAGTTATGAATATATATATATATGTGAAGGGAGTCTGTTCAGAGTAATCAGATCCCTTCACATGCAGACATACAGCTTCCTGTTTGTTTTTCCCTGGACCAGGGCTAAGTACAATTTGGCTGTGTGTTGACCTTTGTCCATAGCTTTGCTGCTACACTGTGTGTGTATTTCCACCTGTGTATGATTCCACTAATGTATGCTTTTGCTATGATGCCAACATGCCATTTATTTATGAGTTGTTACACTCAGTACTTTTTGACCGGTCGGTCCTAGTGTTTAGAATAACCTCAGCAGATATGACATGGATCTAATTGCATTCTCTTCACAGGTATGTCCCTTGATGTGCAAGTCCTGTTTAAAAGATTTACTCAGTGGCCTTAAGCATTGATATAAGTATGTCCCTTGATGTGAAAGTCCTGTTTAAAAGATTTACTCAATGGCCTTAAGCATTGATATAAGTATGTCCCTTGATGTGCAAGTCCTGTTTAAAAGATTTACTCAGCGCCTTAAGCATTGATATAAGTTAGTATGTTTGATATCAACAGGGTTTTTTTTTGTTTGTTTTTCCCCCCCCTCTAACTCTGTGCTGTAATTGACCAACTGGAACAGATGTGAATTTATTGGGGAGGAGGGGGGGGCGGGTATGTGGGATGCTTAGATGTATAAAAATAAAACAATATCCCCTTGCATTGGCAGGGTTAGCAGGAATCTAAGAGTGTATGCATGTAAAGTAACAATAATAGTTAGACTATAGTTTGAACTAGACGGTGATGGGACTGCATCCTTATGCAAAACTCTTTAAAAGGCAACAAACGGTGCGTTCTATGACCACACTTATGATCCCATGCTTGCAACCTGCATATTTAACCCCCCCACCCCTTTACAACTTGTTTCACTGCCGCCTCTCCCAAAACGGCTGCACAAAAAATACATCCCACCAACTCAGCCCATGAAACCAGAAACTGATCTAGCATTGCAATGCACGCAAAACATGTGACAAGGACAGGCACACCAATGATGTTTTAGTCTGGCACACACTCACTTTGTCACAAAAGCTCCATGAGCACTGCCTACTTCTGGCATCATGAACCAGCTATGTATCTTAACTTTTTCCTTTCTCCTGCGCCTCATGGAGATGTTACTCCCTCTATCCAATACAAACTCCTCCATCCTGGCCCACACCAACATCACCATTACACACTGGACTACTCAAAAGCATTTCACTATTCTACTGAATGTTGGTGGAGAACTCTAAAAAACCAGCACACAACCACTGCTCCTAATATGGCAAACACCACAAATTATTACATTGCAAACAACGACCCAATTTATTTGCTCATATATTACTACTCTTTAGGCAGGGATATTGAACCTAACCACGGTCCTCCCATTTTCAAAATCTGTCCCATGCCCTGTGAGAATTCCACCTTTGAAATTCCAAAAGGGCTATCTGTGCCTATATAAATATCCAGAGCCTGTGCCCAACTGGACGACAACTAATGCAGGGATGCCTTATGCAATAAACCAAGCCATCGTTCTTACAGAAACAGGGCTAACCCATAAAAACCCTGATGCAAACTATCGCACATTCAGGATACTCCATTTTTAGGAGAGATAGGTCAAAAGAGAGGAGGAGGCGGTGTTATTGTATATTGCAGACACATTACAATTTACACTGTTAAATGCCCCCCAAGCCACCTCTTTTGAAATTCGTAGTTGGCAAAATCTGCCCTCCCTTTCTACGGTGGGGTGCCAAATTCTTGCTCGATGGCATCGACCGCTCCCCCTAAAAGCCTCATACAATCATGCTGATATCACCCAGTTTCTTGGTCCATTTCCTCTTTGAACGGAGAAGAAGAGTGAGCTGCTAGTTCTTGGGGATTTCAACTTAAAATGCTTGACCTAAAAACCATAAACTCCAAGATACAACTTAAGTCACGGACAAACCTGAAATCACATAACATTCTTGCTAGACGGATTCTCTCCTTCAAACACCAGCAGAATCCAATCCTCTGGCATCCTTCCTGATATTGTTCAGGTATTTCAGTGACATGCAATAGTGTACATGTAAGGAAAATTAAACCGCCCCATCAAGCCCTCTAAAGTTCCGCTCACTAGAAAACATTTTTTTAAAAAAACTTTAACCGCACAAACAGTTTCTGGATGACCTTACCAACTGCCCATGGCACGACCTCGAATTTAATTCCCGACCCCTATCCTGCGCTTGACTTTTCCAATCCGAGTTCTTAAAAATCGTGATACCCCATGCTCCACCTACGCAAAATAAGGGTACGTGGGGCACTCCATGGGTTAAACCTGACCTATAGCACTTTACAGTTCAGGGATGCCTATTGTGGAAAAACGCTAACAAAGTCACTGGGCCGACTACCAGGATCTCAATCACTACCGAGCATGCGGAACAGTGCACCAAGGCAAACCAAGGCATAGCAAAAGAACAATATTACGCTGACCAATCTTCACAGAATAATCCAAACCCAGCGAACTTGGAAGAAGGTTATCAACAATATATTCCAGCCTTATAACCATCAACAACCACAAGGAATATACAAGGGCGGGATCCATTACTGACAAACCCACTGACATGCAACATGCATCAATGATATTCTTTGTGGGGTGTGTTACCACTAACTATTAGTAATGCAACCGCAAAAACCCCAACACATGAATCTCATCCTGGGACGTACCCATAAGTCACCCTCCCAACATCTGCACACACAATTTCGAATTAGGCCCGAGATCTAAGAGGAGATTACACAAGCCGATCCTTCAACACTAAAACTTCAAATAAGCAGCCAATGTGGGACCCGACTTACTACAATCTAGGTTACTACGATGGTGCCCCAGCCATTGCCAAACCACATGCGTCCATAGTCAAATCTATCCTGTCTGGCAGGCCATTTATCCCTAGACCTGGAAAACTGCCGGAGTTGTCCCAAGCTTTCAAAAGTGGGGAAAAAAACACTGTCTCAAAAACAGGTAATCTCACTTCTCCCAATTCTATCCAAAAGTCATGGACAAATATGTCAACTATCATTAAGCGATTACTATACCAAGACAAATTTCCCTAGCCAATTCCAGTCTGGGTTTCGTCCCAAACAATCCACCGTAACTACCCTGCTAAAAGTTTGCAATGAAATCCAGTGTGGAATGGAACGGGGACAACTCACTGTGCAGTATTCCTAGATTTTGCAAAGGCTTTTGACACAGTCGATTATGCTATCCTGCTAAAACTCCAGAGCTCTGGAATAGGGAAGCATGCTTTAAACTGGTTTCAGTCCTACCTATCAGGAAGATCCCAACATGTGTCCATCTCAGGCTCTAACTCCAACCCCCTGGATATCACCTGTGGTGTCCCCCGCAAGGCTCTGTTCTGGGGCCCCTACTCTTCTCAGTGTTCATTAATGATCTTCCACAGCTTGTAAGGAAGCCTCAATACACATGTATGCGGATGACACAATCCTATATGCACACAGCCATAGCCTCTCTGACCTTCAACACATACTTCAGACTGACTTTTTGAAACTCGAACAAATCCTCCCTAAGATTGGTCATCACTCGAGTCTAGGCGCAAAGTTCACCTTTCCTGTCTTGCCTTTAAATTCTTTATGGGCAAGCTACCCAGCTATCTGAACAAGCTCCTCACCCCTACCACATGCAGCACTTATCACCTGAGATCAGACTCCAAAAGACTGGTCATGGTCCCAAGGCTCAACAAAGTATCCGGCCGTTCCTCCTTCCCTTACCGTGCACCCCAAAACTGGAACAGTCTGCCGGAGACTCTCACATCCACCACCAGTTTAAGTTCTTTCAAATCTAAGGCTGTCTCACATTTTAATCTGGTCTGTAACTGTTACATACGCCCATAACATATATTTTCTTTAACTGTGCACGCAATGTCTTGTATATAATGTATACCTTGTTCATTTATGTAACTGTACTTGTAACCATGTATTATTTGTCTTAACTCTGTGCCCAGGACATACTTGAAAACGAGAGGAAACTCTCAATGTATTACTTCCTGGTAAAATATTTTATAAATAAATAAATCTAAATAAATAAATAAATTCTTTGCCTCCACACTACAGGTTCTGCATATGTACTAATTTTTGGGGTATTTCTGTTTGTTCACACTACGCTTTCTCATGGTTTATTCAGCTTAGTCATGCAATGGCTTTAATGTGCTATTTACCAGTACTGACCAGTACTGACCAGTATTGCTGGTCCCAGTGTGTAGCTTAATTTGTTGTCGGTGTCCTGGGGACACTGTGGGTCCTTTGTATATGTTTTATATGTTTAATACATTTTGACACCTTTGTACGCTACACGCAGGGGTGAGCAAACTTTTTATGCCGAGCCCCCCTTTTTATCCATGAAATTTCTCGCCCCCCCCCCCCCGCCTGGTGTAATCAAAATCACATTTTAATAAACCTTTATTAAACGGTATACAATGTAAATACAAATATGTCTAAGGCTGCGCGTATAGTGCCCGCGACGGCGACGCTACCCAAAGTTAGATTTCGCTTTGCGGCGGCGGCGACCAGGCCATTGATTGATTGATTCACATGAGGCGACAGCCCCTGAAAAATCAAATATTGGCGGCTTAAAAAAATCGCGTCGCCACGTCACGCTTACTATAAGCAATGGTTTTTGAAGCAAAAAGTGGCACTGTGTCATTTGCATGTCATTTCCCAGAATCCCTTGCTGCAGTGGAAGTGCTGTGTGCTGGGTGATAATGGTGAAAGGCGGGGTTGCAGACCTGCCTAAGACATGCAGATGAGCATACAGTTGTATTTACATTTGTGTGTATATATATATATATATATATAAACATAAATAGGATCTCATCTAAGTTACATCTCTTTAGTATGTCTGAGTTGATTAGGCAAACCTGTACCTTAACTATTATTCTCCTGCGATTTTGTTACAGTATTTAAGTCAGTCTATCATGGCTGTGTAACAACTTAAGTGTCACATATGAAGTGTCTGTGGAGTTCGAATTGGAGTTGGAGAATACACGAACTGGGCTCTACTTCATCAGCCCGGCAACTGGGAGACGCTGACTTCTCAATGCGCTGACACTTGTTATACATCTATAGACTGTTTCTAATCTGCTGCTTAACCTCCAGTGCTACACTGCCCTGCGAGGCCCGATATATACACCTGCTCTCATCTCCTCCAATACCTGGGACCTCTCCCCTCCTACCTCTCTCCCTGCTTGTCATTATACCATACACCTCTCTCTCACCTACTCCTCATCTCCTCCAATACCTGGGACCTCTCCCCTCCTACCTCTCTCCCTGCATCTCATTATACCCTCCCAGGCCTGATTTATACACCTGCTCTCTCACTTCCTCCAATACCTGGAAATATAATACATAGCAGGACCCCCGCTTTAGGTGTGTGTGTAAGCATGCAAACATAATACATAGCAGGACCCCCGCTTTAAGTGTGTGTGTGTAAGCATGCAAATATAATACATAGCAGTACCACTGCTTTAGGTGTGTGTGTAAGCATGCAAACATAATACATAGCAGGACCCCCGCTTTAGGTGTGTGTGTAAGCATGTAAATATAATACATAGCAGGACCCCCGCTTTAGGTGTGTGTGTAAGCATGCAAACATAATACATAGCAGGACCCCCGCTTTAGGTGTGTGTGTAAGCATGCAAACATAATACATAGCAGGACCCCCGCTTTAGGTGTGTGTGTAAGCATGTAAATATAATACATAGCAGGACCCCCGCTTTAGGTGTGTGTGTAAGCATGCAAACATAATACATAGCAGGACCCCCGCTTTCAGGCCACACACAATACAGGTTAGAATATAATAAAGTCCGTTGGCACCGTACTGATGCCCATTAACCCTAAGAAAGGACGGCAGGACAGGCTTCCCCTGTAATTATGGAAGGGGTGATGCAGATATATGAATATACTCCCAGGATTATTACCTTGTTGCTGCTTGTGAGTGAGTCCTGCGGCCTGCGATTACTCCCTGTGTTCCCCCATCACTGGTCCCAGTCCCCTGCTGCCCAGTACATTAGTGGCTATCTGCCCAGGCTGCAGGTCTCAGGAGGCCGGGGTGTGAGCAGCTAATGAACGCCTGAAGCTTCCTATTGTGCAGGAGAAGAGGAGAGTCCCACGACCCTTATGGGGGTTACTGCCCCGGTTACCCCCTGCCCCCCCTTTATCAGCCCCTCACTTCTCCTGCATGATAACACAGCCCTGCCTGTACCTGGGAAGGGGCGCCTCATTGTACTGGGATCTCACTGCTAAAGCAGAGAGAAGATCAGGGATTCCCTGCTAGCCGTCTCCTCTCCTCCTGCTAGCTGTGCTCGCACCTCCCCCCGGTAACTTTGTCCCACCTCCTCCCTCCACTCCCTCTCTCCCCTCCCCACACTGTGCAGGGAGACAGGCAGAGCTGATACATCAGGCACATTGCATCTGTAGGATTCCTGACATCCCCGAGACCAGCACCTGTTCTGTAATTACTGTATGTACCAGTGTAGCCAGGCCACCCAGGGCCACCAACAGGGTGGGTCTGCCGGGGTTGGTGTCCAGGGTTCGGTGAGTCAGGGGGGCCCCCTCGGCGGCCCAGCCCGTTTAAAAAAAACAAACAAACATGGGCCGTGCACAAAAGAAAAAAAATCCCTGTGCGCAGTACGCAGAGGTCTGGGTGCGCCTGCCGAGCGGGCATGACTGTCTGGGTGCGCGCAAGTTGGGGCGAGCAGCAGTATAGGAGTGGTGTTGCGCTGCGCAGAGGTCTCTGGTCGCAACGTACAGAGGCTGGTGCGCCTGTCGAGGTCTCGGTGCGCATGAGAGGTCTCGGTGCGCATGTATGAGGTTCGGGCGCATGCTAGGTCTCGGTGCGCCCGCGCAGAGGGTCCGGGGGCCGCAGCAGAGGTTGTCTCATGTGCTCCCACTCGCAGGAGGTCTCGGTGCGCCGCAAGGTCTCGGTTCGCACGCAGAAGGTCTCGGTGCTACCTTCGCAAGGTCTTGTGGGTGCGCCTTGGCGCAGAGGTCTCTCGGGTTGTTTCGCATGCAGAGGTCTCGGTGCGCCCTGTGCAGAGTCTCGGTTCCGCCTGTGCAGAGGTCTGGGTGCGCATTTTATTCGGCCCTCATGTCTTTTTGCGATGGCACCCGCTTTCTCAAGTTCGCAACCTAGCCTGAGGCTCGTTGCGCCTGTGCCGAGTTCTCGGTGCGCCTGCGCATAAGGTCTCGGTGCGCTCTGCTCAGGAGTGCTGGTTGCTCCTTTCGCATAGTCGGTGCGCCTCTGCGCATAGTCCTTGGTGCGCCTGGCGCAGAGGTCCGGTGCGCCGCAGAGGTCTGGGTGGCCTGCGCAGAGGGTCTGGGTGCGCCTGCGCAGATGTCTCGTGCGCCTGCGCAGAGGTCTCGGTGCGCGGCGCAGAGGTCCTGGTGGCGCCTGCGTCAGAGGTCTGGGTGCGCGCTGCGCGGAGGTCTGTGGTGCGCATCGCAGAGGTCCTGGGTGCCGCCTAGCCAGAGTCTGGGTTGCGCCTGCGCCAGAGGTGCTGGGTGCGCACGCGCAGAGTTTCCGGTGCGCCGCGCAGAGTCTGGGTGCTCAGCAGCTCAGAGGTCTGGGTGTCTCCTGTCGCAACTAGTCTCGGTTCTGCCTTCCCTGACTTTCTCTTTTTCATCATTCCGCTTCTCGATTTTCTCCGTCTCCGAGTTCTCGTTGCGACTGGCCTTCCCTACATTTGGGCTCATTTTACGCAGTCCTGGCGCCGAGGTCTCGGGTGCTCATGCAGAGGGTCTCGTTGCGCACGTCAGAAGTCTCGGGTTCTCCCTTGCTCAGATTTCCTCGTTCCTCCGCCGATGTCTTTGGTGCTCTTTGCGCAATATGTACTTGGGTGCCGCTGCGCAGAGGTCTTGGTGCGCCCTGCGCAGAGTCTGGGTGCCTGCGCAGATGTCTCGGGTGCGCCTTCGCGGAGTTCTCGGTGCGCAAAGGCTCATAGGTCTCGGTGCGGGCCTGGCCTCATCTGTCTCGTGTGCTGCGCCTTCTGCATCAAGGTCTCCGGGTGCGCATGCTCAGAGGTCTCGGTGCGTCTGCTGCAAGTCTCGGTGCGCCTGCGAGAGGTCTGGGTGCGCCTCGCAAAGTTCTGGTTGGGAGGTGAGGAGGAGTTTCGCCTTCCGCTCCTATTGTCTTTTTTCTCCCTATTCTTCCGCTTTATCTTTTTTTCTCAGACCTGCTCCAGACACACTCCGTCGATGGGGAGTCACTCTTTCTGTGTTTTCTCACCCGTGGTATCGATCTTATCTCTTTTACGCCTAGGGGGATGTACTCCTTCTTTCTCAGTGTCTCCTTTCTCCCATGTTTGCGTGCTTTCGCCTGCAGAGGTCTCGTGCGCCTGCGGCAGTAGTCTGGGTGCGCCTGCGCAGAGGTCATCCTGTGCGCTTGCGCAGAGTCTCGGTGGCCTGCGCAGATGTCTGGTGCGCATGCAGAGGTCTCGTTGGCGCACTGCAGAGGTCTCGGTGCGGGCATGCATAGGTCTCGTTGCGCCTGCGCAGAGGCGGGTCGCCTAGCCAGAAGGTCTTGGTTTGTGGTTTCTCCTGCGCAGAGGTCTCGGTGTCGCACGGCATAGAGGTCCGGGTTGCGCCTTGCGCCTAGATTCTTGGTGCTCCTGCGCAGAGTGTCCTCTCGTGCACCTGTCTCAGAGTTCTCGTTGCTCATAGCAGAGTTCTCGGTTCTCCTGCGCATAGTTCTGGGTGTCGGCCGCTTCTGCAGAATGTCTCTTTGCGCCTTCGCAGGATGGTCTCGGTGCGCCTGCTCCTATGTCTCTGTTCTCACCGCGTCCGGTGGTCTAACGCAGAGGTCTGGTTGCGCCTGCTCATAGGTCCTGGGTGCGCCTGCGCAGTTAGTCTGGTGCGCCGGCCATAGGTCTCCGGTGCGCCTGCGCAGAGGTCTGTGGGTTCGCCCTGCGTCAGAGGCTGGGGTGCGCCTGCGAACAGAGGTCTCAGTGCGCCGCCTGCGCAAGGTCTCGTCGCCTGCGCAGAGGTCTGGTGTGGCGCCGCGCAGAAGGTCTCGTGCGCCTGCGAAGATCTCGGTGCGCAACGTCAGAGGTCTGGGTGGGCCTGCGCAAGTCGGTGGGTTTGCCTGCGCAGGAGGTCTTGGGTGCTCCTTATTCTTGCGCTAGGTCCCATGTGCCTCGCATTCGTCAGAAGTCTGGTTGCGCCTGCGCAGAGGTCTGGGTGTGCTCCTGCGCAGAGGTCTCGGTGCGCCTTGCGTAAGAGGTCCTCGGTTGACCCCTCTGCGCAGAAATTATCTTGTTCGCCTTCGCAGGTGTCTCTTTTCGCTCCTGGAGCCAGAGGTCTCGGTTGTCCTGCGAGAGGTCTGGGGTGCGCACGCAAGGTCTCGGTCTCACGCATAGGTCTCGGTGGCGCATGCATAGGTCTCGGTGACTGCGCAGGGGTCTGGGTGCTCCTCCGCATAGGGTCTTGTGTTGCGCTTCTCATATGTCCGGGGCGCACCTCAGCATGTCTTTCTCTGGTGTCACCTTCGTCAGGAAATTCTACGCTGTGGTTTTCTCACTTCCTCAATAGGTCTCGGTTTTCTGAAAGCCTGATTTTCAATCTTGTCTCCCTTTCACGGCCTACTCTCATCTTTCTTGAGGTTTTTCTCCTGCCGCAGGGAGTCTCGGTGCGCATGCAGAGTCTCGGTTCGCCTTGCGCAGAGGTCTGGTTGCGCCCTGCGCAGAGGTCTTCGTGCCCTGCAGGTCTCGGTGCGTGCACGCAGAGGTCTGGGTGCGTTCCTGCGAAGACGTTCCTGTGCGCCTTCGCAGAGGTCTCGGTGCGCCTGCTCCGAGGTCTGGTTCGCCTGCGCAGAGGTCTGGTTGCGCCTGCGCAGAGTCTGGGTGCCCTGGCGCAGAGGTCTCCGGTTCGCCTGCGCCAGAGGTGCCTGTTGCGCCTTCGCAGAGGTCTGGGTGCTCCTGCGTCAGAGGGTGATGGGTGCGCCTGCTCATAGTCTGGGGTGCTCCTTCGCAGAGGTCTTCGGTGCGCCTGCGCATAGGTCTTGGTTCGCCCTGCACAGATGTTCCGGTGCGCCTGCGCAGAAAGGTTCGGCGCATGCAGAATTCCGCGGTTCGCCGCGCAGAGGTTTCTGGTTGCGCCCGTAGAGGTCTCGTTGCGCCTGCTCATAGGTCTGTTTCGCCTGCGTCAGAGTCTTTGGTGCGCCGCGCTAGGTCTCGTGCGCCGCGCAGAAGGTCTGGGTGCGCCTGCGCATAGGTCTGGTTGCGCCTGCTCAGATGTCTGGTGCTCCTTCTCAGAGGTGCCTGGTTTTCTTTCCTGTCAATGAGTTCTGTTGTGCTCCTTGCCTTGAAGGTCTCGGTGCTCACGTAGGTCTCGGTGCGCCTTGCCGCAGAGGTTTTTTTCCTGGGTGCGCCTGCGCAGAGGTCTGTGTGCGCCTGCACAAGGTCTGGGGGCGCCTCAACTCGCGAAGGTCTGGGTGCGCCTGCGCAGATGACTTCGGTGCGCCTTCGCAGAGGTCTCGTTGCGCCTGCGTCATAGTCTCTTTCTCCTCTCCTCGGTCTTTGGCCTTCCTGCGAGGAGGTGCTTTTGGCTACACCCTGTCGATATTTCTCATTTCTACCGCCTCATATATATTTTTCCCCTTCTCATATTTCTGTGTGCGCCTTATCATAGTCTCGGTGCGCACGCAGAGGGTCTGGGTGGCGTCCTGGCGCAGAGGTCGTTGGTGCTCCTGCGCATAGGTCTGGGGTGGGCCTTGCGCATAGGCCTCGGTTGCGCCTGCGCAGAGGTCTGGGTGCGCCTGCGCAGAGGTCTGGGTGCGTCCGCGCAGAGGTCTGGGTGCGCCCCTTGCGCAGAGGTCTGGTGGCGGCCTGTCAAGGTCTCGGTGGCCTGCGCAAGGTCTGGGTGCGCCTGCACAGAGTCTCGGTTCGGCCTGCGCATAGGTCTCGGTTCGGCATTCAGAAGTCTCCGGTGCGCCTGCGCGAGGTCTGGGTGGCGCACGTAAGGGTCTCGGTGCGCCTGCTCAGAGGTCTGGGTGGTGCCTGGCGCAGAGGTCTGGGTGCGCCTGCGCAGAGGTCATCGTTGCGCCTGGCAGAGGTCTGGGTGCGCCTGCGCAGTTTCCTGGGTGCGCCTTCGCATAAGGTCTGGGTGCTCCTGCCGCAGAGGTCTTGGTGCGCACCTCAGAGGTCTGGGTGCGCATGCGCAGATGATCTGTGCGCAGTAGATGTCTCGGTGCGCCTGCGCGATTCTGGGTGCGCCTGCCGCAGAGGTCTGGGTGCGCCTGCCAGAGGCTCGGTGCGGCATTAATTCCTCAGGCGTTCTCGGTTCTGCATGCATATTTCTCGTTTCTCCCCGCTGCCCGCTACATAAGGCATAAGGTCTCTTTGCGTGCGCCCGCGAGGTCTCGGTGCGCCCCGCGGCAGAGGTCCGGATAGCGCGCTCGACAGAGGATCCGGGGTGCGAGACGCAGAGTTCCGGGGTGAAATCGCAATTGCTGCAAGCATGAGGTCTGGGTGTGCCTGCGCAGAGGTCTCGTGTGGCATGCGAGAGGCTTCGGTGCATACTGTCGAGCGTCTTGGTGCGCATGCAGAATCTCGGTGCGCTGCGCAGAGGTTCCTGGGTGCGCCTGCGCAGAGGTCTGGGTGCGCCTGCGCAGAGGTCTCGGTGCGCCTGCGCAGAGGTCTGGGTGCGCCTGCGCTGAGGTCTGGGTGCGCCTGCGCAGAGGTCTGGGTGCGCCTGCGCAAGAGGTCTCGGTGCGCCCTGCGCAGAGGTCTCGGTGCGCACGCAGAGGTCTCGGTGCGCCTGCGCAGAGGTCTGGGTGCGCCTGCGCATAGGTCTGGTGCGCATCGGCCAGCAGAGTTCTGGGTTTGCGCACGCAGAGGTCGTCGGTGGGCGCACAGCAGAGTCTGTTTGCGTCCTGACGCAGAGTCTGGGGTGCGCCTGCTCAGAGGTCTGGGTTCAACCTGCGCGAGGTTCTTGGGTGCCCTGCGCAGAGGTCTCGGATGCCCCCCCTGCAGCAGAGGTCTGGGTGCGCCTGCGGTCGAGGTCGTCTCGGTGCGCATGCCGATGTTCTCGGGCGCATGGTGCTTAGTTGTGATAGTGGCGTCAGCGCCGCTCCCTCACATGTGACACAGTGGAGCGCCGTGCGACCCTGGCCCGGCCCGCCAATCCACTCCCGCCCCCCCGCGCCAGTCCCCCTGCACGGGCCGCCGCGGTGACCGGGGCCGTGGAACTAAATCTCCCCGGAATTAGCCCGCCATCTCTACCCCCCCCCCAGCCCTTCCTCTTGTGCCAACCCCCGCCCTCCCCTGAGCCTATCCCAGGCATACATTCCCCCCCCCATGCAAGACATTCCCACCGCAGGCATGCGTCACCGCACCCATGCATACAGTCCCCCCCACCCAGCATGCCGTCCCCCCACCCCCCAGGCATTGACTCACCAGGCAGGCAGTCACCCACCAGGAGACAGTCACACCCAGGCAGCATTCCCACCCACCCAGGCAGTCAGTCACCCCCCCCAGGCAGTAACTCACCCAGGCATAGCATCACCCTACCTCACCCCAGGCAGACATCCAACCACCCCTCATGCAGTCACCCAACCCAGTCATCATCATCCCCCCATGCAGGCTTCCACGCCACCCAGGGGTCCAGTGCAGGCAGTCACCCACCCAGTCAGGCAGTCATCCCACACAGGCAGGCATTCACATCCCACCCAGGCAGGCATGTCACCCACACCAGTGCAGTCAGTCATCCCACCCAGGCAGCATTCCCCACCCAGCCGGTCATGCAGGCAGTCCCCCACCAGGCATGCAGTCACCCACCCAGGCAGGCAGTCACCCCCCAGGCAGCAGTCCCCACACCACCACGCCATGCATGTTCATTCACCCACCCAGGCAGGGCCGTCAAACCCCACCTAAAAAAAAAACGGCAGGCAGTCAACCCACCAGGCATCAGCACCCACCCATGCAGCAGTCCACCCACCCAGTCGGTAGTCACCCACCAACGCAGTCAGTCACCCACCCCACGTGCCTTTCATCTCCCTCCGTAAACCAGCCCCCCCCCCAGCCCTTTTAATGCTCCACTCCCCCCCCCCACTGGCCCCGGCGCTTGAAGCGCAGGCCCTTTGACGGCTTCCCCAGGCCGGTTGAAGCAGCCGGGCCCGATTGAAGGCCCCCCCCCCCCTCCGGGCTGGTTGAAGCCCCCTCGCTGACCGATCGAAGGCCCCCACCGCGGACGGTGAAGGGGTTAACCAGGCTTTGTAATAAAGGTCAAGCCCACTTGGTTAACCCTGATCCGTGTGTTAGGGTCTTAGAGTGTCAGCTCTGGGACCCATATGTCGAAAATGTATTACTGCAACTGTATACTGAGTTTGCGACATTAAAGAATGATGTGATTTTTGCTTTTCCCGGGGTGCTGGGATCGGGAGATTTCTGGCTGTAAGTTTCAGGGTGGGTTTGGCGGAGAAAGTCTTTGCAGAATGCGTCTATGTAGCGGGGTTCCGGGTTATGGGATACCCCAAAAGTTGTATCGGGGGATTGAGTGATATCCTCTAATACAGCTAAGCACAATACTCCGCCAACCTCGTACCCTGAAAACGCTCGTACGCCTCACCCCCTGGATCCCATCTTCTTAGCATCTTCCAAACAAGGTAAATGGATAGGAAGGGGTTAAAAAATATCTGCAGCTATACACGGAGTCCTTAGTATAGCAGGGGCTCCCAAGTATAGCAGAGGTACCCACATCCATGCCCAGGTATCCTGAGCCTAGTTTAGGGGTTCAAGGGCTGCTCCAGCTAAGGTTATAAAGCTGAGCAGGTTTTTTTTTTTTTTTAACAATCTTTTTTTCCTTTATTGGAGACAGATAAAAGTTGGTACATTCAGGGGTTACAATCAGTACAGTATTTAACAATCGTATGGGAATAACTTGACTTGATTGTATTCTATGGAGAGAATCTCAATAAAGCCTTTTCTCAGTTTTGTGTCAAGAAAGAGATGGGTAGGGGGAGACTCAGGTTTGGGGGGGGGATAGGATGGGAACGACATAAGATGGATTGGGGGGGGGGGGCAGGTTTCAGGGAGGGAGGGAGGGGGGAGGTGTTGGGAGGTGTTCCTCTTTTAATTATCAGTGTCGGGGTAGGTGCGGGGAGGGTGGGTTTATAGTTTTATATTTGGTCTAGTCCGGTGGCGAGATTACTAGACTTTCCATGTTTCCCAGGTGTTGTGGAAATTGGTGGCATTTTTTGCCTGACAATTCTGTTAGCCTTTCCATGCTCATGACTAAGTGTATTCTGTTTACTACTTTCCTTCTCGAGGGTGCCTTTCATTTGGTTTTCCCAGGCTGCTGCCACCGTACTTCTTGCTGCTGTGAGTATCGGCCCGACATCAGTCTGGCCTCGGGGGCCGGGATGTCCTCCATTGGGCTGCCCAGCACGATGTCAGAGGGTCCAGCGACCCCTCCAGACCCGGTTCTAGTCTAAGCAAGCTCTGGATTCTGGTCCAGCAGGTTTTAAAAAAAAAGGTCCTAAGAAAAGTAATTTTCTCACGTGCCAGGACTCGAAGGCGATTGATTGCAGGGAATATATCACTGCAACCAGAATAGAGACTCCAGTATATCCAACACACTCCTCCACCCCCGACACCCGAATAAAGACCTCACTATATACCACACCACTCCATCCAACCAATGAACACCACCCACCTGACACCAAGAATAGATACTCACTATCTACAACCTCCCTCCACCCTTGACCACCATAATCTTACTACGTCACCTATACTCCCCCCTCCACTCCACCCTTACACCGATGATATATACTCACTATCTACTACACCACACCCCCCCCCCAGCCCACACATCACGTACCACCCCTTCACTCAAACCCCACTAATCCTCCACTATTTACACACACTCACTCCCACCTGCACCAGAATAGAGACTCACTATATATACACACAATCACTCCACCCCTGACACCAGAATGAGACTCACTATATAATATACACACAACTCACTCACCCTGACATCCAATAGAGACTCCTATATACACACCCTCACTCCACCCCTGACAACAGAATAGAGACTCACTAAATACACACACTCACTCCACCGCCTGACAACCCAGACTAGAGACTCCCTATTCCACACATCCCTTCACTCCACCCCCTGACACCAAATAGAGACTCACTATATACCACACTCACTCCACCCCTAGACACAGAATATAGACCTCACTATATACACACACTCACTCCACAACACACTCCCTCCACCCCTGACCCCAGAATAGACTCACTATATCCACACACTCACTCCACCCTGACACCAGAATAGGACTCACTATATACACACACTCACTCCACCGACCCCTGACACAGAATAGAGACTCCTATATACACACCCTCACTTCCACCCCTGACCACAGATAGAGACTCACTAATACACACAACTCACTCCACCCCTGACACCAGATAGGCTCACATATACACACACTCACTCCACCCCGACACCAGAATAGAGACTCCGATATACACACACTTACACTCTCACCCCTGACACCAGAATAGAGACTCACTATATACCAACACTCCTCCTCCCCCTGACCCCAAATAGAGACTCACTATTGACGACACACTCACTCCAACCCTGACACCAGAATATAGACTCACTATCTACACACACTCACTCCACCGTGACACAGAATAAGAAGAACTCCCATATACAACACACTCACGTCCACTCCCCCCTGACAGAACCAGAATAGAGACTCACTATATACACCCACACTCACTCCACCCCGACACCAGAATAGAGACTCACTATTACACACTCACTCCACCCCTTACACCAGAATAGAGATCACGATATATCACCAACTCACTCCCCCCCCTGACAACCAGAATAGAGATCACTATATACAACACACTTCACTCAACTTCCTGACAACAGAATAGAGACCACTATAATACACACCCTCCTCGCCACCCGGCACTCCACCCCTGACAACCAGAATAGAGACTCCCTATATAACACACCTCACTCCACCCCTGACACCAGAATAGAGACTCACTATATCAAACCACACTCACTCCACCCCTGACACCAAGAATATAGACTCACATATACACACACTCACATCACCCCTGACACCAGAATAAAAGAAAAGAAAAAAAAAAAAAAAAAAAAAAAAACCCCCCCCCTTAAATACTCTCACTATATACACCACTCACATCCACCCCTTACACCATAATAGTAGACCTCACTAATATAATACACCCCCTCACTGCCCAACCCCTTACAAGCCAAATATAGACTCACATATATCCACACACTCCCTCCACCCAATGCCCCGCGATAATAGAGACTCACTATATCCACACACCCACCATCACACTCCACGCTCCTATACGACACCGCTATATATACTCACTCTTCATCGCCCCACTCACTCCACCCCTGACAACCAGATCGAGACTCACTATGTACCACCTCACTCCACCCCGACCCAGAATAGAGACTCACTAATATACAACACCACTCCTCCAACCCCTTACAACCAATAGGACCTCACTATATACACACTCACTCCACTCCACCCCTGACACCAGAATCGAGACTCACTATTAGCACCCACTCCACTCCACCCCTGACACCAATAATAGAGACTTAACTATTTACAACACACTCACCTCCACCCCTGTACACCAATAGAGACTCACTATATACACACACTCACCCCACCCCCTGACACCAAATAACGTCCCCCCACTATATACAACACACTCCTCCACCCCTGACACCCAGAATATATCTCACTGATTCCCCACACTCACTCCACCCCCCTGAACACCATAAATAGAGACTCAGCTATATACAACACACTCACTCCCAACACTCCTCCACCCCTGACCCAGAATCAGACTCCTATATACACACACTCACTCCACCCACCCCTGACAACCAGAATAGAGACCTTCACTATATAACCACTCACTCCACCCAATTACCCCGATCGAGACTCACATATACCCACACTCACCCAACTCACTCCACCCCTACCCACATCGATACATCACTTATATCCCCCCACCACTCAACCCCCTTACAGACCATGCATAGGAGACTCCACTATTAACCACACTCACTCCCCCTGACACCAGAATAGACTCACTATATACACACCTCACTCCACCCCAACCCCTGACACCAGAATAGAGACTCACTATATACCACACTCACTCCACCCCTGCACCCATAATAGATACTTAACTAGTATACACACAATCACTCCACCGCCTGACACCACGAATAGAGACTCACTAATATACAAACCACACCTCTCCCTCCACCCCTTCCCCCACTAATAGAAGACCTCACTATATACACACACTCCACTCACACCCCCCTTGCCACACCCTGCTATAGACTCACTCTCAGACCCACCCTCGCCACTCCAGACCCCGTGACAGCCCTAATCTAGAGCTCCTCATATCCACACCCTCCCGCCCCCGTCTTTGGTCTCGCCCCCCTCACATCCCAACATCCCCCATCGAATTAGCCCGCCTTCCTGCACCAGAACTAAAGCACCCTCACTACTCTCCTCCCTCTACGCACACCCAGTCCGTCCGGTAGAGGGTCCAGTTCTCTTCCACCCCTTTCCACGCCCGACCGTCTACTCCCCCTACTCTCCCCACACGGGACGACTGCCTCCGCCCCCTTCCCGAACGCAAGACCAGAATAGAGACTCACTTAATACACACACGCACTCCACCCTATTCCCCAGAATGAGACTCACTATATACACAACACTCACGTCCCCACCCCTGACAAGCAGAATAGAGACTCACTATATTTACACTCACTCCAACCCTGACCAGGATAGAACTCCCTATATACACCCACTCACTCCACCCCTGACTACCAGAATAGAGCTCACTATTATACCCTCACTCCACCCCTGACACACACCAGAAATAGAGACTCCTATATACACACACTCCTCCACTGCCCCTGACACCCAGAATAGAGACTCTATATACACACACTCCACTCCACCCTGCACACAGAATGAGACGCACTATAGACCAACCACTCACTCCAATCCTACCCCTGACACCGAATAGAGACTCACTATCTAACACTTCACATCCACTTCACTCCAGTCTCCATTACTCCACCCCGACACCATGCTACCAGGATAGATACTCACTATCACTACACAACACTCCCTCCCCCTCCACCCTGAACACTAAATAATACTCAACTATATAGCACTCCAGCGTGCTCACTAATCCACCTCCACCCTGACCTCCAGCTACCCCCCCGCCAGGACAACCCCGTCTTATCCCCCTCCACACCTCCACTAACCTCCCACCCCTTTCCACCCTACAATATACTCACTATCTACCACTCACTCCACCCCTACAAATGTATCCTGCCGGGAATCAGGTCAGATTCGCAGTACAAGATGACGCACCGACCTCGGACGAAATCCTCCCTAGAATACAGTTACGTGAACATCACCCCCCGTCTCACCTGCTTCAGCACATAGCAGAAAGGTAAAGGGGCATTGGGGATAGTAACCTCCCGGGTATCGACAAAGGGGGTTCCCTAGTAGGTGATGGTCCCCCCCGTATATGCCCCCCAACCCTCCAGGAACCAGTACCAGGTTCGGAGTCCTAAAAACCAGGAGGCCGAGAATTTCTTTTTGTGCATGTTTTGCATTATTTGCCAGTTATTTGAGTCTAGGGTTTTTACAACTTAACTTCTGTCGTATGAAGGTCCAAGCGCGCTAACTATTGCACGTTCACTACGTGGTTCAGCGAATCCAAAAACCACGAGGGACTTTAGGAATAGTTCTAAAAGATTTTTATTAACCGGTGTTAACAAGATGCATTATACCGTTTGTGACGGTGAAGGGTACCCAGGCTCACTAATAAGGTTCAACCCATTGGTGCCCCTGATCCATGTGTTTGGGGTCCTAGAGTGTCCAGCCTTGGCCCCGGCCTGTCGTATATATCATTACTCTCTCTGTGACTTTGCGTATAATTATTGCGACAATAAATAATTTGTGTTTTTTTAACCTTTCCCGGGGTGCTGGAGGACCCAGAGACTGCGGGCTGGGAGTTCGGGTGGGTTTGAGGAAAAAGTCCTTTGCAGATTGTGGCTAGTGTAGCGGGGTCCCCGATTACTCGGGATACCCCCAAAGATGTACCCCTTACCCGGAATCAGGGTGAGATTCTCGGATACATTGACGCACCGTGGCTCGTCAAACCCCTCACCCTGAAAACTTTCTTGCGACGCAAACCATCTAGGATTCCTGCTGCAGCACAGTCCTGCAAGGTAAATAATGGGTTTAAAAGGTTCCTTGCAAAACATACCAGGGGTCCCTATATAAGGTGGGGGCCCCAGTTAATGCCCAACCACCTAACCCTGGTAATAGGGGTTCCTGGGGTTGCTCCAGTCTGCATGAAGACTGTGAGGGGCTTTTATTAAATAGAACAGAACCTAAGTTTTCAGAGATGGGATTGACGAGTTGGGGGAGCAGCTCACATGCCACTTTTCCCTCACAACCAAAGTGACTTAGGACATTTTAATAGGGAATGTATAAAGTATATTTATTAAACTGATATAGGTATGCTGGTACCTTGCACACCTACGTTTTGGATCTATTCCACTGTTTGGCTCTGAGGGGGGCGTATGGGCTAACCATATCGTGGTGCCATAGAAGTCTGGCGCCTAGGAACCTTAATGAAATGTCGCACTTGTGGGCCAGAAGTGTGAACCCCATCTGACAGGGTGGCTGAGTGGAATTACCAATGTCCAGGGATGAATACAAGGGCCGGTCCAGACAGTGTCACCCTCCTGTCACGATCGTGCCTCCGAGCCACAAAGCCGGGACCGCCTCGGTTCGTAGTGGGGTAATGTGAAAACACCGGACCTTGAACCTCCGAAGTCCGGTTTCCGGTTGTCGCAGGTCCGTATTCCACTATCCATAGCAGATCAGGGATTGGAGAAAGCAGGGTTAACTGTTATCCATGCAGGGGTCAATGCAGGCAGGTCAAGTCAGCTGCACAGGGGAGCGGTGGTCGAGGATACGAGCCGACTTCGTCATCAGGCAATCTGGGTGAAGCTCTTTCAGCTTAGAGGCAAGAACTTGGATGAAGCCACTTCTGCGGCGAACGCTCAGCGAAGGTAGCTGCAAGGCTCGACAAGGAAAGGACGGAGTCACAGAACGTGAATCTTTCAGTAACAGGGACTTCAGCACGAACATCTCCACTTGGAGGAATCAGAACCAGCACCACAAATTGGCTAGGTAATAAAACCCCAGCTCCAATAACTGGGAAGGCAGGAAACGTTCATGAAGCCGCCTCAGCGTGGCATGGGTTTTTTGTTTTTTCTAAGGTAGGAACAGAGAAGGTCGAAGGCCACAGGAACCAGGGGTGCAGGACACGCCACAGGATCACTGGGGAAAGCATGCAATAGGCCGCAACAGCGCGGCGAAGTTCTGCCAGGAACAAGGGAAGCCCTGCGCCGGGATACTATGCGATAAGCCCTTGGATGCATGTGACTGGAATCACGGATACGCAGGCACACGGGGCCTAGCAGGCAAAACAAGTGATCCTGGTGACACAAGCCAGTTACGTTGCAACTTGATTGAACGTCTATGTCCCAGCCACTTCCTGAAGGGCGGGGAGGCACTAAATAGCACATGACGTGCCAACAGGCCGAGCTGCACAGGAGGCATCATGGGCCCAGGAGGCCAATCGGCCAGAGCTGCACGGAGGCAGCATGAGGCACAAGGAGGTCACAATCAGGCCAGAGCTCACAGGAGCGCAGCAGGAGGCACAGGAGGGGCCAATCCAGCCAAGCTTGCACCAGAGGCAGCAGGAGGGGCCCCAGGATTGCCAATCGTGCCAGAGCTTCACAGGAGGCAGCATGAGCAGGAGAGCCAACAGGCCACTTACATTAGGCAGCAGGAGCAGCAGGATGCTACGAGGGCCAATCAGGCCAGAGCTGCCCAGGAGCAGCAGGAGGCACAGGAGCCAATTCAATGCAGAGGCTGGCACAGGCAGGCAGCAAAGGGCAGGTGAAATTCAGAACAGGGATATATTGTCTGAACCTGCAAAGCTTCGGATGGATGGGCTCCAGTTTATAAACCCAGGCAAAAAGCAGATGCCTCACCACCTCCCTGACGTGGAGGCCCAAGCACGGCGGGGATACTGCAGGGGTGGCAGCTAGGCAAGATTGCGTTCCCTGCCTCGCACATGCCCCGTGCCTGTTGAGCTCAGGTGCCCGGCTTCACAAGCGGGCAAACGCCGAGGTGGCTCGCAGTAAAGTTTGCCCACGCTTGCGGGTTGGCGGCAATGCTGCGGGGGTCCACGGCTTTGGGAAGGATATAAAAAAGTTAGTAGCCAGCCCAGCAAAATTGGTCCCCGGTGTCCCAAGTTCTGGTCCAGTTCTGGCCCAAGTTTTAATGAGTTTTTCTCAAGTAAATCATCCAAGAGTCCAATTCTAGGTGTCCTTTTCATGTCTGTAGCAAAGAAGAAAATCGTCTTCGCAGAAACTGCCGGGATATTTCTCTGTCCTGCCTCTGCAACTTCTATCAGGCGGAGAAAGCGGGTGGGGGCGGAGAAGAATCGGGTGGGGGGGGGAGAGAATCGGGTGGTGGGGGGAAGAAGCCGTGTGGGGGGGGAGAGAAGCGGTGGGGGGGGGGAGAGAAGCGGGTTGGGGGGGGAGAGAAGCGGGTTGGGGGGGGGGGGTAGAGAAGCGGGTGGGGGGGTGGGAGAAGAAGCGGGTGGGGGGGGGAGAGAGCGGGTGGTGTTGGGTTGGGAGAGAAGGGGTATGTGGGGGGGGGGGAGAGAAGCGTTGGAGGTGGGGAAGAAGCAAGGTTGGGAGGGGAGAGAAGCGGTGGGTGGGAGGGGAATGGGGAGGGGAGCCATTGCAAGTGGAGAAGCGGGTGAGGACTGGGGAAGCCTGTGCGGGGGAAGCGGGGAGGAGGGGGAGCCTGTGCGGGGAGAGCGGTGAGGATGGGGACCTGTGCGGGAGAAGCGGGTGAGGATTGGAGCCTGTGCGGGGTAGAAGCGGTGATGAGGGAAGCCTGTGCGGGGGGAAGCGGGTGAGACGGGGAAGCCGTGCGGGGGAGAAGCGGGTGAGGGAAGGACGGTGAGCCTGTTACGGGGGAGCAAGCGGGTGAGGATTTGGAAAGTGCCTGTGCGGGGGAAGCGGGTGAGGATGGGGAGCCTGTGCGGGGGAGAAGCGGGTGCGGATGTGAAGCCTGTGCGGGGGAGAAGCGGGTGAGGATGGGTACCGTGGGGGAGAAGCGGGTGAGACGGGGACCTGTGCGGGGGAGAAGCGGGTGAGGTGGGGAGCCTGTGCGGGGGAAGCGGGTGAGGATGGGGAGCCCCTGTTGCGGGGGGAACGGTGAGGATGGGAGCCTGTGCGGGGGGGGAATGCGGGTGAGGATGGGGAGCCTGTGCGGGGGAGAAGCTGGTGAGGAGGGGAGCCTGTGCGGGGGAGAAGCGGGTGAGGATGGGGAGCCTGTGCGGGGGAGAGGCGGGTGAGGAGGGGGACCTGTGCGGGTGGATAAGCGGGTGAGGATGGTGAGCCTGTGGGGGAGAAGCGGTGTAGGACGGGGATGCCTGTGCGGGGGATAACGGGTTAGTAGGGAGCCTGTGATGGGAGAAGCGTGGTGAGGATGGGGGAGCCTGTGCGGGGATAAGTGGGGAGGATGGGAGCCTGTGCGGGTAGAAGCTGGTTAGGATGGGGATCCTGTGCGGGGGAGAGCGGGTGTGAGGGGTAAGCCTGTGCGGGGGAGAAGCGGGTGAGGATGGGGAGCCTGTGCGGGGGAGAAGCGGGTGAGGATGGGGAGCCTGTGCGGGGGAGAAGCGGGTGAGGATGGGGAGCCTGTGCGGGGGAGAGCGGGTGAGGATGGGGTCCTGTGCTGTTGAGAAGCGGGTGAGGATGGGCAGCCGTGCGGGGTAGAGCAAGTGAAGGATGGGGACACTGTGCGTGGGAAAGCGGTGGGATGGGCAGGCCTGTGCGGGAGCAGCGGGTGAGATGGGATACTGTGCGGGGGAGAAGCGTGTGAGGAAGGGGAAGCCGTGCGGGGAGAAGGCAGGGTGAGTACGGGGAGCCCTGTGCGGGGGAGAAGCGGGGTGAGGATGGGAGCCTGTGCGGGGGAGAATTGTGAGGATGGGGATCCTGTGCGGGGGACGAAGCTGGGTGAGTATGGGGAGCCTTTGCAGGGGGAGAAAGCGGGTGAGGATGGGGAGCCTGTCGGGGGAGAGCGGTTGATTAGATGGGAGCCTGATGGGGGGAGAAGCTGTGAATGAATTTGAATGCTGGGAGGCCTGTGTGGGGGGGAGAAGCGGGTGAGGGTGGGGATCCTGTGCGGTTAGTAAGCGGGTGAGGATGGGGAGCCCTGTTGCTGGTGAGAAGCGGGTGAGAAGGGGAAGCCTGTGCGGGGGAGAAGCTGTGAGGGGGGAGCCTGTTGCGCGGGGGATAAGCTGGTGAGGAGGGGAGCCTTGTGCGGGGAGAAGCTGGTGAGGATGGGAGCCTTTCGGGGGAGAAGCTGGTGAGGAGGTGAGCTGTGGCGGGGGATACGCGTGGTGAGGAGGGGAGCATGATAGGGGCATAAGCAAGGATTATCCGACTAGGCTGTTTAGAAAGGGGAAGAGACCCCACGTGTGTACATAGCGCCCCAGCCATAAGCTCAGCGGCGTGTGACCTGCCGTACAGATCAGACACGATGCTAACCTGGTGAACAGGGGGGACATGTGCCAAAATCAAGGAGCCTTAGAAAGCAGCGGGGTACCAGGCTTTCTGCCTGCCTTGGAGGTTCCTCCGGCACGTAGCCAGTGACTAGTGGAGGTTTACTGGGCCAAAGTTAGCTTTTAAGGGGGCTACACCACAACACTGTACCAACAAAACAAATTGAGTTTGGGTGATGAGCAGTCATCACCACCCGCCCCCCCCCACTTCATCTCCTATGAAATATTGGTACAACTATGGGTTAGTCACAGAAAAGTGTTTTGGTTTGTTCCAATGCTGAGGTTTCCCCATAAAATGCTGCATTTATGCCCAGAATGATGTTCTTCTTTATCAATAACAAACCTATTATACTATAATAGTCATTGCATTAAATTACACAGGGAAGATAACACAGTAGGAGAAGATGGCGTGCGGTAACAGGGTAGTGCAGGGCGTTGGTTAATCGGTCCTGTACTTTGTTTTGACCAAACGTTCAGGCGCCCTCAGGACATTCATCCTACATGGACCGTCTATAACTATGGGGGAGACGTGAACATTAATTAATTCGGATCACCCCTGCAAACCATAGACAAACCCACTCCCTTCGCCCCTCCCCTGCTTTGCTCCACAGTAGAGTGCAGTCCCTGATTCTTCCTCCGTACCCCGACACTCCGCCTTGCTCCCGCCATACCGCCGACCTCGCCCGCTCTCCAGCCCATACCACCACCCCCGACACTCGCACGACTCGCTCCAGCCCCTAACCACCCCGCCCCTAAAGTGTAATGTCTCCTACTACTCGCCTCCCCTCCCCCCGCCTACCCTGCTCTTGCTCCCTCCCATACCCCGCCACTCGCCGTGCTCCATCCCATACCCCACACTCGCTGCTCCAGCCCATCCCCCCGACCTCCGCCGTGCTCCAGCCCATACCCCCACACTCTCCGTGCTCGCGCCCATACCCGACACCCGCCGCGCGCCAGCCCAACCCGACCTCGCCGTGCTCCAGCCCAACCCGCGGTACACACGCAGACACTTTTCTATTCTCTTGCACCTGGTCCCCCTACACTCCTCTGTTGCCGTCTGTAACAGATTTCCTTTACTTACAATTCAGAGTTCTTCACTCTTTTAATATCGGAACAAATCCAACCCAATCCAACCTCGTCTCGTCAGTCCCGCTTCCTTACATCAATGCTTGCCAATGCTTCGCTCCCTTCCATTACAAAACCGGAATACATTTGCGTAATATTTCAGGTAAGGCGGAGGCGTCACAGAGAAACCCTCTGTCACTTCTACACCTCTCCTTCCCAATCCCTCGCCTTTACCCTACCCCCGCACTCCGTCCTTCTACACCTCTCCTTCCCAATCCCTCGCCTCTACCCGTCCTCTCAGCAGTCACTTCTCACACTTCTAGTACAACCTCTCCTTCCCAATCCCTCGCCTCTACCAGTCCACTCAGTCACTTCTACACCTATCTCCTTCCCAATATCCCTCGCCTCTACCAGTCCACTCAGTCACTTCTACAAACCCTCTCCTTCCAATCCCTCGCCTCTAAACCGTCACTCCAGTCTTCTACCCCTCCTCCTTCCCAATCCCTCGCCTCTTACCCGTCACGCAGTCCACTAATTCTACACTCTCCTTCCCATCCTTCGCCTCTACCACCGTCCCTCTCAGTCACTTCTACACCTCTCCTTCCCAATCCCTCGCCTCTACCCGTCACTCAGTCACTCCTACACCTCTCCTTCCCAATCCCTCGCCTCTACCCGTCACTCAGTCACTTCTACACCTCTCCTTCCCAATCCTTCGCCTCTACCCGTCACTCAGTCACTTCTACACCTCTCCTTCCCAATCCCTCGCCTCTACCCGTCACTCAGTCA
>CM071568.1:305813186-305876295 GCA_036426205.1 Ascaphus truei
TCACTCAGTCACTTCTACACCTCTCCTTCCCAATCCCTCGCCTCTACCTGTCACTCATATTCTCCAGTTACAGAGGAAGAAGTCTCCTACCTTCTCTGCTCCTCAACCACATGCAGCCTTCACCCCGTTCCCACAATTGTCCTTAAGCCTGATATCTTAACTCACCTCTTTGCTCTGGCGCTTTTCCTCGCTCTGTAAGCAGCTATTGCCTGACCTATTCCCAAGAATAACACCCTTGGATCCCTTTGTTGGTGTGGCTCATAGCTCTGCTTCAGGTCCCCTTCCCTCTATATTCCCTCTCACTGGGCGACCTTAACGCCTTTGGATTACACCTGCCGTCCAGTCAGGAATCTCAGTGTGATCAATGTCTGCCTGGGTGCCATTCGTTACATCGAGCTTAATACGGCCAAGACTGAGCTACTCGTACTCCCTTCTCCATCGCAGTCATTTATACCAATATCCTTCCAGTCTCACAAGTAAGCTGCCTGGGGGTTACCTTCGTCTCCTCCTTCTTACACCCCTCATATAAACACGGTTACTAAATCTTGCCGTTTCTTCCGCAACAATATTGTAAAATTACACCCTCTCTCTGTCCCACGACTAATATAACAATAATGCATTATACATTCTCTTGTATGGATTATGGCCACAACCTTCTATCCCGCCCCCATAACTCACAGCTCTCTCCCTTAGGCCTGGGACATAGTAAGCGCTTAGGTGCTGCTGATCGCTCTCGCTTGCTGCCGCTCGCTCTACCAGGAGCTTTTTGCTGTCCTGGCAGAGGAGACAGCAAGCGCGCTTGGGAGGCGGGTATCACTGTGTGTGTGTGTCACTTGGCAGCTTACTTTAGTTGAAGTAGTCTTTGGTGAAATCCCTCTGGCTAAGGGCTTACGCAGCAGTGTGCTTCTCTCTCTCTCTCTCTGGCAGCTACTGCCAGTCACATGATCCTTTATCTACCTTGCTGGCTCTCAGGTGTCAGCTAAAGAGTTCTGATTTCCTAACTTCCACCTGAGTTAACCCTTATGAGTGCTGGATGAAGCACTCAGACATATGTCTCCCAGGCGTAACTGATAGGAGTTGACTTCACTCTGTCACAGACACATAACATGCATCTTATTAATATCTCTCCCCCCACACAGGATAAAGCCAGGCAGGGAGGAGAGACACATAACATGCATCTTATTATTACAATACTTCCTAAGGAAAACAATGAGTGAAAGCGCATTAACATGTCAAGGACAGGAACAAATACGTTATGGGAATGGCGGAAAGTATGCTAGGTGCAGGCAGAGGTTCCCATGCTGCAGGGAGCAGGGCTAATGCCCAGATTTATGTAGGAATCTGGGGCTGAGCCTGCTTCGTCCTTAGCCAGGGTTAGGTTGGGTCCTGGGAGGAATTGCAGGCAGAGGGGGAACTGCTGCATTAGAGACATGCTGAAAACCTGTCCTGTTATGCTGTCTGCTGGTGTGCAATAAAAGCAAGCCTCCTGTATAAAAGTTCCTGGCGCCCTGTTCTGCTTATTCTACATCTACTCCTCACTACAGCCTTGGCCTGGATCCAACAGAGAAGCCCCGAGACCAGAGCAACACTACTCTGAAGCAGGTAGAAATCATGTCAGCAGAGTAAAAAGAGACCGTGTGTACACCCTATCTCCTGCTGCCGGTGGTAGTGGGGACACAGGACCAGGCTTCTGGGGTTCATACCCCTCATATCCCTTTAGCAGTGCTGCGCCTCCATCTGCTGTAGGCTCCAGGAGCTGAAGGTGATCTCCCACGGTAGAACTTATTACCTCTCCTGCCAGTAAGGTCACGCACAGGCATGAGGTATAATAACAGGAACAGTTTATTCACTCTGTACAGCACAGTTACACGCTGTGTGATAGTGAAGGAAAGGCGCTAGCACTAATAGTGTTCACTTAAAACTATAAAGTGAATATACTAAATAATCCAGTGATACAAAATAATTAAATAAAAAACGTGACAATAATGTGAATAAAGCAAATTGAATTAAAACCCCCTGCTCAAACCCAGCTGGTAGGGACTGGTTTCTCTGGTCCCCCAAATTGTAGAATTCCGTTCGCAATCCAGGGGGAGCATATAAGGGAAAGAAAACAAGAACAATCTAAGTGTAGACAGTAAGACAAATTGTGAATTCTCTATATATTATGTCTTGGCTCGTGTGTACAGCCTACTCACAAGATGTAGATAAAAAATGGGCAATTGGGAAGAATTCCTGGACGAGAAGGACTTCTGTTGCAGTTAAGGTGGAGACCTCCAATTTCAGCAAAACAGCGGTATATGTAAAGAAGGGTTCTCCCTACCCATAGTGCAGACCGATCTTAAAAAACTTAACTTTTATAAATGAAAAACCAGGACACAATATAAAATTATTTATAAAACAAATGACATCACGTGACGCACATGCCATGACAACAAGACAATTCGTCCCGTTGGTGGGGGCTGCAGTGTGTGTCTGTGTGTATAGGAGGTGGGCCCTGCAGTGTGTGTTTGTGTGTATATAAATAATGAAGACATTAATTAAAATTAAAATAATTAACAAATTAAAATTAAATAATTAATTGACATAAATTAAATAAAAAATATTAAGCCTTAATTAAATAGACTTTCCCAATCCCTCCTCATACCTTCCTCCCCCTCCCCCTCCTCCTCATACCTTTTATGTCCGTCGCCCTCCCCCTCCTCATACGCTTCCCCCTCCCCCTCATACCTTTCCCCATCCCTCCTCATACCTTCCCCTCCCCCTCCTCATACCTTCCCCTCCCCCTCCTCATACCTTCCCCATCCCTCCCCATACCTTCCCCTCCCCATACCTTCCCCATACCGTCCCCATACCGTCCCCTCAGCTCCTCATACCTACCCCTCAGCTCTTCATATCTCCCACTCCTCATATCTCCCCTCATATCTCCCCCTCCTCATACCTTCCCCTCAGCTCCTCCTATGAAACACACAGACAGACAGCACACACACACAGACAGGATACATACACATACACACACACACACACACCTCTCACTGACAAGCAGCTCACTCCACCCGGTACTAAGCCCCGCCCTTGAGATCCTCTGACCTCCAACCAATCCCCTGCTTCTACTCTCTAAGCCCAGCCCCCCCGGCATTCTAACATGTAAAAAATACTACCCGGCTGCCGCATCCTCCTCCTCCTCGGCGCCGCCGCTCACTCCCCCCGCGCATCGTCACCGACTCCCCCGCGCACCAGGGAGAAAAACCGGGACATTCCCGGGATGGACGGGCAACCAGGACAGCCCAGCAAAAACCGGGACTGTCCCGGAAAAAACGGGACGAATGGTCACCCTAGCTTCTGCCCGATGCAGTACTCTAAGCTCTCACTGAAGATGGTCCCTGGATAGTCACTTCAGGCCAAGGGCACATGCAGCCGTCCTAGCTCTTCCCCACCTCCCTAGCGGAGAAAGAGGTATGGTCCACACTAACTCTTCCCCGGAGGGAAGAGCACATGGGAAGGCCCCAATCTCAGGCTCCCAGTTGTGCGACCTGCCTTCCTCATAGGGGGAAGGAACTACTAACTTTAGGGCGGTCCTGCCCTTAAGTTCAGCCAGGAGGCGCCCCCTGTTGTCCCATCTACAACAGGATGTACCACCCCCCCCCCACCACCACTGTCGCTCAAGTGCAGTACCAAAGGGGAGGGGGGAAACCCCATACCAACTTACCAACTACTGGCAACCTGATTGTACCAGGGTTTACTGCCAGCTCAAGGCAGAATAGTAGCCATCAGGTGACCTGGCTCCAAGTAGATGATGTGTTTTCCCTTTCCGGGCATGCCAGCGAGCAGGGGTTGCTAGGGGATGAGTTTCAAGGGGGGTTTTACGGAGGAATTGTTGTCAGAATGTGCCTAGGTAGTCGGGGTCCGGAGATGTCGGTTCCCCTAACAATGTACCCGGGAATCATGCCTGATTCTGTGATACATGTAGGCACATTGTCCCGGCAATACCTCCCCTTCAAAACACAAACGCGACTCACCACTAGGGTACCCTGCTTCAGCATAGCCCAGAAAGTTGAATGGGGCACAGGGATGAACAAGTTTCCCCGTAGCTGAGGGGATCCCTAGGTTAAGGGGGGTACCCCAGCTAGTGCCCAGGTGACCCAGAACCTATATTTGGTTTGTGGGTACCCCAACCATATATAAGGTTGAGGGGGGACTCTCAGAATCCAGACTAAGTTCCAAAACAAATATATAATCACCGCGCTTCTCCATGTAAGGAGCATGCAGCTGGCGCAGAGTGTGGGGAATAAGGCAGGTAGTAATAAACTACAACACTTTTACTATTGTGTCCCCCTTACCCATAGACTAAGGCCGCGCTTATAGTGCCGGTGACGCAACGTCGCCCGAAAACAAATGCATTGGCGCCGTCGCGTGCGCTGATAGTAAGCGCGACGGCGACGTGATTTTTGGAAGCCGGGAATATTTGATTTTTCAGGGGCTGTCGCATCACGTGACAGCCCCTGAACCAATCAATGGCCCGGTCACCCGCGCCGCCGCAAAGCGAAATACAACTTTTACTAGCGGCGACGGGTGATGTCACGCATTCCGTCGCGTCGCCTGTCGCGGGCACTATACACGCGGGCTTAGGAGTGTATTAAAACCATACTTTATTAATGTATTGTAAAGTAATGTGTGTAGAGGGAGAGGGAAAAACTGGGAGATTCATTTACAGCACTTGCTGTTTGCCTACCGAGAGGCACCGCATGAATCTACAGGCTTCTCCCCCTTCGAGCTACTATATGGCCGCAGGGTACGTGGACCTCTGGACCTATTCCGTGAGGGATGGGAAGGGGAGGCTACTGCTACTGATGCTTCAGTGATCCAGTATGTAGTAGATCTCCGATACCGGTTAGAGATGCTCATGGGGGTGGCCCAGGACCACCTCAGGGCCGCTCAGACCAAGCAAAAGCAATGGTATGACCGGAATGCCCGTAGCAGAGAATTCATCCCAGGACAGCAGGTGCTTGTTCTCAAACCCACTCGGGAGAACAAGTTGATGGCTGCCTGGTCGGGACCGTACCCGGTTATCCGAAAGGTGAATGAGTACAACTACGTTGTACAGGTAGAGCCTGAGAGGCATAAGACATATCACGTCAATATGCTGAAAGAATACAGAGCACCGAGTATGGGAGCAGTAATGGCCATTTGTAGCCCACTGCTGGAGGATCCGGCGAGCAATGCTCTGCCTGATCTCCTAGGGGAGGCTAGGCAGGGAAACACTGTGGAGCAGGTAGAGATAGGGGCACAGTTGAGTGCTAGGCAGCAGGTAGAAGCCAGGGACATGCTAGCTAAGTTTAGGGCCCTCTTCACTGACATGCCAGGGACCACACATCTCACAAAACACCCAGTGCACACAGGGGATCTGCAGCCTCTGCATAAGCATGCTTATAGTGTCAGCAGAGGTCAAAACCAGTATGGAAAGGGAGATAGAGGAGATGCTGACCCTAGGGGTAATTACTCCATCCCAGAGTCCTTGGGCAAGCCCGGTAGTTCTAGTCCCTAAGAAGGACAAGACCACCCGGTTTTGTGTGGACTACCGCTTGCTCAACGCTGGGATGGTGTCAGATGCCTACCCCATGCCCCGCATGGATGAGTTACTAGATGAACTCGCGGGGGCAAGGTACCTGACCACCATGGATTTGAGCAAAGGCTATTGGCAAATCCCACTGACCCTGGAGGCTAGGGAGAAGTCAGCATTCATCACTCCAAGTGGCCTCTATGAGTTTTTGGTGATGCCATTTGGGATGAAGAATGCCCCGGCTACCTTCCAACGCCTGGTCAATAGGTTACTGGAAGGAATGCAGAGCTATGCCAGGGCTTACTTAGATGACATTGCTGTCTTTAGTAATTCCTAGGACTCCCACCTAGGACATGTAGCTGCGGTGCTGGATAGGATCAGGGAGGCTGGGCTTACCTTGAAACCCACTAAGTGTATGGTAGGGATGGCAGAGGTCCTGTACTTAGGGCACAGGGTGGGTGGAGGGCATCTCAAACCAGAGCCAGCTAAGGTAGAAGCCATAGTTCAGTGGCCTGTTCCAAAAACCAAGAAACAGGTCATGGCATTTTTGGGCACCGCAGGGTACTATAGGAAGTTTGTCCCACAGTACAGCGCCGTGGCCAAACCCCAAACTCCAGCCCTATGTGTATGGAAGGGCTTTCACGGTTCTCACAGACCACAACCCCCTGAGTTGGCTGCAGAGGGCATCAGGGGAGAATGCCAAGTTGCTAAGGTGGAGCTTGGCCTTGCAAGAGTTTGAGTTTACTATTCAGCACAAACAGGGTAGTGAAAACAGCAATGCTGATGGACTTTCACGTCAGGACTATCCCTCTGAGACTGAGTTCGTTAAAGGTGCCAGCAGTGCCCCACTCCCCGTTAGGGCCAGTGGGCCACAGGTCACCCATTAAGAAGGGGAGGTGTAGAGGGAGAGGGGGTTGGCCCGGTATTAAAGGGGTTGCACCCCATATGGCCACCCCCTGACCTCACCAGGGAGGCAAGGGGTTAACTGGACTGCAGTCCAGGAATGTGGCTTACACCTTGTCATGTCAGTAAAATGTATGTTCCCCTGTTCCCATGTTTCATTATAATCCTGTATTTTAATGTTTTAAAGTGCATTTCTGTATCTCCAGTTCTGGAGGTCGCAGAGAGTTATTTGGCCAATGTGTGGAGTCACTGTAGGCATTAAGAACTGGCAAATTTCGACCCACTGAGCCCACCAGAATGGAACTTATTAATATGTGTAGATATTAAAGTGTATATGTATGGTATTTTGGATCTGCTCTGAAAATGCAGACTCCATCTGCTACTGCACCGACACACTTTATTCGAGCAAATACCCAGTATGTACCTGGCAGAAACCTGGAATGCGCCGCTCCTCACCTCTGACAAGCCCCGTTGCGTTTGCCTTCCCAGCCTGGGTTCATGCCTGGCTGACGGGCGGCTGATCTGTTAAATGATAATGATTAGGATTTAATAGGCTGCAATGCTTCGCGTGTCTACCAGATGGCATAAATTCATGAATTGTAATGCAGTATATATATATATACTGTGCAGTATTGCAGCCAGCGGGAATAAAATGCTTCAATCCCTGCCTGGAAAATACCTCAATGCACTCGGGCAGAAAACAGTCACAAACCTCAATACACCCGGGTATACCCGAATTCGTGGGACTAGCCGAGCTCGAATAAAGTGTGTCGCCAGTGTATATGAGCAGGTTCAAGATTATAAGAGATATCCCACACATCAGCAAACATAGAAGAAGACACAGAGATAGGTGTAGAGAGAGACAGAGATAGCTCTATGTAGAGAGAGAGGGACGTAGAGAGAATGAGAGGCTTGGTTCTGTTTGGCTTCTGGGAAAGTTCCCACGCAATGATTGGCTGCTGAGTTTTGTGAATTGTCTAAGGACACTAAATATATTTTAACATGGCTCACTTTCCTTCCCGAGCCAAGCTGAAGCAGGCCACCCTAGCGGTGAGTCGCGGTTATGTTCTTAAGGGGAGATATTGCCGGGCTAATCTGCATACATGTGTCCGCAAACCATGCCCGATTGTCGGACACATTTACCGGGGAACCGGTAACTTTGGTCCCTGACCTGGTATGCACAGCCTGACAACAGTTTCTCCGCAAAATCCCCCTTAAAACTCATGCACACGAAATCCTTGCTTGATTACATGCCCGGAAAGGGGAAAAACTCAAAAAATATATTTTTATTCAGTTTGGGCAGTGGATTGCTGCCCAAATACACAATGTGGCATGTTACTGGACCCAAGAGCTAACCCTCTTGGCCCATTACACACCGATCAGGGGTAACCAGGTGGGCTTGACCTTTATTGTATAGCCTGGCTACCCCCTCACCGTCACACGAATCTCTTTCTACTTCGAAAGTTGCCATTATGAAACATACTCATCCACAACGTGTGTAGTGCAAAGTACCAGTACCAGCCCCTGTTGCCAGGGTGTTTTTCTAATAAAGCAATCAATAATGCTTAGGTTACGGTGAATAGAATTCTTCCAGCCTTTTTGTGGGTTTTCTAGAATTTGGTACTTTGTCACAATATACTCATAGATGTAAGATAGAGTTCAACTTTTATCTCTACTGTCTTCAATGGCGTTATAATAAGCCAAGTTGCGCTATTTTCCAGTTTGTCTGCGTCCCCTTTTTGGGTGCGTCTGCCTGCGATGAGATGAGTGATATGTGGCGCGAGTTGGAAGAGTTAGGGTGGAGTGACATTTGCTTATCAGCGCAGGTCTGTGTATTAAGGATTACTGTATGCGGTCTGCGTTACTTTTCTTGATGGTGAGTTTTTTAGCGCAAAATACTAGCTCAGCGTGCACCAATTTCTAAATCAGTAGAAATGCCCATGATAAATATTTGTCGTTTCAGGCAAAAAAAATAAAATTCTATTTTTTACACAACTGTGTCAGTGCAAACGTAACATGGATCCAGTGTATTTAACCCATTCTTTCCCATTCAGAGGAGCTGAGACACTCTGTGCATAGTCTATAGAATCATTGAAGCAGATTTTCCACTGAAGTTTATCTGTGACCACCACCCACAACCGGACAGGGCTGTCCACTATCAGCACTTTGTTTTGTCATTTATAAAATAATGTCTTTTTTTTTTAATGTTAATATGGTAATTTAATGTTTTTTATTATTGGTCATATTCTTTATTTTGTTAGGATTTTGTGGTACAATTGACTACATACTAACATTCTAAAAAGCCTTAATTGTTTATATTATTTATTAACTCCGCCGTCTTCCTGTGACTTGTAGGAATATTTCAAGGTTTCCGTACATAATACCTGTGTAGTTACTCAGTGACTTGTCTCTAAATCTCCGTAATGATATTGTTTAGCACAGTGGCCCATATTTACTAAGCAATGTTCTACCATTAGTCCCCTTCCAGTGCTGGCAAACACCTTACAGCACATTGACTTGAATAGGAAGAGGCCTTATATCAGAAGGCTGCTTAGCAAATATGGAACAATACGTTTCTTCATGTCCTTGTATGTGCACCATTAAACATTCAGGAGATATATATATATATATATATATATTTAGTCACAAATACAGACATAACATAAGGCAGAGTGAAATATTTTATTATTCTGATCGTCCAGAAAGACAATTCTATAGAAAACCGATATGAAAAGATATATTAGCAGCTTTATTAAATGCAGAGCGGGATCAAAGCTTTTTGTAGGGTAAATATCATGCTAACGCCTCCCCTCCTTAGGACAATGCATGTTTAGAAGAAGCAGAGGTCCCAAAATGGGGCCGTCGTGCCCATAATGGCCCGTGCCTCCAGGGGGTACTTAACGTGCCTTCCTTTTCTTCCCCCCACCACGAGGCTTGGTGGATTTGAGCGCGAATCAACAAGGGGAGGGGCTAATGGGGCGGGCTATTTAAACCCGACGCTCGCAAAAGCTACTCACTGACTCTGTTTTCTTTTCTCCCTGCAGGTCCCTGTGAGCGTGTCTCCCGATAGCAGCATGGATCCCCGCAGCACGAGCAGCATCCAGGCTCAGGCAGCTGATCGCCGGACATCGCGCCCGGCGGCCCCACGGAAGCAGTGGCCAGAGCAGGAAGAGCTGCAGCCCTCTCCCATCTGGAGAGGGAAGCAGGCGGCCCAGCCTCGCTCCCAGCCCCCTCCCAGCTCCTCTCCCATCAGGAGAGGGAAGCAGGCGGCCCAGCCCCCTCCCAGCTCCTCTCCCATCCGAAGAGGGAAGCAGGCGGCCCAGCCCCCTCCCAGCTCCTCTCCCATCCGGAGAGGAAGGGAATCAGCCCGGCAGGCTGGCTCCGCCCCCCAGCCTCACTCCTGTGCCTGCTCGCAGCAGAGCAGGGAAGGGAGGGCTGTTCTACCCCACCTCATGGGAGAGGACTTTAGCCATCACCCTGCAGCTCCAGTCCCCGCTCCCCCTGCTGGCATGGCCCGCCCCATCCCTGCAAAAACGGCCCCTCCAGCCCCAGCCACCCTCCCCCTGCAGTCGTTAGCCCGCGCCCGCTCCCACTGCTGGCCTGCCCCCCCCTTCCGCTGTACAGCACATGCCCCCCCTGCTATACATAAACACCCCCCCCCCCCCCTGCTGACCAGACCCCCCCCCCAGGGCCGGCCCGAGCCAGCCCACCAACGCGGCAGAGCCACCCCCGGCGCTCCTGGCGCCTTACCCCCAGCCTTACCCAAGCGCTTTACCCCCAGCGCTACCCCAAGCGCTTTACCCACAACACCTACAACCAAGCGCTTTAACACCCCAAGCGTTTACCCACCAAGCGCTTACCCAAGCGCTTTTAAAACCCAACCCCAGGCCGTTACCACCAATCGTCTTAACCCCAAGCGCTTTACCCAAAGCGCCTTACGCCCACGCGATTCCCAAAGCCCCCCCGTACGCACCGGCACATCACACACGCACTACGCCCCTGCGCCTTATGCACCTCCCCCTACGCGCCATACCCCCGCGCCGCCAGCGCAGGCACCCACCCACCATGGCCCCAGTGCCCGGGTCACCTGCGCCAGACGCCCTGGCGGCTTGGAGCACTGCCTTGTACATCAACGCGGTCCGCTGCCCCTCCTGCCGGGTGCCCCCCAGTGCCCACGGGCACCTCCCCAGGCGGATGCCCGGCACCAATGGCCGCTGGGAAGCGTCGCCGATCCGGGGAGCAGTAACAGGAGCCGTGCAGCTGCCAAAGACCCAGGACCGGTCACCCAGGTGCACAAGCCGCAGGATCCAGGTGACATGAAAATGCAGCATTGGAATGTAATGAGGATGATGTTGATGGGGACGTTGTTTATGTTTGGGTCGGTTTAGGTCAGGGTCGGACTGTGAGTCCCAGGGTCAGACAGTGAGGATAGTGAGAGCGCAGAGCGAGCAGCGAAGTCAGACGCAAGCAGCGGCGCAGACAGCGACGAGACCCAGGGTACGCGCAAGGAAACAGGTAGAGGCGTTGAGCAAGGCGGTAAACCGGAGTAGGACAGATAGGGGAAAACGCAAAGCGCGCAAAGACAAAGGGGCGGCTTCCACCCACATGGGGAGGATTCGTTTGCATTTGAAACTAGCCCCCTGTCACAACACACTGCCTAGGAGAACACAGAGAGACATAGGTAACAGAAGTAGTGTGGATATGTTCAAGCTGTCTGTAAAGGGGCGAGCAGAGAGGCAACGCAGGCGCGGAGAGGCAGGCGAGAAAGGGCAGGTAGTGGGAGTAATGCAAACTGGTTATGGGTTTAATTTGTGTTCGGGAACTTTTCCTTCCAAAACATCCCAAGGAATTGCATAGGTGATGAGTACATGGTGTGATACAGAACATACATGACGAACACGGGGTCACGTGACTGATTATGACGAGCAGTTCAGGCATACGTGGCAGGGGATACACGGTTGATTTTTGGAAGAGGGACATGGAATTGTGGATGAGTTAGTGGGAAGGAAGCAGGGTGTGACGCCCCCTTGCCCAGGTGTCCAGTGAGCGATCGGCCTGGGAGTGATTCAACAAGCAGGGGCAAAAAGGGAGTGTTGGGCGTTTAATGATAAACACTGCAAGCTGGGGGCAGGTTGCAAGTTTAGGCATGTGTGTAGCCGGTGCGGGGGTAGCCACCCCGTCAAGAAGTGCTTCAAAGGCCCCGTCCCCCACCCCCTATTGCTCAGTTAATGATTTCCCCGGGTGCAAAAAAATAAAAAATATATATATAATTATATTCAGGTAATTAAGACATATGGGGAGGGAGCACTATTGGTAAAATTGACATAGAGGCAGCCTTTCCGGGTGTTAAGAAGGTATGGGGAATGAACCCCAAAAGTCCGGTGCTCCACTAGGTGTAGGGCTGGGTTGTGGTTTGATGACCTCAAAGATATACAGGCAGAAAAAACAACGTTCCCACTGCGTGAATTATAACTTATAAATCAATAAAACGATGTAGCAGAGGGACATGTAATCAGACTGATGTAAGCTAGGAGGGGGGCCCGTTGTGCAGGCGGAAACAGAGACAGGACCATGAAGCCGTGTAGGACTCCCGTCATGAACTCATAAGGTAACCCAAAACCGCTGCCCTTACCCGCCTAGCGTCTGTGTTGCTCCCTCGTGACGTCCCGTCTGTGTTTACACGCAGCCCTTCCGAATGGCGTCTGTGTTCCACAGCAGCAGCGCTCCAAGATGACGTCACCACTGGCGCCGACTCGATAGCCCCGGACCCCTGGATGTATCACGGATGCTAGGCAAACTCCCGTAGTGGCAGAGGAGGCCCTCCATGAATCCTCCCCAGCAGGGGATCATTGCGTGCTCCAGCCGACGATAGGAAGACAGCAAAAGGTAGTTTGTAGGCGGGCACAGCGAAATCAGATCTCAACCACAGGATACGAATAAAACAGCTTTATTTGGACATGTTGCTGGACATCACAGAGGCCTATTTCTCGACGCGTTTCGTCCCTTGTAGAGACTTTAAAGTCTCTACAATGGCACGAAACGCGTCAGAGAAATAGGAGCCTCTGTGATGTCCAGCAACATGTCCAAATAAAGCTGTTTTTATTCGTATCCTGTGGTTGAGATCCTGATTTCGCTGTGCCCGCCTACAAACTTACCTTTTGCTTTCCGGGTGTTACTCTGGGCCCCCAGCAGCTTCAGAGGCACAATCGAATGCTCAAAGGGGTACATTAGGGGCCGGCAGGCGAGTAATTAAATAATCTTCTAACATGTTTTCTGTCTTCACAGCGGGGGCCCCTCGATATTTTATTAATAACATGCGTACGCCTTTGCAAGCGATCAGCAGTCAGGGTTTAGGGTCACAGCTTGGGGTGTGGGGTGAGTCCCCAGTAAGTGGCCTTACTGGGTCCTCCGGGTGGCGGAACTGTCAGGCCAGTCATCGTAGGGACACCGTGAATACCCGAAATGGGGCTCCACCCGATGCGGATGGGCCGCCAGGTAACGGTTCCCCTGAAAAGATTGTGCGGGCTGGAGGCGCCGACGCAGGTGGTCGGTCGCTGTACCCCTGGCACCAATCTTAGGCAGCTGGGCTCTATCCTATGCGGGTAGGCCCAGGCGGCTCTGATAAGGGGGACCTAGGGGCCGTGGAGAGTGTCTCTCGCGGTGGAGAGTGTCTCTCCCAGTATCGGTAGACGGGGGCCGTGGAGAGTGTCTCTCGCGGCGGAGAGTGTCTCTCCTGGTGGACGGTAGATTAGGGCGGGTGGAGGAGGGCTCCCCCCGCCGGAAGATACCGAGAATAGGGATGACAAAGGACTAAGATTATGTCTGACAGTTATTTGCAGTTATTGTTAAAACAATAAAGCTGTGACCATTTTTACTTCCACAAAACTGTGTCGTCTCAGTTTGTTAGGGGGGTGTAAGTAAACCTCGCAGTAGGCACACTAGGCCGTTAAGCAGGACTGTCAGTCACCGCTGAGAAGAGCAAAGTCACACCCAGAATGCATAGCCTGCCGAGACCGGAGACTGCGTGTCGCTGCTATCTTCCTAGCACAGGATTAAGTGGGAACAGGAGGCAGGTGAGAACCAAAAGCTAAAGGAGATAGAAGAAAATGAGACTTCTCTACAGGATGTGAAAAGTTCAGTCCGCGCTCTGGCTCTTTAATACTGGAATGTTGATTCCTCTCTGTTCTTTTGCTGCTCTCGTGATTCGAGGTGTCTTCCCCCACCTCCAAAAGTGGATTCCACCGGAAGGCTCCGACGGCGATACCAAATGTCAACAAGAAAGAAGAAACACAAAAGCGCACCAAGATAAGAGATGTAAAATGTATTACCAATAAATAAAAATAGTAATCATTTACATGAGTAAAATCTTTAATAATCCCCGATCGTAACGATAACTTCAGTGGTGGGGCATCACATACGGTATGCAGGGGCAATCACAGTCCTTAGAGATCAGTCCCGCGCGCTGGGGCTGTCTCCGTTATGCTTCCTATCCTCCACGTGTATGAGCGTGGTGAGAAGCGTAGCGCGCATGCACAGGAATTGAAGCCCTCTGCTAGTGTCCTTAGGATGCCTGTCCATTTAGGTAACGTTAAAAACGATCGGAAACGATCACAAACAATACACTTGAATGTGTACTAGCAATTGCATGAATAACAGTCAGCCACAATAGTCGCGACGCGTTTCGTTTACCAAAGTAAACTTCAGGCGATATCTGGGGCACCTGTTTAGGGGTCCTTTATAGGTCTAAGGTGAATCGTCATTGGTTTAAACTCAATGACTACGCAGCCAATCAGGCTTGTTTATCAGAGGGGCAGATTGAATTTGGAATATTACCCTCTTGTCTATGTCCTCAATGCATAAATATACTAGAGAGACATATTACATTTATCGATTGGTATATACAATCAAAATGTGTTTGAAGGGGTATCACAAGCTATGAGCAAGTCAGCCTTAAAGGATGGCAGAAACAGGTGTCCCATATAATCAAGTGTAGTAACAAACATATATAATAATATGAAGAACATATAAAACATAGTTCATAAACATTCTATAAATAGAACACATTAATAACATATAAAACATGGGGAAGGTGGGGGGGGAGAGAGGATGGTGCAATAGCAGACCAATTTATTAGCTTTCAACTCTAATCTTAAGTATGACAATGCCCTGTACTTCCTATGCTGCTGATTCTTCCTGGACTGCTGGCCTGATTGCTACTTACTCATGGCCTGCCTGCATACTTCCTCCTGGTGCTTGTACTTCCTCTGGGCGCTTGTACTTCCTATGGACTGGCTATGTGTACTTCTTGGCGGCTGTGTATTCATCTGGTCTGCTGTACGTCCTGGCTGTTGCTGTGTACTTCCTCTGCCTGCTGTTCTTCTCTGGCTGTTATGTACTTCTATGGCTGCTGTACTGCTCTGGCTGCTGTTATTCCTCTGTGCTGATTTACTGGCATGGCTGCCGGAACGTCCTTCCTGACTGATTTGTTATTCATATGGGATGCGTATCTCTCTGGTGCAGTTGTGCGATATCTCTCGGTGCACTGATACTTCCTAGGCTGTGTACTCCTTCTCGAGCGGCTGTTTTATTCCTGGCATGCTGTTATTCCTATGGAACGGCTGTACTTCCTTGGCTGCAAATTGTACTTTCTAGCCTGCTGTAATTACTCTGCTGCTGTTGATTGTATGTTTTTCTCTGCATACTTCCTACTGGCTGATGCATGAATACTCTCTGGAGAACTTTTTGTACTTCCTTGGCTCTGACTTGTACTTCCTCTGGCTGATGTTCCTTCCTCTGGCTGTGTACTCCTCGGTGTGCTGTCGTCCATCTGGCCTGGCTGTACTCCTCTGACCGCTGTACTTCCTCCTGCCTGCTGAATACTTCTCATGCTCGACCTAGCTGCTGGTACTTCCTCTGGCTGCTGTTCTTGCCTCTGCTGCTTTTCTCTCTAGGCTGTCTGTACTTCTCTCTGATGGCACTGTACTATCCTCTCTGCTGTAAACTCTTGCCCTCCTGCTGTACTTCCTCTCCTGCTGTAATCCCTGGTGCTGTACTTTCCTGCTGCTGTACTTCTATGCCTGCGATTCCTTGCATGCTTCGTATTTGTTGTGTACTTCCTCTTTGCATGCTGCTACTTCCTAGACATGCTGGTACTCTCGGCATGCGGCTAATTTACTCTGGATGCCTGTTTTTGCTACTTCCTCTGGATGCCTTGTAATTCTCTGGCTTACTTGTGTAATTCCTCTGCGCCTGCTTCTACTTCCTATGCATGCACGGTACTCCTCTGCCTGATGCTACTTCCTCTGGCTGCTGTACTTCCTCTGGCTGCTGTACTTCCTCTGGATGCTGTACTTCCTCTGGCTGCTGTACTTCCTCTGGCTGCTGTACTTCCTCTGGCTGCTGTACTTCCTCTGCCTGCTGTTCTTCCTCTGGCTGCTGTACTTCCTCTGGCTGCTGTACTTCCTCTGGCTGCTGTTCTTTTCTGGCTGATGGCTACTTCCTCTTGGCTGCTGTACTTCATTCGGCTGACCCTGTACTGTCTATGCATGCTGTACTTCCTCCTTGGTGACGTGCTTATGTAATTCCTGATGGATGCGTACTTCCTAGTGGCTGTCGTACTCCTCTGGCTGTGATGTTGTACTTCCTCTGGCTTGATGTTATTCCTCTGGATGCCTTGTACTCCTCTGGCTGCTGTTATCATCGACATGGCTGCTCTTCCTTGGCGTGTTGCACGTCCTCTGGCTGCCTGCGATGTCTCTTCTCTCCTGCAGTACTTCATCTGCTTCTGCTGTTCTTCATCTGAATGCCTGACTTCCTCATGCTATGAATTTGCTACTTCATCTGCCTGCTCTGTTACTTCCTCTGCATGCTTGTACTTCCTACTGGATGCGTTTGTTTGTTACTTCCCGACTGGCTGTACTTTTCCTATGGACTTCTGCTTTATTTGTACTTCTCTGCCTCTGCTGCTACTTCCTCTGCTTCCTGCTGTACGTTCCTCTGCCTGCTGATACTTCCTCTGCCTGCTTTACTTCATCTGCGGCTGCTGTACTTTCTCTGGCCTCTGTACTTCCTCTTGCCTTTGTGTACTGCCTTCTGGCTGCGGTGTACTTCTTGGACTGATGGAATTCCTTCTAACCTTGACTGTACTTCCTCTGCCTGCTGTACTTTTTTACCCCTTTGCCTGGCTGTACTTCCTCTGACTTGCTGTACTTTCTCTGGCTGCTCGTTGTTAATTCCTCTGGACTTGAAGTCTTCCTCTGGTGTGGTTATGCTGTTATGTCATCTGGTGTCTGTACTTGTACTTCTTCTGGGCTGCTGTACTTCATCTGGCTGTGTGACTTCCCTCTGAATTGCTTGACTTCCTCTGACTGCTTTGCTGTAGTCATCTGGGCTGCCATTGGTGTAATGCCTCGCATGCTGTACTTCCTCTGGCTGAACTCCCTTTGTATTCCTCTGGGTTTGCTTGTACTTAGACCTATTGGCATTGGCTTGTACTTTCCTCTGGCCTGACGGTACTTTCTGGGATCTGCTTGTGACTTCCTCTGGCTGATGCTAATTTCTATTGGCTTGAAGGTTAATTTCCTATGGCTTGAATGATAACTTCCTCTGGACCTGATTTGTTTGGACTGCCTCTGACTGAACCTTTGTTCACTTCCTATGGAATGTCTGTACTTCCTCTGGCTGCTGTACTTCCTCTGCCTGCTGTACTTCCTCTGGCTGCTGTACTTCCTCTGGCTGCTGTACTTGTCGCTCTTTTAAAGGTTCCTGATATGTTGAATATTCGTATCCAAAAACTGTTGACTTCTGGAGGAGATCTTTGTTCCTATAACATGGGAAGTACGGGGTGCAGCACTCGCCGGGGCCTTGTCCTGGCTGATCGTTTTCAGGATATGTACTTGAAGTTCCATTATGTTCGGCTATCCATAACTCAAAGATCCTGTAAAAGAAAAGAAAGGTGAGAATAATATATGTGTCAAATAAAATCAATGTTCTCTACTAACCAACTCTCCACCAACCCTCCCTCCAGCAGTGTGTTCTCCACTAACCTATCCACCACTATCCTGCTCTCCACCAACTCACCCTCCAATAACCCACTATGTACCAGTCAGTTTTCTACCAACTCACTCTCCACTTACCATCTCTACCAACCTGCTCTCCAACCAACACTCTATACTTTAACCAGCCACATGTCCTCTCCTACTCTATTCTTTAACCTAATGTAAACTCTCTAAACTTCATATAACCTACAGTGCAATTTCTCTACTCTCATGTAAACCTCTGTTTGCAATTGTGCGGGAGTACATACTGTAAGAGGCGAAAAACTCACTTTAGCAGACCAGAAAAACTACACCCTAGCTTATAGGCCTGCTAGCTGATTGGAAAGGGGAGGGTTAAAAAGCAGGCAGCAAACTTCCTGCTCTCTCTCATGTTGATGATGTCAACCCCCTTCATGGGGCTATTTTAATACAGTATTTGTCAGCCGTTCACTAGATTAGCCATATATATAAAAATTAGGGTAGTGGCGGGGCATGGATTCCTGGAGAGGTTAAAGACCTGATCAGGAGGTTATACTGCCAATATTAGTTATAAATGATACTGATAGCCACTACGATATATATTACTCTATCAGGCTTACCAGGGAAGTGGTGGGCTTAGTTGCTCACTCCGGCTGTTTGCACCCTAGCAGCCTCCTATTCACCAGTTTTATTGATATACTGGAGCATGTAAACACTTGAGACAGCTTGTTTGCACGAGTTATCTTATTTAATTTATTTTTAAACGTTGTCACATTTTTCTGTTGGTTTTAAGGACTTTATATTAAAGGTTAAATTTTAAATATAGGTAGTGTGCATTTAAGTGAATTTCCTTTGAGTACAGGTCACTGTACCCCCTATTTTTTCTCTCTCTCTCATTTTGCTCTCAATCTGTGAGGAGACGGGTTGCAGTGCGCTTGTCTTGGGGAGAGCCTGAATTCAATTTTGTGTACCTGAGATAAAGGACTTGTGTGTTATTTTGCAGACCTACTGTATGCTACTTACTTTGAATGCTCTATTCTATTTTCGCAAGATGTATACTGCAACCTGCTATCTCTATTGCCAGAAAGTGGTGTGTTGTAACGTTGCTGACTGCAAACAGGATATGGACCTGCAGGGCAGAGGCAGGGAGTAATGCAGCTAACTTTGCCCGGGATCAGAGGCCTGGGTTACAGGGGTAGTCAACTCCGGTTCCAGGGTCGAGGCAGGTGACAGGCCAGGAAAGTCAGGTCTAAGCAGGAGTTCAAACACAGGCAAACAAAGGAATAAAGCAGGAACAGGGAACAGAGTACTTTGTACGAGCAAAGACAGAGAGCAACTGCTTGCTATTTAAAGGCCAGAAGCAGCTGCAGGCAATATAGAACCAGAGAAAGGCTGACTTTCTGTCAGCAGCCATCTTAGGTGAGGCAATATTTGACCTGTTCCGTCTGCCATCTTGGTATCTAGAAAGATCCCTTATAGTATTCCCCCCTTCAGGGCGGAACTCTGGGGCGACCAGGTCCTGGTTTATCTGAATGTTGATGATGGAACGCATTGACCAGAGTTGGGGCAAGAAGATCCTCAGTTTTCACCCAACTCTTCTACTCAGGACCAAACCCCTTCCAGTCCATTAGAGTCTGTAGCAAGCCTCTGCAGTTACGAGAATCCAGTATCTGCCGTACCTCATATTCAAGTTGACCCTCAACGGTTACAGGATTAGGAAGGGGAGAAACCTCTGAATAACGATTCCTCACCACATTTTTCAAGAGGGACACATGAAAAGTGATAGGAATTTTCAAAGATGAAGGAGCTCCAGTTTAAATGCAACTTCATTAATCTTTCAGATGATCCTGTAGGGACCAATGAATCATGGTCCGAGTTTAGATGAAGGCTGATGTTAATCACTTAGAGAGAGCCATACCTTATCCCTAATGGCGTACGGGTGCGGTAGCCTCTGGTATTTATCCGCTGAAGTTTTTTTATTTCTCTGTGTCCGAGCGAAGATTAGCCTTGTTCCCCTTCCAAAGGTCCTGTAGATTCTGTGCCCTGGTATCAGCTGCTAGAACACCCACTGCTAGAGAGTGTAGGGGAAGGGTATGGGGATGGTAACCCAATGCTGCGAAGAAGGGAGAACAGCCCAGAGAGTCATGTGATAGGCAGTTGCGAGCAAACTCTGCCAGTGATAGGAGCTCTGCCCAATCATTCTGTCTTTTATTAATGTAGCACCTGAGGTATTGTGTCCAGGGATTGGCTGGTGCGTTCAGTTTGCCCATTAGATTATGGATTGTATACAGATGAGAAATGAAGATCAATCCCCAATCGCCTGCCGAATGACTTCCAAATTTTTTATATGAACTGAGATCCCCAGTCTGAGAGAATATGTAATGACAGACCATACAGACGAAATACCTGTTACGCCGGTGCTGCCCGCAGACCAGACCCGTCCCCTGAGTTGAAGGGGGAAGTGGTAATACACGCACCCGCAGCAAAGGGAGCGTGTCCGGAGTGTGGTATGAAACGTTGCCAGGCCAGGTGTAGTAAGATAGACAATACTTGCCGGTACCGGTTGTAGAGATAGAGTGAAGGATGTCTTGCCGAAGTTAGGGAGTGGAGAGTGGAGATAGGTCGTAGTCCAAGCCGTGTTCAAGGGGTTACCAAAGTGAGCGTTGTCCAAGGAGTGCCGAGATCGAGAGCCAGAGGGGGTAGTCGTACGATCTGGGTCAGAACCTGTGAAAACACTGAGAATCCAGAAGTACTTCCATACAGAGACTATGTCGAGCAAAGACTGAGAGCAGAGAGGAGCTAGATAAAGCAGGAAGGTCCAATTAGGAACGGAGGCGGGACAGGGAGAGCTACAGGGAGACACTGCAGATTGGTGCAGGCATAACAGGCCAGGTGTCTTGTTGGTAACCTGAGTATGCTCGTGCAGTGTGCGGGGGCGGAGCCTGAGGTCCGGGGGACGGGAAGGAGAGTGTGCAGACTGAGCGTGCTCCGTAACTCGTGTACGCGCGTGAATCGAGCCAGTGTCTGGTGCAGGTGTGCGTGCAGGAGGGCGTGGGCACGCGCGGCGCTGTGCAGAGGAATCGCCAAGGGGAGTGATCCCGCGACGGCGGCAAGGGCGGGGAGCCGTGGAGGCCGGTAAGGCAGGATTGTTTTGTGTGTCATGGGGCTCCCTGCGGGGAGGGAGTGCTCTGTGTGGGGAGCGTGGAGAACGCCGATTCCTGACAATACCTTCTTGGTGATGATGTCTGCGAGTTCAGATGAGGAGAGAAGTTTCTTTAAGTGCGAAGTGAGGTTGTTTCGAGAAGAGGTTGACGAAAACAAGAATGGATGCCATACCATGAGAGGGAGGCAGCTCCACAATAAAGTCCATGGATAGGTGCGTCCAGGGGAAGGTATCAGGAGTGGCTGCAGAAGTCCAGAAGTCAGCATTCAAGGATCCTTAGTTTGGGCACATACACTGCAGGCAGAGACAGCGTCCTTTACCTCGGTCTTTAATTCTGGCCACCAAAAAGTAATCTCGAGAAGCTCAAGTGTTTTCCGAACCCTCAAGTGGCCTGTGAGTTTGAATTTGTGTCCCCATCGTAGAAACCCCTGCCATAGAGAAAGAGGAATGAAGAACTTGGATGGAGAACCGGGGATTCCAACGGGCACCTTGGCTTGGGCTTTCTGAATGTGATGGAGCATGGTAATTGCGGACACTATCTTAGATGGTTGAACGATGGAACCCTTGTCCCTAAAGTCGGTGTTCTCCGGGGAGAACTGGTGTGATAGAGCTTCCGCCTTCACATTCTTTAATCTGGATGGTAGGAGATCACATAATTAAAGTGACTAAAAAAGAGTGCCCATCTTGCCTGATGAGTGTTTAGCCTGCGTGCCCCCTTGAGGTATTCTAAGTTCTTATGGTCCATAAAATTCATGACTGGCATGGCGGTTCCCTTAAGAAGGTGTCTCCACTCTTCCAGAGCCTTTTTTACAGCTAGGAGTTCACGATTGCCCTCATCATAGTTGTGTTCCGCAGGAGAGCATTTAAAAAAAGAAAGAACACGGGTGTAATCGACCCTGAAACTCGTTTCTCTGGGACAGAACTGCACCTGCTACAACGTCGGAAGCATCAACTTCAACGATGAAAAGGTTGCAAGGATTGGGGTGTTTCACGATTAATGCCAAGGAAAGAGCTTCTTAAGTTCAGAAAAGCCACCTGGGCCTGTGGAGACAAGTTTATGTTGTCTGCCTGTTTCTTGGTTATGGCTGTGATAGGTGCAACGAGTTTGGAGAAATCCTGAATAAATCGTCTGTAATAGTTTGTGAAGCCAAGAAATCTCTGGATAGCCTTCAATCCCTTTTGTAGGAGCCAGTCCAGAACAGCAGAACCTTCGCATGATCCATCTCTAGACCCAGGGCAGAGATGATGTATCCAAGAAAAGAATGGCAGGGGATTCTCAAATTCACATTTCTCGAATTTAGCAGAGAACTTGTTTTCCAGGAGCCGCTGAAGGACCACCCTCACCTGCTGATGATGTTGTTCCACGGTTTAGAGTAGATGAGGATATCATCAAGGTATACAATAACGGAGGAATCTAACAAATCTCAGTTTGAAACTCTCATTCACAAAGAACTGGAACACTGTGGGTGCATAAACCGAAGGGGATCACCAGGTACTCATAATGGCCATCGTGTGTGTTGAAAGTGGTTTTCCACTCGTTGACCTGCTTTATCCTTATAAGGTTTTAAGCCCCTCTTAAATCAAGTTTAGTAAAAAACAGTTGCCCCACGTAGACGATCAAAGATTTCGGTGATCAGAGGAAGAGGGTACTGGTTCTTGACAGTAATCTTGTTCAAACCCCAGTAGTCAATACAAGGCCTCAAGGATCTGTCCTTCTTTGCCACAAAGAAGAAACCTGCACCAGCAGGGTAACAGGACTTTTGAATGAATCCCGCTTCAGAATCTTGTCAACGTATGTCCTCATAGCCTTGGTTTCAGGTTCAGAAAGAGGATATGCACATTCACAAGGAGGAGTCATCACAGGAAGGAAATCGATAGCACAATCAAAAGGAGGATGCATAGGTAGTTTCTCAGCCTGTCCTTTGTGAAGACCCGCCTGAGATCAGAGTAACAGGCTTGGAGCCCGGGTCAGTCTACCAGTACAAGTAGTACAAAAGAAACCACAGAATGACAGGGTAGAAGACATTTGCCATGGCAGGCAATCCCCCAAGCTAGTATCTATCCTGAGATCCAGTCAATCTGGGGGTTATGGGTACCTAGCCAAGGAAGCCCAAGGACAACATCGATGGTTGGGGAATGGATAATGTTGAGTTGGAAGAACTCGTATTGCAGAACACCGACTGTGGCTTTGAGTTGATCCATCTCTTGCAAAATGACACCAGATACCAACGGTCTACCATCAATAGAGGAGATACCATGGGGCACGTCCTTTCTCTGGAGAGGAATATTGACACACTGAGTGAAGGCTCTATCGGCAAACATACCAGCGGCTCCAGAATCTACGAAAACCTTGGTAATAACTGAATAATCCTGCCAAGATAAACATATGAGGACAATCAGGCGACTGGGAGGTGGGGGAGGAGGTGCAGGTGCCTGATTTATTATGACAGGCTCGTATCATGTGACCTTTCTCACCACAGTAGAGGCACAATTTCAAGGAGCAATGGTGCTGCTTCTCCTGTTCAGTGAGACGCATATTGCCCTACAGTATGGGCTCTGTTGATTCTTCTGACGCTTCATTGGGTGGATCCTGAAGAGGTGGAGCCAGTGGAAAAGACTGGAATCTGTGAGAACGATCTTGCTCCTGACGTCTGAAGCAGGTAAGTTAATTCGTCCTTCAGCCTCTCCTTAATGCCTTATCAGAAAGTGACCTTCAAAGCCCCCTCGTTCCAATCAGTCTCCACTGCAAGGGTCCTAAACTCAATCGCATATTGTTCCATGGTGTGGGAGCCCTGTTTAATCTGCAAGAGTACAAAGTCAGCAGAAACTGCAGTGTGGACCCCTTTTCATAAAGGGGGGATGCCCAAGATAATGCTTCATCCGTGAGAAGTGAGAAGATGTATACCAACCGAGAGCAGTGGGTAGAGAAGGATGATGGTTGCATGTCAAACGGCACCTGGCACTGGTTCAGGAATCCTCTGCAAGCCAAGGGGAGCCCTCCGTAGTGGACAGGAGTAGGGATCCGGGGTTCGTTTAAGACCACAGGTACTGGTGCAACTTCACCACCTAAAGGCATGGGCGTTGATGGAGCAACCCTGGGGGTACTGAGGTGACTGCACAGGGTCTGTAGCATAGACCTGGCTCACTCAGTCTGACTGTGCACTGGAAGCTGCCCTCTCTAATGGTGGCCTTTCTTTCTCTCACACTCCGCGCCCTGATGGCAGGGGTGGAGGCATGGGGCTCCTGCTCTCCTCTCTCTATCATTACCGAACCCTTCCTATTCCTCCCTCTCTTGCTTTTCCCTCCTTTGAGGCTCACACAGTCCAGATCTTCTCTCCTCTCCCAGTCCACATGGTGGTCATCTATCGCCCACCTACCTCTACTCATCCCGCTTCTGCCTTTCTCACTTTGAATCCTGGCTCTCTTTCTTTCTCTCCTCAGACTCCCCTGTTCTTCTCCTTGGGGACTTCAATTGCCACATTGATGACCCCTCTCTCCCTTGGGCTTCCCACTTTCTCTAACCTCTTCTTTTGGCCTTCAACAGTGGACTGCAGCCAGCACCCACAAGGATGGCCACTACCTAGACCTGGTTTTCACTCAAATCTTTTCTGTTTCTGATTTCTCCATTTCCCCCTTTCCTCTCTCTGACCATCACCTCATCTCATTCTCTCTCTCTCGCTTCTCCCCTTCTCCACCTCAGCTCTGCGGAAACCTGCGCTCTATTAACCTACCAGCCTTTGAGTCCACTTTACGCTCCTCTCTCTCCTCTCTCAGTTCTGCTACAGACACTGACAACCTGGTCAGGAACTACAATTCAGCCTTATCCTCCTCTCTTGATCTACATGCCCCGCTTTCCCTCTGCCGTCCTCGCCCTTTTAACCCCAGACCCTGGCTAAATTCCCACACGCGCATGCTGCGTTCCTCCACTCGTTCCTCTGATCGCCTTTGGTGGAAATCTCACACTCTCGCAGACTTCCTTCACTACAAATGTATGCTATCGTGTTTCAACTCTGCCCTCTCTCAAGCTAAACTTACTTTTCTTCACTAATCAACGAGCACAAGTCTAACCGATGCCGGCACTTCTCTGTCTTTGACACTCTACTCAAACCACCCCTAGCTGCTTCTTCTTCCTCCATCTCACCTCAGGACTTTGCTGACTATTTTAAAGAAAAGGTGGGACCCATACGTCAGAACATCCCCTCTGTTTCCTCCTCCCATCCTACACCGCTTCCTAACTCTCGTCCTGCCTTCCTTGACTCTTTTTCCACTCTCTCAGAGGAGGATGTGTCACTATTGATCTCCTCTTCTCCCTCTACCACTTGCCCTCTTGACCCCATTCCCTCCCATCTCCTAAAACCTATTGGTCCTACTATAATCCCTACGCTCACACACATTTTGAACTGCTCCCTCCACTCTGGAACCTTTCCATCCTCCTTCAAGTATGCAACAGTTATAACTTTACTCAAAAACAGCAAGCTTGACTCTACCTGTCTTTCTAACTATCGACCTGTCTCCCTCCTGCCTTTTGCCTCTAAACTCCTTGAACGTCTTGTATTCTTTCGCTTGCTCCATTTTCTCAACACCCATTCTCTCCTAGACCCTCTACAATCTGGCTTCCGCACTGCTCACTCCATTGTTATATAAACAGCCCTCACTAAAATAACTGATGACCTCCATGCTGCCAAAGACAGAGGTCATTACACTCTTCTCATATTACTCAACCTCTCTGCAGCATTTGACACCGTGGACCACCCTCTTCTCCTTCACATTGTCCATACTCTTGGAATTCGTAACAAAGCTCTTTCCTAGATCTCCTCTTACCTCTCCCATCGTACTTTCAGTGTCTCTTTTGCAAACACCACCTCCTCCTCTATCGATCTCTCTGTGGGGGTACCCCAGGGCTCTGTCCTGTGACCTCTCCTCTTTTCTCTGTACACACTTTCTCAAGGTGACCTAATCACATTTCTTGGGTTTAAATATCAACTCTATGCTGACGACACACAAATTTACTTTTCAACCCCAGAACTTACACGTGCTGTACAAATCAAAGTTTCTGAATGTCTCTGCGATATCATCCTGGATGGCCCTCCGCCACCTTAAACTGAACATGGCAAAAACAGAGCTCCTCATACTGTACTTCCTCCCAAACCTGGCCCTAATACCTCCTTCCACATTACTGTTGGACGCACGATCATTCACCCAGTAGCCCAAGCACGCTGCTTAGGGGTCACACTCGACTCCTCTCTCACATTCTCCTCTCACATTCAAAACGTTTCTAAAACCTGTCGCTTTTTTCTCCACAATATCACAAAGATACGCCCTTTCCCCTGTTGCTCGATTGCTGAAACTCTGACTCAGGCCCTCGTTCTCTCCCGTCTTGATTACTGTAACCTCCTGCAGGCCGGCCTTCCTGCCTCTCACCTGTCTCCTCTACAATCTATTCTAAACACTCCTGACAGAATCACACTACTCTTTCCTAAATCTGTATCCGCATCTCCCCTCCTGAAATCCGTCTCCTGGGTTCCGATCAAATCCCACATCTCGCACTCAATTCTCCTCCTCACTTTTAAAGCGTTACACTCTTCTGCCATACTGTGACATACTTATGTAATACCATCACAGCCCTAATTTCTCGTTATGCACCATCCCGACTCTTGCGTTCTGCTCAAGGATGTCTTCTCTCTATCCCCTTTGTATCTAAAGCCCTCTCCCGCCTTAAACCTTTCTCACTGACTGACCCGCACCTCTGGAATGCCCTTCCCCTCAATACCCGACTAGCACCCTCGCTATCCACCTTTAAGACCCACCTTAAGACACACTTGCTTAAAGAAGCATATGAATAGCACTGTGGATATTCTGAACATATGATACATAAAGCTTGGCCCCCTGCAGACGCACTTACCAGAACTCCCTCCTACTGTCTCTGTACGTTCTACCTACCTACCAATTAGACTGTAAGCTCCTCAGAGCAGGGACTCCTCTTCCTTAATGTTACTTTTATGTCTGAAGCACTTATTCCCATGATCTGTTATTTATATTATCTGTTATTTATATGATTATCATGTGTATTACCACTGTGAAGCGCTATGTACATTAATGGCGCTATATAAATAAAGACATACAGTACAATACAATACATAGAGGATATTGAGTCCAGTTTTTGATTCAACATACAGTAGCCAGGCGGGTGGCATGGGCTCCCAGGAGCTTGCTCTGATGGGTTACAGCGTTCGTTACCTCTGCGGGGTACATGGCGTGTCTCGTGCAACGTGTAATGTTGCTGACTGCAAACAGGATACGGACCCACAGTGCAGAGATAGGGAGTAATATACCGACCTTGGCCTGGGATCAGAGTTCTGGGTTCGCAGCAGGCAGGCGTAGTCAGGTCCAGTTCTTGGGTTGAGGCAGGTGGCAGGCAAGGGTAGTAATGTTCAGTTCTTTGAGATATTTATGTCAAAAGGAGTGCTACTGAGCGTGGCAAATGTATACAACAAAAGACAGGGGAGCCAATGCTACATCTCATTGACAATGCAAAACAAGGGGATGTGAGGGAAGGTGAAAGGGATGGGTGGGGAAGTGGATTGGGCGCTCCCAAGTGAACCAATAATGTTGTTGGGAATACAACTAATATCACACAATATAACACCAATAGTGAAAAATAAATATGTGTAAAGAGCAGCTCAACTTCCTCTGATGGGACAGTTCCGGGTCCCAGAAGGGTAGATTGTTTCTTGGAGATGAGGAGGAGCGCAGGCAGGTGTAGCAAAATATGCAAAAGAGAATAACATATATAGTGCAGATGGTAAACACTGTGCAGATAGATGTAATCTATAGAATAGAACTCACATAGATCGCAGAAAATATCACGTGTCAGAGATCCTTCTCTCTCTGACTGGAGCCCTTTGAATGGTAGCAGGGAAATCCCTCAAGGCACGGATATGTATGGATAAGAAGAAAAGCCACAATAGTGCATACTATTCCAATATTGTATTAATCAAACAAATTACACGAGTATATTACACTCACATTCGCCATGTATAAATCGGGTGGGGGAGAGAACCGCAGCTCGTTGTATATTGGTGTAGGTATAGGCAGCTTCACAGCATTCAGGATTCTCTTCCGCGTATGTCACAGCCGTCGCGTCACTTCCGCTGTCGCGTCACGGCTGAGGGCGGAAGTTCCTAATGGAAGAGACCTTAGACCGAATTCTGCCAGTCCTTCAGAGCTTGTTCCCTCACTGCAAACTCTACGCGTTTCGCCAGATGCTTCGTCAGGAGTTATCTCATTGACAAAACATATATGGTACTAAGTATAAAGTGTAAATACTTACATTTACATTACTTACTTTACATTTTGCTGCATGGACAGGACCTATTATGGTTGTTTCCCCTCATACAGAGGTAAAAGGAAAGGTTCACAGTTTAGTGTTAGGATCTGCAAATTTGGTTATACCTTGATGTGGTATGCAGGCTTATGACGCTTTGGCCAAAGGGTTTAACTAAATAACCAAGCAAGTATTTACACTTTATACTTATTACCATATATGTTTTGTTTTGTCAAATGTACCCCAGGCTTGGCAAAACTCCCTCATGCAGCATACTGCAAATGATTGCAGACCAATACAAGTGCTCTGTGGTTCATAGTCTGGTTACTGGATAGTAGTACTCTGGGCTTCTCCCTTCAGTACTCGGGCGTCTCCCCTTCTTGGCTGCCAGTGTCTCGCAGATCCTTCCTTCGGTGGCTCCTGGGGAACACCCAGGTACATCCCCCTTCCTGGTATCTCGATTACCCGCCTCAGGTTTCACTAGAACAGCAATAGCCTTATGTCTCCATACCACTTCACCCTTTAGGGCCAGTCTAGGTTGTGCTTTGCGAGGTTCCTTCCTCCTGACTACACCTAGACTCCCTCCTTCCTTAGCACTTGCTCTGGAAGCATATATTATTTTTTTTCAGTTCTGCTTTGCTGAAAGCCTGTCCTGATGATCTCAGCAGCGCCTTCAAATGTAACCCATGCCCCCCCCCCCTGGAGATTATATTGTTACATGGTGTGTGGTGGTGCATACCTGCTGGCTCGCAGTAGTTCTGAGTCTCCATCATGGTGGTAGGGGATGTCAGAACAGGCTTCTGGAGTATTAACTGATTCGTACTCACGGTGACAGCGCCTCCATCTCTTGCAGACCCCAGGGAGGAGGTGTGAAATCCCTGCAGGAGAACTCTTTACTCTCCCCCCTGATAGATTTCAGTCTCAGGCATGGAGGTATAATGAACAACTGGAACACTTTATTCGTATGGTACACTTCACAGCATACACAGCCACAACAGGATACTTGAGCTCACGGGCCTTCACCCTCAGTATGTCACTGGACTTTCACTCTCAGCCAAAGGCCACCAAGAGCAGTCCTAGCTCTTCCCTTACTCCCTGGTAGAGTAAGGGGAACAGTCTCCCGCCGCTCCTCCAAGGGAGGGCCTCAGATTGGCAGAGCCCTGCACAACTGGGTTGGATAGACCAGCTTCTCTCAGGTGTAGAGGCAACTGACTAAATTAAGGAAGTACAGCTCATTAAGTACAGGCAAAGCAGGAACCACCCCTGTGCCACTGATTGGACACAAGGCCTGGTTGACTCGTCTTCTCTATGACTCACTGAGGCTGCATAGAAGTGGAGAAAACCCATGATTACTCCTGGCAGCCTGCTTTTACTAGGGCTTACTGCCAGGAGGAGGGCAGACTGGTTGCCAAAAACCAGGCATGGCTACACTTATTACCATGTATGTTTTGCCAATTGGATGTGACAGGCAAGGGTAGTCAGGTCTAAGCAGGAGTTCAAACACAGGTAGGCAAATACAGGAACAAAAGCAGAGCTCAAGCAGGAACAGGGAACAAAGTACTTTGCACGAGCAAAGACAGAGAGCAACTGCCTGCTATTTAAAGGCCAGAAGCAGCTGCAGGCAAGAAAGAACTAGAGAGAAGCTGACTTCCTGTCTTAGGTGATGCAATATATGACCTGGTCCATCAGCCATCTTGGTATCCAGACAGATCCCTTATATGTGTGAGCTCCTTTTTGACCATACCGACAAGGCCGCTCTGTCACAGCAATCTACTATCTTCCTGCCTTTCATACTCAATTTGCTCCTAATCCTGACCTTCACTCATACAGCTACACAAACATAGAATTCGACAGAAGAAAAGAACCACGTGACCCACCTAATTTGCCCATTTTCCTGCCTGGTATAAAACCCGAGACTTCAGATCCTTGTCTTTCTTTCAAGGATCTTATGTCTATCACAATCTTTTTTTAATTCCCTGACTGTATTTGCCTCGACCTCCTCTGTTTAAAGGTTATTCCACAAATCCATCACCCTTTCTGTATCTCCTCACATTTCCCCTAACTCTGTCACCCTCCCGCTTCAGCGCAGTGACCTCTTATTCTAGCACTTGTCTTTATGAGACATACTTTCCTCCTGCACTTTGATAAAACCCTATTTTTCTCTCCTCCCCTCTAATATTTACCCCCTTCCTCTTCCTGTCTTCATGGCATCAACTGTACCTCACTCAGGCAAATCTGGCTGAGGAACATTTCTATACGTGCATCTACAGCCGCGGAAATTATCTACAAAGGGTTTAAACAGCAGAGTTGATTTGTGCTGAAACTTACTTGTCAATGTAACCATGGTGCAGGACAAATATTGGGTCATTGCTGGATATTGGGACTTGGCTCATTGTCCCTCCCATGTACACATGGACTAGATTATGCATGTTTCTTTCTAAGGTCGTCCCATCTGATCCCCGCAGGTAACCTGAGCAAAGAGAGAACACAGACACATCAAGAGCCAGTTTGTATCATGACCCTCTCTTACTGATCCCATCCCCATTACTGGGTCCCAGCTCTCCCTATTTCTGTCAGTAGGTTTATAAAGGAAGGTAATATAGGGACAGGCATACAACGGATAAACTGATTGATCAAGATACAGTACGAGCTGGTAGAAACATTAGATGGAAGAAGAATCAATGACACATCCAGACATTTTTAGCATTAATTGAAATTGGTGAGTTTTCACATATTCCAAAATGTTCAAGAGAAAATATCTGCACAATTTACATAAACATCGTTTAATCCTAACACATATAAAGATTCAAAATGAGTATTTCACCTTCCAGGACATTACGGAAGCTTCGTGTTGCTCCGCTGTTATATGGGGATCTGTCAAAGACGCTCCACTTGAGTGTGTCCTCCACATCTTGGAACGAGGGCAGTTTGGCAGCCAGAGGGTTGGTACCAGGTTTCCTGCGCAGCTTTTCCATCTCACATTCATTCTCCACCCCTAGACAGTAGGTATCATCGTAGCTATAACCGCTGCAGATGGACTGGAGAATAGGAGAAGACACAGAGATGGTAATTGGTAATAGGTCATGCCTATTTGCTATATCCCAGTGTTATGGTAGGGGGTAGCCAGTCTTCATTATAAATGTGAAGCCAAACGTGTTACCCCTGAAAACCGTGGGTTCCTTGGTAGCTTACAAGCACCATAAGCCGGGGTCACTGTGTGTATGTCATTAACCTGCCCTGTTGTGTTGTAACATTTCCCGTTTTACTATCAACCTGGGATTTCGGACGTGGGAGTTTCAAGGGGGATATTTCGGTGAAAATGTATTCAGAACCTGTGTAGGGGAACAAAGTTATTGGTAGTCCCGTAATTCTACCTGACGAGCAGGTAGGCGGGTATGTGAAGTGAATTCCACCGGGGCTACAAAGTCTCTCCCAAAACCCTGGTTTTCGTCCCCAAGTATCCCAGTCCCATTTCGCTCACATGTATTATGTTCCCATAAGTTTAATATGGTTATAAAGTGTATATTAATCTCTATACAGACAGTCCTGGTAATTTAAATAGGAGCCAGGATGTCTGCATAGAGATCAGGGAGAAGGGAAGTAGAGAGGCATTGAATGGTTTGGTGAGCTGGGAAGGGCGGAGTACTAGGTCCGGAGAACAAGGCATCCCGTGGGGAAGACACTTGGTCTGCCAGACCTGGTGGAGCCTGCCCAGTGGGAGGCAATGGGCTGTCTGGGTGAAGTTGATGCTCGTAGGCACAGTTCCCATTGGTTAATTCATATTTCCTGCTAGCCCGGCTTTTTGAGCCGGCTCAACACCCCCCCAACTCTGCCGTAGCCAGCCAGACGATCCCCCATTCTGATTGGCTGGTAGAGTTACAATCTATTATTTGATTGGTCGCCAGCCCCTTCTCCATGTTAGACATAGAACACGGAGGTCTATGTAAGGGCACTGGCCGATCAGAGAACCAGACGATCTTGAGGCTTGGGTCATGAGGCGCTGGTGGGCTTTTCAAAGTTGTTCTGTTACGAATAGCAGAGCAACCAGCTTAGCTTTTAGCCGGAGAAGCCTGCCTAGCTGAGACCAAGTTTTAAAGTCACAGCCAAGTTCTGAGCGGAGATAGAAGTGGGGAAAGCACTGTAGCTCTCCCGAAAAGAGTACCGTGTGTACCTGGACGTGAGTCAGACAGGGCAAGCCTACCTGAAGCAGGCACCCTGCACCTAGTCGAGGCTAAATATTCACCCCAGAGCCCCATTTTAGTGGGTTGTACCTGTATTTTGTGTATCATTTGTATGTCAGCGGGTTTTACCCAATAAACCTCGTATTATTCCATTATCTTGTTCTGCCAAGTGAATTGATCCAGAATGGAAAAAAGTGTTAAAAGTACTGGTCTCCCGTGACCCCCTGAATACTGCAGACCATGACACTTCCATGTTAATGCCCTCACAGGGCCAGCATAGGAAGAAGTCACAGGGCCAGCATAGGAAGTAGTCACAGGGCCAGCATAGGAAGTAGTCACAAGGCCAGTATAGGAAGAAGTCACAGGGAGAGCATAGGAAGAAGTCACAGGGCCAGCATAGGAAGAAGTCACAGGGCCAGCATAGGAAGAAGTCACAGGGCCAGCATAGGAAGAAGTCACAGGGCCAGCATAGGAAGAAGTCACATGGACATGCCAGGCATTGATTGGCAGTAAATGTAATTACATCTTTATAGAGAGAGAACAAACCCTTCCTCAGGATTTGGGAGATAGAGACACTGTCAGACTGTAATCTCAATTTTCTTCCAATGAAGATATAATGTTGCTGCTAATCTGCCTGCCTGGTACAGTAAGTCCCTGACATTGAACCCTGCTGTTAATGCGGATAATGTGTCTGACAATCTCAATCTTGTCTCAGTGAAGCAGTTTCACACAAGAACTTTCCCCCTCTGTTTCCTCCTCGCTGCGAATGTAATCTTAGGGAGACAGCGAGCCCCTCTTTGTACAACGCCCTACATTTATTAAGGGAAAAGAGAGATAAGGGTACAGGATCATCTGGTACGTGACCTTTGAGGTTGAAGGTGATGTAACTGGCTGAGTGCACCTCAGCAGCAGAGAACAAATTAGGTAGTTTGTTAAAATGAGACAAACTAAGATGTTCCCGGACTCTCCATCCATACAGTATAACTATAGAATTACATAGGTACATGACTCATGTTTGGTATTCAGGGACACGTAGGTAAAACGTTGGTTTAATATCTCTGCTTTCACCTTATCACTAATAATATTCTGTCCGATTGATCCCTGAAAGGGGCCTCTGTTCTAATCCTTTCAGTATTCATGTACTTGGGATTAATTTCACTTTAAATTGCAATCTCTTTATTTCTAATGTTTGCCGGTCTGATGGCCCTTTTGCCATTTCTGTTTGAAGTTGGGAATTAGAAATAAAACATCACTCACCCTCCAGGAACCAAAGTAGGAATATGGGTCAAGTGTCCCCTGCACATCGTTATCTCCCAGGAAGTCGTTAGTACAGATTGAGCAGTTCTTCTCTCCGCGCCAATCATAATATGGAAGAGCAAAGTCTTCATCACCGGTCAAGAGCTGGATTTGTCTCTCTAAAAAGAGGAGACCAAGACGGTGCCAGCCAGGAAAAGCAGGGCCTCCATGGGCATAGCTACGTGAGCCATCAAAGGAGCTACTCATCATGATTGCCTTCGTAGCGTAGTAATGAATCCAGGAGAAGACATTATAGATTGTAGCATCCACAAAGCGATACGTGTCTCGGTGATGTCTGTCTCCAGTGGTCAGGACAACAAAGTCTTTGCTCTTTGTGGTCTTTGCTAGTGCCAAATAACGAAAGACTTGTTCCCTCTCCGGTAACGACAGCTCCCGGATCTCTCTCCGAACCACAGTCTTTACCAGATCACATTCCTCTCCATGGAAGCCGTATCTGCAGTCACCGCAGTTGAAACCGCTGTAGGTTCTGAAGCATTCACACATTTTGGTAAAATAGTGCAGGGGCCTGTCCAGGCGGTCATCTTCAGGCAGGGGGACTTTACCAGCTGCAAAAGTAGATCCTTTTTCAGATGGAAGTGACACAGGTACCACCCGGTTCCGACATATACCCCTCCCTGAGCGGGAACCACAGGGGCTTCCATCCTCCCAGGCTGGGCAGCAGCTCTTGTCCCTTATAGCTTCATCTGTGGTGCAGACTCTGGGGAACTGGCTGTGCACTGCGCTGAAGCAGAGGGTGAGGAAGGTACAGAGGAGAAGCATGGCTTCCTACAGCTACCAGCGATCCTATGTGTGGAGAGAGATAGAGAGTAGGTTCATGGCCAATGCAACCACTAGACGACCTAGAGATGAGGGGGTGAGAGAGCAGCGAGTGAGAGAGGGCTCGGGGTGAGAGTGAAGGGTGGCGGGAGAGAGAGAGGGGAGGGTGTGAGAGGGGATAGGTGGTCAGAGAGAGGGGAGGGGCTGTGAGAGAGGAGAGGGGGACGAGAGAGAGCGGGGAGAGAGATATGGTAAAGGGGAGAGGGGGTGAGAGAGATGGGGGTGAGACGAAGGGATGGGGGTTAGATAGAGGGATGGGGTGAGAGGGGAAGGGGAGTGAGAGGGGTTAGGGGGAGTGAGGTGTGTGAGGGAGAGCAAAAGGGGTGGGGTGAGAGAGGGGAAGGGGAGTGAGAGGGGTTAGAGGGAGAGAGAATGGGTGAGAGAGGGGAGAGATAAAAGGGGTGGGGGAGAGAGGGTTGGGAGGCAAAATAAAGAGTGAGGGGTTAGAGGGAGTGAGAGAGGGGAGTGGGAGAGAGAATGGGTGAGAGAGAGGGGAGAGATAAAAAGGGGTGGGGGAGAGAGGGCTGGGAGGCAAAATAAAGAGTGTTGGGAGGGAGTGAGAGAGCGTTGAGGAGGGGATCATGTGGGGAGAAGTTGTTTAGGAGGCAGGGTCGGTGCAACCACTAGGCAGCCCAAGGTGGCACATTTTGTGGGGGGGGGGCAGAGGATGAGGCGAGTAATAGCGTCAGTGTGACTCGCGGGGGCAGAGCGGAGGAGGAAACGTGCACTGCAGAGGAGGAGGGCAGCAGCATCTTTGGCAGAGGAAGACTCACCACCACTCCGACCTCGGAGACCTGGAAGAAAGTGAGAACTTCCAGTGCCAGGGAGAACCTCTTCAGCCAGGTAAGGAATTTTAACTGGGGGGGTAAGAGAGTGATAAAGGATGAAGGGGGTGACAGAGGTTGAAGAGCGGATTAACAGGCATGAGAGGAATGGAAAGAGGGTATAAGGAATCGGGTAACATGTCCTCTGCGGCGTTTTCCCTTCTTACCTGCAGCAGCACGCTCCCTCACCCTGTTTACAGAGCGTGCTCGTGCCCACAGCTGTTCACTCCGTGCAACGGAACTTGGCTCCGCGCCCCGGTCACGTCGCGTGTCTGTCAAGCGCGGCACACGCGACGATGTGCACCGCTCCCCAGCTGCGTGTCAGCTGTTCTAGTGCCCACTTGTCTCCTGCAGCTTATCCTTGCCTCCGCAGAGGCCGCGCCTCTGCTCCGCCCCAGTCTCATTGGTTCCTGTTTTCCATAAGTTTAGCTGTTCAGCCTTGGGTTTCTGCGTTGTCTTTGCCTTGCCTTGTGCCTTGTTCTCTCTCTGCTTTCTTCAAGTGTACCGACCTGGCTTGACATTTGGACCGTCTCTGGATAACGACCCCGGCTTGCCTCTGAATACTCGCACCTCTCCATCACTGACCATGGCTTTCGGACACACTACAACTCTCCCGGCTCCTACCCCTGACCACGGCACAACGGACAATGACCATCCCTCTAGCTCCACCCATGGACTCCGGTATCTAAACTAACCCAATCTCTCCAACCCAGACCCGGCTACGCTGACTATCCACCCTCCAGGCGTGCCTCCGTCTCTGTGGGTGCGCAGTGTTACCCTTTCCCACCTCAGTACCGGAGTCCAGTTATGTTCTTGGTGAGCGCAAGCGTAACAGAGGGTGAGGGAATGAGAATGGTGGGGTTTTTTAAAGAGAGACAAATACCCTTACGCTGGTCTTGAGTAGGTTATATAGATGACTCCGTGAGACCTCTCTTGCCCCAGGAGACAGAGGACATGCCTGATGCCAGTGGCATAATGTCCTTTGGTAGGAGCACTCATGGTGCAGTGTTATACACAGGAGCATGACCAATGACATCCAGGAGGATCAGTATCTAGCATAAATATCAAATGTGTAGGCACTCACACGGTCTTGTAATTTCTAAAAAATATTAATGTTTTACACAAAAGGACCCTTTTTGGTAATTGATATTTGTATACATTACGAGACACTTTGAGTGGTTACACTTTTGTGAAGCCAGCGTCAGAGAATAGGGCAATCATGGGAGGAAGGAAGGGCCGGCAGTGTGGAGTTTACCTTACCCTAACTGTCCTGGAAACTCTCTGCATGTTTAATTTCTCTGTTCTGAGGCAGCCATTGCTGCTCAGTGTAAGCTGCAACATTGTTGCTACAAACATTGCCTTTTCCCCATATCTTCTGACAGTTGCCTTTGCAACGCCCTTTTTTCCCGGTAACATGATTTGCCCATACTCCCCTGCCATGTTTTAGTATTTGGTATACTCCTCTGCCTATTCCTGTCTGTACAGGAAAGTGTGCTCCCTCTTTTGGATCCAGCAGTCTGTGAGTACACATCTCTTACTGCCCCTCACATACAAGGCATTCTTAATTCACCTCTCCGCCACACGTCACTCATCCACAGTTCCCCTCTGTTGTTATTGTTTGTTTTTGCAATAAAAGAACAGAGAGAAAGAAGGACTTAGTGTGCATCTTAAGGGAGTGAGTTAACCTGCCTGACCCTACCTCTTAGTTACAAGGGGCTTGAGCAGGGGTCTCCAAACTCAGTCCTCAAGGGTCACCATAAGGCCAGCTTTTATGGATATCCCTGCTTCAGCCCAGGGGGCTCAATCAGTGGCTCAGTCGAAGTCTTCAACTGAGCCACTGATTGAGCCACCTGTGGTGAAACAGGGATATCCATAAAACCTGGTCTGTTGGTAGCCTTGGAGGACTGAGTTTGGAGACCCCTGCTCTAGAGGGTCAGAACACTAACCGACTTCATCTTTCTCTTCTCGGGTAACAATCAGCTTTATAACCTGTCTCTGTGTATAATGGGAGGTAAGTTATAGTATGCGGGTCTCTGTGTATAATGGGAGGTAAGTTATAGTGTGTGGGTCTCTGTATATAATGGGAGGTAAGTTATAGTATGCGGGTCTCTGTGTATAATGGGAGGTAAGTTGTAGTATGCGGGTCTCTGTGTATAATGGGAGGTAAGTTGTAGTGTGCAGGTCACTGTATATAATGGGAGGTAAGTTATAGTGTGCAGGTCTCTGTATATAATGGGAGGTAAGTTATAGTATGCAGGTCTCTGTATATAATGGGAGGTAAGTTATAGTATGCAGGTCTCTGTATATAATGGGAGGTAAGTTATAGTGTGCAGGTCTCTGTGTATAATGGGAGGTAAGTTATAGTGTGCGGGTCTCTGTATATAATGGGAGGTAAGTTATAGTATGCAGGTCTCTGTATATAATGGGAGGTAAGTTATAGTATGCGGGTCTCTGTGTATAATGGGAGGTAAGTTATAGTGTGCAGGTCTCTGTATATAATGGGAGGTAAGTTACCGATGTCTCATAGAGGAGTGCTAATTGGAACCAATATATAGAGGCAGTCCTGTTAGACCGTACCGGTTCCAATTAGCACTCCTCTGTGAGACATCGGCACTGATACACTATTACCATCTGTGCTGATGCGGGGAATGTGCACTCTGCTATATTCTGAGGTCATACACTACTCAGACTCTACCTTATTACAACAGAGTGCCACTACAACGGGGATTACTAGTGTCCCATGTACTCTGTGGATAACGGGACTGTCATATAGTTCTGTTCGGCCCATGTTAAGCGCTCCTCTTATAGACATCGGCACTGATACAATCAGATGATCTGTGCCGATGCAGGGAAAGGGCATTCTTGTTCCTACGCCGGATTCTGATAGTTACTGCCAATTTGAGAACCTTTCACATCAGGGGCAATACATCTCTTCACCATTAGAGACACTAGCCCGGTTTCTCAATTACCAGACTCCTCTGCACATCTGGCCTGCCCCTCCAGACCACGGATCGTGTCAATATAGCATATTCTCATTGATTTAAACAAGACCAATACCGATGTAGGGGATAGTGTTCACGTTACTATCTCTACTATGTGCTCACCCTTTACTCAAAGTGTGCTGATATGTCACCAGCAATCTGTGTGAGATTCTAACGCAGTGAATTTCATCAACCCTGGTCTGGCACTTTCAACACTCACATAGTGTGGTTCATATCACCTATGATTGGCTATTGATCCGACAATTGCCATCAATACACTACACTGTAGTATAAGTGCAATATTTGCTGCACCCGCGTCTCTATGAAGCAAGAATTTACGCTACTGATGTGTGCCCTAAGCCATTAGCACTACTTTGTTCCTGACTGGGGTTACAGGGTTACAGTACACTTTAGGTCTGCTCTCAGGGAGAGTGTCAGTATATACCTTCTGGCCTGTTACACTGACACGTCAGCAACCCACCCGGTATATGCAGAGCGCCCTCTGCTTACCAGCTACACGAGTCTACAGTGGCGATCAGCTTTATGATCCTGCGGCCGCAACCGCAAGAATTTCAAATGTGCGGGCAGACGCGGGCTTCTTTTTTTCTTTCTCTCGGCGCTAGTTTCGGCGCCGCAGGCGCTCCATTGTTCAGCGCGCCTGATCCATTGTTCAGCGCATTGTTCAGCGCCATTAGCGCCCATTAGAAGGTGGTATGGGTCAACAATAACATAATGAATGAACAAGGTGTAAGGGTGTTTCCACATTTTGAACTATTGAATGACATCCTATATCGTGTGAATAAGGTTACACAAACAGGGGAGGTCATTCGACAAATATTAGTCCCTAAAGAGTTTATTAAAACAGTGTTTACCCTAGCCCATACTCTCCCATGGGGTGGTCATCTGGGCAGAGATAAGACCACGGACCACATCTCGTCCCGGTTTTACTGGCCAGGCATACATGGTGACATCATGAAACTATGTGAGACATGTCCTTAATGCCAGTTAACTAGCCAAAAGGGACAGAAGCCGGCTCCCTTGGTTCCTCTGCCCTTGGTATCAGTCCCATTCGAGAGGATTGGTGTAGATATGGTAGGACCTTTAGAACCCTCTGCAAAGGGACACAAATTCATACTGGTTGTCATAGATTATGCCACCAGATATCCTGAGGCCTTCCCTCTGAGATCAGCCACTGCTAAACAGGTAGCTCACAGGCTGCTGGAGCTGTTCTCTCGGGTAGGACTGCCCCAGGTAATGTTAACCGACCAGGGAACAAACTTCATGGCGAAGTTAATGCAGGATGTCGTGAAGTTATTGTTACCTCCGAAAGGTAAGGTGTAGATCATCAGGAAGCGCAAACATGTGAAAACAGAAAGATATTCTGATGGTGCAGTATTGTGAAAACAATAATGTGAAGATTAAAGTATCAGGTCTATATGCAGAATACTCACAAACGTGAGATGTATATGGACACGTAAAGGTATCTTTGGGTGATGCTCTGTCGGCAATGCGGTCAAGATATAGATCGTCACCATAAAAGTATACACTCCAGTGGACCTTAATCAAAAATAGAACCGGACATCGTGCAGACTGTATAAAGTATTTATAAAAGGTAAGTAAAATCCAATGAACTCACATGATATAAAGTGTAAAAAAGCATTTAGATCTCACGCAGTGGATCTCAGCAGCCGGATGAGCGGTTTCTCTGCTTTCCCTCTGTTGTCGCGTGCGTGTCACGGATGCGTCTCACCGATACCGGAAGTGACGTCATCCGCTTCCAGAGGTTCCGGCCAGTTAGTCAACGTCACTCTACGCGTTTCACCTTCTCGGTTTCATCAGGATGAAGGTACGTTACAGTGTGCAGGTCTCCGTGTATAATGGGAGGTAAGTTACAGTTTGTGTGTCTCTGTATATACTGGAATGTTAAGGACCCAGAAGGACAAAGGGCTTTGAAACCACAGCTGCATTCAATCTGAACACCTTCAGTCTACATCTGCGTCGAACCTAGGGCGGACAGCCTTTGGCACAGCTGAAGGTCAGCCAAAGGATGTGAGCCCTTTGGTGCCATTAGCTGATGTTTGGTGATGTTAAAGCTTCGCTATTTCAATCTGAAACTCACCAGCCCTTTTATTCCCAGAACCCAATTTTCCAACGTACTTGGCCTTATAGATTGTAAGCTTCTTGAGGAAGGACCTCTTCAAACACATTGCAGGCTTATCCTACCTCTTCTAACACATTGCAGGCTTGTCCTACCTCTTCTAACACATTGCAGGCTTATCCTACCTACCTCTTTAACACATTGACAGGTGGTATCCTACCTTCTTCTAACACATTGCAGGCTATCCTACCTCTCTACTAACACATTGCAGGCTTATCCTACCTCTTCTAACACATTGCAGGCTTATCCTACCTCTTCTAACACATTGCAGGTTTATCCTACCTCTTCTAACACATTGCAGGCTTATCCTACCTCTTCTAACACATTACAGGCCTGTCCTACCTCTTCTTAAACAATTTTAATCTTGTCTGTAAAGGTTACTGTAAATACTGTACGCTTTTCATGAAATGTCTGTAAAGTGAATGTATAACCTCTGTTCATTTAATGTAATCATGTATTTGTCATCATAACTCTGTGCCCAAGAAATACTTGAAAACAAACAGTAACTCTAAATGTATTACTTCCTGGTAAAACAACTTATAAATGGGAAGTAAGTTACAGTGTGTAAGGGCCTCATGCACTAAGCGTCGATAAGGCATTTTTCGGCATTTTCGCGCCACATTTGCGTTTGCGATTCAGTAAGCACCGAAAAGTGCTCAAAATCGGCATTTTTTCTTGCCGTTAAAAATTTTCACCATGCGGCTGCCGATAAGCCACTTTTCGCCACTTTTTTTATTCGGCTGTATTCTAGTAGTCCCGATCAGCTTATCGTTGTTGATCGGCACTCAAAAATGGAGATTTCATCGGGAATTTGTCCCGCCAACTAAAGTTGGCAAGTTGGAGGGGAGAAGGATCGGAAAGCTTGCCGGGACTTATAACTGTATAGGAATGTTTACGTTATATTGCTACGAACTAAAATGTGCGTGGCATTACAGTGTCCATGTCATTCACTTCATCGTGTCCTCGCTTACGTTTATTATTGCCACAACATTTTACTTGTGTATGTGATCATGTTTTGCGTGTCACATTATTCTTCATGTTATGATGTGTCAATGGATAATCCAAGAGGAAACTCTTAAAGGAACAGTTCCCATCATATGCAACATTTTAATTAAGTGGGCTTCAAAATATTATATGATATTACAGATTTCACACATCTACACTGGCGACACACTTTATTCGAGCTCGGCTAGTCCCACGAATTCGGGTATACCCGGGTGTATTGAGGTTTGTGACTGTTTTCTGCCCGAATGCATTGAGGTATTTTCCAGGCAGGGATTGAAGCATTTTATTCCCTCTGGCTGCAATACTGCACAGTATATATATATATACTGCATTACAATTCATGAATTTATGCCATCTGGTAGACACGCGAAGCATTGCAGCCTATTAAATCCTAATCATTATCATTTAACAGATCAGCCGCCCGTCAGCCAGGCATGAACCCAGGCTGGGAAGGCAAACGCAACAGGGCTTGTCAGAGGTGAGGAGCGGCGCATTCCAGGTATCTGCCAGGTACATACTGGGTATTTGCTCGAATAAAGTGTGTCGGTGCAGTAACACATCCAGCGTACAGTCATGTTGCTATACATTACACAATGCTTTGATTTTGTGCCGCATTATCACTTGGACATGTATCTGTTTATTTTCATGTTTACCTGTACTTTGTGACCTCCCTCTTTTGATGACGTCCGCAATTGGACACACAATAACATTGCATGTTTACATAGTACACAATGCAATACAATCACTTTTCCGAAAGGTATCCACACATCTACAGAAGTTACTCATCTTTAACACTATTTTAACATAATCAATAGGAAGTATCCTGATGGGATTACAATATGGATATTCCCAGTACTAATACTTCATGTGAATAGGTGACAATAACATGGCCAATTAGACATGTTGCAACCTAGTTTCTCATGGTTGTATCCTAATGAGATGACTGTGTGTTGCGTTCAGAAGTGGAACCTGAATTACACATTCCACAAATTGTTGTTCAATAAACGGTTGACAATGCGTAACATTACATCATTCTCAAATATCATGATTACCTGCTGAACATACAAAAATAAGTGTAATCCTTTTCTTTCGTACTGGATATCCGTTTGCATTGAACTACTTGGATATGTTAATGTAACACCTTGCACTTCATCAACTCACCTGACATCATCACATAGGTATTTAAAGGAGGGCAATTACCTGCGCTATGACAGCTACAGACCACAAAATGATGCGATTGCTTATGAGACGGAGGAAGATTATATTGGACGAGAGCCTAGCTGAGGATCAGGATGTCACAGGCCAAGGAAGGGACAGAGACGTGGAGAGGAGAGGGAGAGGGCAAGGGAGAGGGCAAGGTCAACGAGATGAGAGGAGAAGAGAGAGGAGACAAGTAGTGCCTCGTCCTCGTGTCTACAGGGAGAGAACCCTGTTAGATGGGATGAGTGAGGAGTAGATAGTAAGTCGCTATCGTTTGAGTTCAGCAGCAATCTTATCTCTATATGAAGAGATACGTGGAGATTTAGATTTTATAACCGCAAGAGGTCGTGCAGTCCCTGGCTTGTTAAAATGTTGTGCTCATTACATTATCTTGCTTCCGCGTCATTCCAGACAACTGTGGGCATAGTGGGCGGTGTCTCGCAATCTACATTCTCGCGGGCCTTTACCCAGTTTCTATGTGCACTCAATAGACGCGCTAGGAATTATATTCATTTTCCTAATGAGCAGACAGAGTGGCTGGAAGTGAGGAATGGCTTTTATACCATAGCCGGGATACCATGTGTGATGGGGGCAATCGATTGCACCCATGTTGCCTTGATCCCGCCTAGTCAGAGTGAGCATGCTTACCGCAACCGTAAGCACTACCATTCCCTGAATGTACAGGTGGTATGCGATGCCACGATGAAGATTATGCATGTGGTAGCCAAATTCCCTGGTTCCAGTCACGATTCCTCTATCCTGAGGAACTCATCAGTCTTCCATGCTTTCGAAGAAGGCTATTTTGGACCTGGTTGGCTGCTGGGTGAGTACATATTAGGATGTGTTAACAAACAACTAGTTTTTGAAGATTTCATATGTAATGTACGAATTTAATGTCAATTTGTATTATTTATTGGCATGATGGATTTTAGGTGACTCAGGATACGGAATTAGGCTGTGGCTGTTGACCCCGGTGGGAAACCCTCAATGTGAAGCGGAGGAGAGGTATAATGTGGCACATATTTCGACACGATCCGTCATAGAGAGGACATTTGGCCTGCTCAAAACACGATTTAGGTGCTTAGATCGAACTGGTGGGGCACTTCAATATAAGCCTGCTAAAGTGTCAGATATTATCATTGCATGTTGCATTTTACACAATTTGGCACTCAGCAATAATGTCGAACCCGACATAAATCAGGCCTTGGAGGAGGACCATCCCGTAACTTTACCAGCTGACACTGACCATACAGACAGTGGTGTTGAGACACGAAGGAATGTCATCAACACATATTTTTCATGTAAGCAACAAACTAGATCTTCATAGTATTACATAGATGGATTCTTTCCTTGTTATTACAAATACATGTGTCCAAATAACCTTCTCTTAGGAAACAGATGAAAATGGCTATAACACCTTTATGTTCTCTGCTGTGTGGACAATTAAATGTGGCACCGGTATGTCATTCAGCAACAGGTTGGATTATACTTATTTACAGTGAAATGTGTTGTGTGTCCGTGTATAAGAAAGGTGTCGTACATGTAAATTGTATGCTCATTTTGGTATTGTTCATGCGTACACAATAATTATACTATGTCGAGATTCAATAGCTAATGCAATATTGAAACATACTTTTTGTACTTGGTAGTGTGACATGTGTGTCACAATGATGTGCACACTATTGTGTCTTTAAAATTATATTCTTCATATGTTATATTTGCTTACATATCACAGACATAAATTTCAACAATGTGTGCTGTTCACCTTAATGAACATGTCATGAAAATGATTTGTAAACATTCATGTTTCATTTGGGAAAGAATATCACTCCAACGACCGTTCATGTTATCTATTTCAATTGACATATTTCTGAAGATGTGCCAACATCGATACAGGTATAGTGGCAGGATGTTTAAAGAGGACGACATAAGAAATATGTTTGATAGATTTTGTTTTGTTTATGTCTTGTTTACTTTAACATAATATGTATACGAGTTTTTAAGTAGCTTTTACATTGTTTGACAAGTCACACGTGATAATATTTGTTTATTGTACTTATTAGTTAGCATAGTGATATTGTGGTTTGCAGATATCACATTCCAATACTTATAAGGTTAGTATAAAATTATAATGAATGCATTTAAGGTGTAAATGAAGTGCAATAAAACATGATTATGATATACAAGTGCCTACTAAATATTGTTACATTAAAATAACATTCTATAGTGATTGTTAATCTGCGCATCAATCAGTGAAAGCTTTCTTATATATTTTTACAAATAGTTGTTCGCTAGTCGTCTCAATTATCGAATACAACGATTTCCCATCTGACATCATACATTGGTCCGATGTATTTTTCATCGACATTTGTGAAATACAACAAACACATGTTTTTCAAAAAACCCGCATTTATATAAGTTGCAACATTACAACGCTTCACACATCTCTATATGATACTGGTTATTGTATCCAAAGTTACGTATGTAATTAAAATGCAAGGATTTAACTACAGATACATATGTATCTTATTTCAAACATAGCGTTGGTGGCATTTATGTTGGATTTTATTTATCGGTGCCTGTATACATAATAATGTGTGCGCACAACATGTGTTGCGCGCGCACATCACGAATGTGTGGACCAAGTATTAGCGCATGCGCTAAACGATGTGTACGCTTTATGTTCAATGAATGTTTGGACAAAGAATTAGCGCATACGCTAAACGATGTGTACGCTTTACGTTCAATGAATGTTTGGACAAAGTATTAGCGCATGCGCTAAACAATGTGTACGCTTTACGTTCAATGAATGTTTGGACAAAGTATTAGCGCATGCGCTAAACGATGTTTACGCTGTACGTCGAATAAATGTCCCTCCATCGTTCTGCTAGAAGTACGCATATCATGGCTGAAACTTATGTTAAAGATGGGAATAAATGTTAATTATAAACACGTACATATGTAACCTTTGTCAACAGACGTGTGTAAACTGATACAACGAGCGATCAACCAATGAGTGCACTAAATACTGGTGACGTCATGTTAAGGCACCGTGAACTGTACGCAAACACACATAACATTGAATTAACATTGGCTTACAGCGATGTGCATGCTCCGCCACAGCGACGCGCGCACATGACACACTGCACAGAGCGTTACAATAAGCTACGGCAACAGCCAATACATAATCACGCGCGCACGTGTGTTGGGGGTGTGTCTTGCATCTGTAACCTTTTTAAGCACGCCTTGAAACATTAACAAGTTCCCACGTCATATGTGGGCGTCACGTTGTTTGTACCTGTTGAATGCTAAACAATGAGGTGTGTGTGTGTGTGTTACAGTTAGTGCAACAGGTTGAATTTTTTTTTTTTTAAATGATGTCGTATTTCTGTGTGCCTCAACAATGTGTACTAATGGTTCGTCATTTAGTATTGTGTCATATGAACTAATGATTTTGATTAAGCTACATGTAAGGCTGTTAGCTATGTGAATCTTTATCCAATCATTAGCATTTGAGCAATGTAAACAAATATTAATTGACTCTACCACTAACGACATGTATATTTACCATTCTTGTAGAAGTTACAACTGATGTTGCTGCATAAGTTCACTCCAGGAATACACAACAGACTCATCCATGCTTGATGCAACCGTTGAATCCTGAATCACACACATCTCCATTATGTCGTCATCGGGGTCAGCATTGGGTTCTTCAAAGAAGAGGTCTTGAGGTACGTTCATTTGTTGGTTGTTTACACCGCCACATCCGTCTTGACCATATAAGTATTCATACATATCATAGTCGTTATCTCCATTTTGGATCTGGTGTTGTTGAATGGGCGGTGCAGGTATATCAGCAGGCGCAGCAGGCTGTGCGTCTTCAATGTTACTGGTATTAGGGAAATACATGCTATTTAGCAGAAGATATGTTCCATGTTCCATGGTAACTTTAAATGCTGGTGCAACCTGCCAGAAACCGTATAGTTCAGCGGTACCATCAGGGACACGCTCAAAACATTTACTTGAGGATAACGTGTAACGTACTGAAGTTTTAAAATTTCTTTGCTTGCCTGTTTCTTTGAAGTATGGATATTTGTTTTGTATCAAATCATAGATTTCCCCCACCGTTGCCTTCTTTGAGACTGTTTTTTCGATGGCCTCTGAGATTAAATATTTAAAAATATTTAAAAATATTTCCAGGTTTGGTGTTAGATGTAGAAGCTTCTGCCATTGCTTCTCCCTTAGTGTCTTTTGTGTGTAAGTGTAAAGAAGGCGTATGTGTGGTGTTTTTATGAACACATGAATGTTATCTTCGTGGTTTCTTTCAAAGTTAGAAGACAAACTAACTGTTATACGCCTATGTTTTCTCCCACAACCAAATTGTTACAATAATTGGCTGAAAGTCTTTATCTAAACTAAACTTTACTCAGGAATCGAAACTTCAATTTGCCATTATGCAATTAAAATTAGAAAAACAAGTGTAGTCATGTATTTTAAAAAACAATTTGTGTGTTATCTAAACCTGGGGTATGAAGATTAGATTTCAAAGAATACTGTGGTTAAATTAAGCATAAACATCTGACTATTATGCAGTTATATTTTTTACTCTCTGTTATGTTCAATGTTTTTTCTCATCTATGTGTATTTTATCTCTCTCACTGGTTTTCTTGTGATAAAAAATATATATATATATAATATATATATAATATATAGATATAATATATATATACATATAATATATATATATATGATATATATGTGTGTGTGTGTGAATATATATGTAAAATTTATATAATTATTCTGTGTACTAGCCTGTTGTAATTACACTTGACCTTTAATCAAGGTGAGTGAATTAGGGCCTCACCCAGAGTGATAGTATAATATATCAATAGTCCTTACATTATATTCATTAACAGAAGGCCTGTTTGCACATAACATTGCCACAGTATATCTCTGTTGTGTGTTTATATATGTGTATATTTATTTTATATATATATATATATTTATATATATATATATATATATTATATATATATTGTATATATAAATATATATATTTATATCTATATATATATATATTTTTTTTTAGATACACACACTGTGTGTGTGTATACATATATAGATACAGATACAGAGACACTGTTGATAAATTGATAATTACGCCTACAATAATGTAACATAAACAAAAACATACCTGTTAAGATGCCATCATTATGAACTTTGCAATACAAATAAGGTCATTGATGTCTTACATTGAAGAAACAATGAAAATTCCAATTGTAATGCATTTATTTATGTGTAAGTATATAACTTTTAATGTCAATCATATTACCCAGAAATGAGTATGTACCTTAAAATAAAGGCCAATGCCATCTCATTTCTAACAATAGGTAAGTGAATGTCATGTTCCATAATCATGACAAATGTGCAATAATGTAATTCCATTATTAAACTTATGAATAGTACATAATTAAATGTTTCACAATATGCCTTAATTAATGTAATGAGTCTTGAATACAATTAATGTGTACAATGACACATTTTAATCTTAAGAAGCATATGTAAATGATCATACATACACTATGCATGATCTACTCTGCAGTAAACACCAGTACAAAAAAAAGTTTGGATAATGTTTTTGTTTATTTATCTGTAGACTTCTGAGACCGAATAACAGGCCTGTTTGTTGGCTGCTGTGTTTTCTTCCTCCCTCTGCCAAGTACTCTGCCCTTACCAATACCACTTGTAGTGGCCTGTGGCACTTCAATGCCTGTAAGTGTGGGCTGTGGCACTTCAAGGCCACTGTGTGTGGCCTGTATCACTTCTGGGGCAATGTGTGTTAGTTGTGGAAGTTGTGTGGCCTGTGTAACTTCTGGGGCAATGTGTGTGGGTTGTGGAAGTTGTGTAGCCTGTGTGACTTCTGGGGCAATGTGTGTGGGTTGTGGAAGTTGTGTGGCCTGTGGCACTTCTGGGGCAATGGGTGTGGGTTGTGGAAGTAGTGTGGCCTGTGGCACTTCTGGGGCAATGGGTGTGGGTTGTGGAAATAGTGTGGCCTGTGGCACTTCTGGGGCAATGGGTGTGGGTTGTGGAAGTAGTGTGGCCTGTGGCACTTCTGGGGCAAGGGGTGTGGGTTGTGGAAGTAGTGTGGCCTGTGGCACTTCTGGGGCAAGGGGTGTGGGTTGTGGAAGATGTGAAGCACTTGAGAAACATTGCATGATTGATGGTGGCCCAATGTCCAATTTTTGTTTCTTACTCTTTTTCCAGTAGCTGGTTAATAGCATTTGTTGGCCTAACTTTCTTTTCTGTGTCTCATTTGTAGGTTTTTTCTCTATTTGTTGATCAGATGTAAGCGGTTGAAGGTTATCAGGGATACGGATTGAAGTTGCAGCTACTGTACCGTTATCATCATGAACTGGGGAATGAAGAACTGATGATTGTGGCGAGAAAGTTGGACCATGCAACGATCCATCCTGTGATGGGTAAAAGTGGAATTGTTCTCTTGCTGTACTGTGCAACATATTGGCTTGGCTTACATTGAGAACTAATGCTTCTAATGTCCTGTTTAAATTTTGGATTTCTTTTGGCAGTTGGATGAGGAGTTGTTTAATTTGTGTCATTTCTGATATTGACCTTTCCTGCATCCTTTCATTCTCTGCCAACATCCTTTCATTCAGTGTCAACATCCTTTCATACAGTGTCAACATCCTTTCATTCAGTGTCAACATCCTTTCATTCTGTGACATCATAATTTCATTCTGTGTAATCCTCCTTTCATGCACTGTCATCAATTCAGAATGGCGACGATTGTCTTCACCCAAGATTTTTTCTTTTGAAGCTGCAAGAGCTGCGTACGTGTCACGAGCAGGAGGACGTGGTTGCGGTGTTAATGCAGGAGTGTGCAAATCTTCATGTTCACTTGTTTGAATTTGGCCTTGTCCGCCAACATCTTTTTCTAATGTAAAGATGTGTATGCATATATATAGGATTCCGCGCTGTCACTAATAAAGGAAGCGCCATACTGTTCTTTTGCCAGTAAGGTCACTGTGTGAATAGTCAGGCTGCGCATGCGTGAGGGAAGCGCGCGAAAGGCAACCAATCTGGAGGGACTTTGGGGGTTGCACTCTGAACTCTGAACTGTGGGAGAGTCAGCTGAGGCTGAGGACCAATAGGGTGCGAGACTCTGGAAGGAGGGAGACAGGAAGCGTGTGGGCGGTGGGAGACACGAGTGAGAGGTGAAGGAGGAAGGTGGCGGAACCTCGTGTGCGCGAGCGGAGGGTCAGTGACCCTTCCGCTTAGGTCAGATACATTCCCCAGCCCCCAGGAGTATTACCCCTGTCATCGTAGGGTGCCGTTTTGTAGGGACGGCTGTAGCAGTTAGGGACGGATTCCATTAGTGCGGGTTCCGCTGCTGGAGTCGCGGACGCCATCTTGGTCTGGAGAACAGACCACACAGCATAGCGGAGTATCGGCGTAAGGCTGGAGCAACACTACGGACCCTTTGTGAAGTGGTGTGGTCACCGTAGTGACCGGGAGGTATCGTTAGTCAACAAGTGCACCTACACCGGTCACCAGGCGCTGATCCCGCCTCCCACTAACTAATTGGGGGCACTAGAGTGCCAGCAAACTATTCCATACAGATAATAGTTGCAGGACATACTCCTTGGGAGAGTGGCAGAGCCACCTGTGTAACGAACATTATCCCTATCAAGGTGTGGCCGAGCCACAGTGTGTTATGTTGTGATTGTAGAGTATAAGGGTCTTATGCATGTTATGTGTACTCTGCAAGAATCCATTAGTTAGTATCAATAGTAAAAGGTTGCCTGTTGCACAATACGATTGTTATGTTTTCTTGCTCAGGGTAGATCCTCTACTATGGGGATCCTGGGTAAGTGGAGGCGCTGCACCATGATAAGTGAGGGTATGACCCCAGGCTCCCCGACAGCGGAGGCTTAGAGCTCCTGAAGCCGCAGGTAACACACAACACCAGTAGTTCCTTAGTGAAGGGATTCACAAAAAGGGCTACACTAAAATAAAATAAACACATGATGAACTGGCATGGATCTTTCACTTTATGATCATGTTTATTTTTTTTGGAACCATAGTGTAACACATATCATCAGTCCATTATTTGTTGTCTAATTAAAAGATGATGATTTAATTAACAATTATGTGTGGACTCAGTGTGAAAGAAGAATGAATGAAAGGATGTTGTAACATTCACAATCATAGCAGAATACTAACAAAACACACAAAACATGTGGACAGTCAACATTACATGTTCAGTGACAATACATGATGTTAAGGTAATTTACAATGCATTTATTTAGCATGCCTATAATATTACCAAACATTTACACAATATATGGCCTTCACCTCCTACACTCACCTTCCATTCTTGATGATGACATTGCTGATGAGCTTGATGATCCAGGTGATGAGACAGTTTCCTTGCCAGGTGACACAACAGCAACTATATAGAAGATTACATTAAGATGTTAATTGTATTTTGAACATAATATACATAAAGTATATTTCGTGGACTTAGTTATGGCTAAATTACGCTTCAATTAACAACATAACAATAATATTGTTATTGTAATCTGAATAGAATCAATATTAACATAAATGAATAAGTGAACATAGTCAGCACATTTAGTTGAATAAGCAGACATTGTTCATGCAGGAATGCGCAGTTAAACAAATGTATATGCTGAAAATACACATAATATGTTGTGTACTAATCTACATCCAAATTAGTAGATCACTAGCAGGAAAGCAAAGTTGACTCTACTTAGCATTCATTACCTAATTGTGGTAATGTTTATGAATGTGTTCACAGATGTGGCATTACATTTAAGATAAGCTTGTGTAGCACTCTATGTGGCTGGCACTCAGCAACACATGCATTGTGTCGCTCACAGATGGTACTGGTGTTATAATGTTGGCGTTTCACAAACGTTCTAAGAATCTATGAGTGAACGAATGTGTAACGTACGTTTACATATATAGTTCAGCTGTGGGTGAAAGTATTATTGTAATTAGCATTTACAAATAATGTGATGTACTTGTGTTAACCTGGTCAGCTTCTAGCAACTGTAGTCCCTCCCCCAAGACGTGACCACACCCTGAGCTATGATTAACTTGTACCACCTGTAAGCACTACCACTGCACTTGACCATACCATGACCGTGTGATCTTGCTCTGTGTCCAAAAACCCCACCCCCCTGTATTAACCTATATGGTGTGATTGCATGTTAATTGCAGCAGTTTTGTTAAAACGTAACCTAAGTGAAATACACATATGAAATGAGGTACAAATGAACCAAATTTACAACCATATGGTGCATGTTCCTATTTATGGACAAAGGAGACTATATTATTCGAAGCAATATATTTTTCAAAAGCAATTACAGTGTTTTTGTGTAAATTATTTGTGCTCACATTTGAATGCACAATATTTCATGCAAGACATGTTCAGACACTCATGGTCTATGTTTTGCTGTAACATGGATTGTCACTACTATATTTCACAATCTATAAAATTGATCAATATATGTGTATATGATAATACACGTACGTGAAATAGTGAATGATGCTTTTGTATGCACAATCACAGTATTTCGAAGTTATACATATGTAACGGGTGGACCCCCCTTGTCTGACCCCCCCAATCTCACATTGGCCCGTGTGGTCTAAATGGTCCCCATTACATGATTGTGTATGGTGGTGCACCTGCAAGTAACAGGACTCCTGAGTCTCCCGCTTGATGGAATTAGTGGATGTCATCAGGACAGGCAGCTGAGGTAGTGTGTGCGAGTCCTACCTATATCCAGTGCAGAGCCTCCACCTCATCAGGATCTGTGCTTCCGCAGGGAGATGGTCCTGGTGAGGAACTCCTTCTTGGTGGTGCCATCCACTGCTGAGTAACTTCACATTCACACAGTGGAGGTATATTCAAACAGGGCATCTTTATTGATGGTGGTATGGGCAAGCTGCCCCTCACAGATAACAGCTCAGCCACTCATCTCTTTGCAGCATTCCATTAGGAAGGTCCCTTACCCTAATAGAGCTGCTTTCCACCTATCCTCTCAGAGAGATTCCCCAGCTTCTCTGGCTGCTGTAAGCTCCTCTCTTGAGTTGCTTTGTCTCTCTCAGCTCCTCTAACTCTGCTGCGTATGCTCACTGACTCACAGCTAGCCTGAGACACTGCAACACTGTTGCAGACCTTCACGTGCCTCTCACTGAACAGAGCCAGCACAACAACAGGAAACTGAACTCCTAACTTTAGGCAGTGCTGTGTCTTATATCACCCCCCAGAGAACAAACCAGCTCTGTACCACTAAATGTGGGCACAATGCATGTTGTCACTTCCTTTGGGGACATATGACACCTCACCAGGGTTTGAGGGCAAACCTCATGATTGTTGCTGGCAATCCTGCATACTTACCAGGTTTACTGCCAGCATGAGAAAGAGATATGTACACCAATCTTACACTTGGCTCGCATTCTCCCCCTGGTAAAACCCCAACGACCCGGCTGGGATCTAAATTTGCGGAACCTTCCTTCAGGTAGCACTGCAAAACACAACAATACACATTACAGTACATATCTTCATCATAACATAATAACAGATACATCCTAACGTAGATGTGTAACAACCAGAATTAACCCCTGCTGTAGTATCCATTACTGGTACCCCTATACCCTCTTAAGGTGGCTTGCGTACAGCATGGTCCACTGGGCTTAGAGCATCAATGCGGTAACACTCTGGGTGACATACTGGACACCCACAATCAGCCCATAATTCTGGCATGGATGCTAATGGACTGAGAGGATCATGCTCATACACTTCCTTAATGCATCTCCTGGAGATGTAGCCTATCCCCTCTTGACTACACCACTTCTCGTCTAACCCGCCAGGATCCCAATTTTCTGCATCAAGGGACCCCATTTCGAACGTAATTTCGCCCTCCCATGGATGGTGAAAATCAAGTAACCACTTTTGGCGATTCCTAATAACTCTAGCCGACACTGGAGGCACATAGGGGGCTCCCCGGGCAATAGGCACAATATGAGCAACATTACCCAAATTCCCAGATGAAACTCCCAATATTCCTGGGGACCCAAAATTTGACCCATGGCTCTTAGGATCACACCCCACACTAACAGTACGCTTGTCATCATTAGTGCAGTATAACATTCTTTGCATAGCCATTTCCCTCCCCAATCCCTCATCGTAGGCAAAACAGTGACCCCAGTCCAGATTTTCCCCAGTCCATTCTTCAGAAGTGGCTCGGGACTCCCCAGACAACCCTTGGCTAGACTGGGACCCAGATAAGAAAGTGACAGGGGCAGGGGTTTTAACTATGGCCGGGGGTTGGGCATAGGGAAACACTGCCGGCATACGCGGGGCTACGACCCGCAGCTTCTCGCTACCTTGCCCAGTACCATCGGACTGGCACTCCGGTTCATCCGTGTCATTGTTCCCAGGTTTCCGCAGGGCCTGCCGGCTCTTCCCGGACCCCGGCGACCAGGTACAGCTGCTTGGTTGCGAGGACGCGGCCATCTCGCCGCCATCTTGCGTTGGGTTCCCAACCGGAACCTCTTCCTCCAGAACGACGTCCACCGCCGGAAGTGATGGTTCTGCTCTCCGCTCCGTTCGGGCCTGGACTAGGCCTTTCTCTGCCGTTGCCACCACTGGCGCCTGTAGAGGGTACGGATGTATCTCACCGCTCCGTCGGCTCGGGATGGGTTCCTCTCCACCGTCTGTTCCGTCAGTCACCACGGACGCGGGACCCCACCTCTCAGGTTGTTTCTGCACCGGCGACACGAGACCCTACTCCGCCGCTACACAGGTAAGTGCCGGTTCTTTTCCAGCACCGCTGTAGTGGTCCGCCGGTAGGCGCATCACCACCGTCGTTGGGGTCGCTTTCTCCTCGGCCGAGGAGCCGAACTCCGACTCGGGAAGGGGCACTCCTGCAGGGGATCGACAGTGAGGTTCCGGGTTCTCACCGCGGTTGCCAACCCCTTTCTCCTGAGGCTCCATTGCAATCATTAGGAGCGATCCCCATTCTCCAGAATCAACTGGTTCTTGCTTGACCAAGGGCGAGGCTTCAGCCGTCAGCTTGGCTGTGTCTGCTCCCGCCTGGCCGAGATAGGGACCCCTCCCCCTGGTGAAGATTTGGGGAGGGTTACACAGATTCACGTCATGGCCCCTAATTGGCTCTGAGTCCGTCACAGTCCCTGAGGGCGCGGCCACAGCTTTCGCGCCATACCTCCTCGCAGGGTGTGGTTTTCCTTGTGGCGCCAATCCCGGCCAACTTTCTGCAATTTTAGCATTTGCAGAATTTTCTGTAACTGGCCCAAGCGGTCTCCCAGGGAGGTGGGAACCGCCATTTTGGATCGATCTGCAACCCCTATTAGCAGCAGTGGTAACTTCATGTTTCTGTATCTCATCCCTTAGCTTCGCCCAGGAAAGGGGTTCACCCCGCATCCAGGAGCACCTCATCCTGACTACAATAGGATGGTCAGGTATTGCTCCTCTCAGAAATTGATCACAACAGTACACATTCATCTCGGTGTCCGTAATACAATCCCTTTCCCGCATCGACCATAAGACTCTTCTAATGCGCAGGAGGAAATCAGATAGCTTCTCTCCATCTTTCTGACGAAGACTGTAGTACCACTTCATCAACTGTCCTATGTCCTCTTCACACGCAACGGACTGAGTGGCCATTACTCCTGACTCCAACGCCATCGCCATTTTGGTTGCGGTGTTTGTTCTGATTGGATATGGAGCTCCTCTCTGTGGGGCAGCTGCCACACCGATACAACAAACATGCCATGTGCACCACCTTGTGTACCTAATGTAGATCTGACTCGTGTTTGCACTACCTCAGGCTAGGCTCACTCTTGCTGTGTCTGCTGTATCTCCTTCCTCCCAGTCTGTGCTCCCTTCGGTAAGTGATCTGGAATGGACTAAAGTACTCTGGCTCTTCCATGCAGTACTTGGGCGTCTACCTACTGTTGGCTAGCCTAGTGCAGATCCTCTCCAGAATTCCTGACCTCGTTAACAGGCTATCCCTTCAGGCATCTTACCCCTAGCGCTACCTCAAGGTGACTAGGACAGCTATAGCCCCTCTCCAGACCCACTAACTCCTCTCAGGTTCCCAGGTCGTCCCTGCGGTTCCATCCCAACAAAGCACAAAGTGGCAGCATACACTTTCCCTGTTTCCTAGTGTGCCTAGCAAAAGCCTGTCCTGTTGACAGGTATCTCAGCAGCGCCTCCAACATGTAACGGGTATTCCCCCACCCAATCGCAGATTATAGTGTGGGTGCGGAGGACATACAGTGTTACCAGTGTGTGTGGTGCTTTACCTGTTGGCTCACAGGAGGGCTGAGCTTCCGCTGATTTCCTCTATATTATCTTCCGCCAAGGGAACCTGGGGCAATTATGATATACTAATGAGTAACCACTTACTCGGTGCAGCGCCTCCAGGAATTCTGGAGAGGATCTGCACTAGGCTAGCCAACAGTAGGTAGACGCCCAAGTACTGCATGGAAGAGCCAGAGTGTCGATATCCCCGGGAACTCTACTATGCTGGTAAAGAAAGATCTGCTTTTAGAGACCATGCTAAATATGGATCAACGGATGCAGAAGATGGATCAACGGATGGAGAAGATGGAGACTGACATAGCGGGGATACATCATTTGCTCGGTGTTCATGCCCCTGTATCCCTGACGCCGGAGCAGGAGGGTGGCATGGATGTGATGAATGGGACCTTCGACCACCTTTCAACACCAAGCGCACCCCCTCCACCAGAAGAATTTGTGTACATGTATGCCGTTGAGGAGGAGGATAACATGACAACCCCGTCAAGACCACGCCAGGAGACAACACTTTTAACTTGTTTTAACTTGTGTTAATAAAGAAATGTTTTTATTTACTGTACACAAGACCTGCACAATTCCAGTCCCTGAGGGCCGCAACAGGCCCGGTTTCAAGGTTATCCTTAAAACCGGGCCTGTTTGCGCCCTCGAGGACTGGAGTTGTGCAGGCCTCACTTACTGTACTGTATACCATCCTACTGTAAATGTTTTGACTTTCTGTACATAAATGCTAAATTAGAGTACGCCCACTTTTAACACCTGTACCTCGTCGCCATGCATAAAATGTTACACAATTTGCATAGCCTCCCACTCGATGATCTGTATCTGAACTTGCCCTTGTCCAGATACCTGCATTGTGCCATCTGCTTCCATGGATCAACCCCGAATTCTACTGACGCAGCAGCCACTCGTCTCTGTCGTGCCTATCACACAGAAAAAGCGAAAGGCGGCAGCCGTTTCCAAGCCAAGGCCAAAGCGACAGGCTAAGGCTAATAAAGAAAACCTTCTGCTGACCCCAAAGGCTACTAGCAGTACACCATACACCTGTAAATGTTTTGAATTGCTGTACACTTTAAATGTTTTTAAATTGTATTTGTAAATAAATGTTTTTGTACTTACTCCACCAATACAAGAAAATGTTGATTTTTTTAAAAATTGTTCCATTGTCTCCTTTTATACTGTAACAAAATACTGTGTTTCTAGAACATACACTACAGTATTGTCCAGGCATACTGTACAGTACTGTACTGTATACTGTAGGCATGCTCAGTACATCACAAGAGTATTAAAACAATACATGCTGTACGGGTATAGAATACACATATGTACTGGAATACATGTAGAATAAATGCATACTTTTTATTTTTCGGGTTTATTATACAGTATATATATATAAAAAAAAGTATTGTATGCGGTCTGAAAACAACAGCATACTGTTTCAGGTTTTCTATGAAGCTCTCGGTTACAGTATTCTATCCTAATCAATAACAACGGCCACTAAACTGTAGACTCCGGTACGTGATTTTTTAAATCCGATTCAGCAATGTGCAGGCATTGTTACACAAAGCGATATTATCCATCGAAATCCCTCCATTTGCCGTTTTCCGCATGAGATGACAAAGTTTTCTTTTCTGAGGAAAAACAAAAGTACAAGTTTTACTGTAATGGTCAGTCAGCCCCTTAAAGAAGTTCCCACAGTCAGTCCCACCAATAATTTTCTCGGGGGGTGTCTCCTGTTCACATGCGCATGCGCCTACTGTTGATGTGATGACACGCATATGCGTTTCAAGAAGGTTCCAATGCGCATGCGCCTAGCTTTACACCAATTGTTCAGTATCTACTGTAGAAGCTGCTCAGCCAATGATATTGCTTACAGGAGAATGGCTTGACTGTGCATTGATATTGATATTTCTAAAACAGAATAAAATACGGCAACATTACTCACCATAGACTTTGCCAATCAGCTGGCGCCGAGCCACTGCCAGTCCCGTATTCTCGATCATACACGTAGTTGACAGGTGATAGCGGACTACTACACCTGTAGTCCGCTGATGAGGCTGGAAATCGCTTTGGTACATGCAAGCTTGCTGGAATCTGTACGCGAAATCCAGCTCAGGCTGCAGGTATCCGGGCGGAGAATATGCAGCAGGTAACAGGAACACTGATGCAGGCCTCTGCAGGAGGGATATGCAGATAGGTAACAGGAACTGAGGATCCAGTGCTACAGCACAGAACAGCATCCCCTTTGCTGGGTACAGCTGAGATTGGTGGAGGCCACTGGAAGGACACAGGGAACAGGCACTGCAGACCGGACAAGAAACAACGAGGCTTCAGTGTAACCGCGGCGGCGCGGCAGAGTCTGCTAGTAACTAGGAGCAATGGCAAGAAGGCCAAGGCAGGCCAAGCACAGGCAGTGGCAAGCATAGTTACTAGAGAAAGTCTATGTTCAGCAACTTCCTGGTGGGTGGGGCAGGAGTTAAATTGAACAGGCAGCCAATGAGGCAGAGCTGCATAGGAGGCAGCAAGAAGCAGGCTGCAGTCTAATTGCAGAAGTAGGTGATGCTGATTGCAGAAACAAGGGGGGGTTGCCTAGAAGCTGCAAGGTTCTGTTAGGAAAAGGTTTCAGCAAAACCCAGGAGCAGATTCCTTACACCCGGCCATTTTTTTGTACCATTAACGTGAGGGAGAAAATCCAATGGTACCGTCTCCCATAGTAATTTTGTAATCGCCTGCAGCTTTTTTCTTCTGTCCAGGGTAATCAGGGACATGTCCTGGATAATGTGTCATTTTATTTTTTCAAAGGAAATGTTGTTGGAATTCCTTGTAATGCGGTGCAGCGCTTCTTTTGTCTTATAATGGTGAAAACGGATATTCTTATCCCTCGGAGGCTCTTCAGGCTGCGGCCTGGTACGCAGGGCCCTGTGACATCTAGCAAGTTCCAGTGCTGCCTCTAGCTTGTCAGGAGCATGACTGTCAGCCATTTTGAGATGAAATCTTCAACTTCAATGATAGATTCATGGATTCCTCTAATTCTAACGTTGTTCCTTCTTTCTCGATTCTCAGCATCTTCTGGACGGTCAGCCATCCCACGCATCTGGATTTTTAGGTAAGTGGTTGTTTTTTCTTTAAAGCTTTAATGGTTGCATCTAGCTTTTGCTCTAGATCACCTGTTCTTTGGCCAATCCCGGTGTGACGGTGAGGGGCAGCCGGTCTGCATACAGTAATAAAGGTTAAGCCTGGCTGGTTACCCGTGAAAACCATGGATCCCTGGCAGCTAAACAACACCATAAGCCAGAGGCCAGGTAATGCCACGTGTAAAAGTTAGTGTCCCCTGCTTTTGCACTTTTCATGGTCCCCTTGTCCCAGAAACTTTGTGAATGTAAGTTTTAGGTGGGATATTTGGGCAGAAAAGTAGTTATTTTGTTTGTTTGCAGGAGTTCGGGGGCCAAAGTTACTGGTAGTCCCCTAATTCTCCCCAGCGTGCAGGCATGATTTGCCGGTACATGGGTTGAATTACACCGGGGCTGCTCAGTGTCCCCCAGAGTCCTGTTTTTTGAGCTCAAGTATCCCAGACCCATTTCCCACACATATATAAGGTTCCCCAAGGGATAGGAGTTTATAAAACAGTGTTTAATGTTTTATATGTAGCATATGTTCCCCCCCTCCCCCCCGGGAGATTATGGCTAAGCGACTGCTCGGTGTAGTGCTGGTTACCTGCGTGGTACAGGAGAGATAAGTTTCCCGCGATGGTGTGGGGGTAGACGGCAGTCTTTTAGGGATCCTTCTGGTTCTGATCTTCCCGGTGTCTGCGCCTCCAGACATAGGGGGCTCCCCACTATGACAATCCTTACTCTCATCCTTATCCTCTATAAAGACTGCCGTGGAGCCAGAAGTACAAATGAGGATGTTCTTTATTACAGCCGCCACTGCTGGTGTTATTGCAGCGTATGCTTCAGTTGGGTAGGGTGGATCCCTGGCTTCTGGATGGTACAGGCCTGCAGGTAATGATGAGGCCTGGCTGGATTCGATTAGTGCCTCAGCCCATGAGGGGCCGAGCACGTCTCTGTAATGCTTGCTCTCACTACGAACAAGGCGGGACCCCGGTACTGAGGTGGGAAAGTACAAAACTGCGCACCTACAGCAGCGGAGGCGCGCCTGGAGGGTGGATAGTCAGCGTAGCCGGGTCTGGGTTGGAGAGATCGGGTAGTTTAGATACTTGCCGGAGTCAGGGGGGCGGAGCCAGTGGGATGGTACGGCAGAGACTGCGACTATTCTAAGACAAACCAGTGGCAATCGCCAAAAAGACCCAGGTACACCCAGGTACATGCTGGATACATAGGATCCAGGGTAGGAAGGGAGCGATGGCATCAGGAACACCCAAAACGAGAAAAATAAAATAATAATAGTGCAGCAAGTTAACTAAAAAGTGGTCAGCAATGGGAAACTTGGCTCTAATAGATGGCCTACTTACAACAAGTAAGGTAAATAACAGCAAGTGGTAAGAGATGGTTCTTGGGGACTCCAACTCGCATACTAACTAATATATCGCCTGGGAGCAGAAGTGAGCAGTATGAGGGACAGCCTGGAAGACCAGGAGACAGACATCAGAACATTAAAATCCGCGGAATACCGGAATCGGCTCTACCTGGTCAGCTCAAGCCATACCTCCTAGACTTTTTCAGTTCAATGTGCACGGATCTCACCCATAAAGACCTGGAGATGGATAGGGCCCACCGTGCCCTGGGGCCGCGGTCCGAAGACCCTAACCGGTCAAGGGATGTACTGCACCGACACACTTTATTCGAGCAAATACCCAGTATGTACCTGGCAGATACCTGGAATGCGCCGCTCCTCACCTCTGACAAGCCCCGTTGCGTTTGGCTTCCCAGCCTGGGTTCATGCCTGGCTGACGGGCGGCTGATCTGTTAAATGATAATGATTAGGATTTAATAGGCTGCAATGCTTCGCGTGTCTACCAGATGGCATAAATTCATGAATTGTAATGCAGTATATATATATATACTGTGCAGTATTGCAGCCAGCGGGAATAAAATGCTTCAATCCCTGCCTGGAAAATAACCCAATGCACTCGGGCAGAAAACAGTCACAAACCTCAATACACCCGGGTATACCCGAATTCGTGGGACTAGCCGAGCTCGAATAAAGTGTGTCGCCAGTGTAGGCATTTATATATTTCACAGAATTACAGACACATAAAATATTTTGGCCTAATACAGGATTTTTTCGTTTTTGTCGTCGGGGAAAAAAGACTCAACGTTCCCCTGACCCTCGGGGTCTGCAGGGGCAGCGTGAGTGTAGAAACAGAAAAGGGAGAAGAGGGGGTAGAGGGTGGGGGGGGAGAGGTGAGGGAGGGGGGCCCATTGCCTCTTTTCTTCTCTGCCTCTATTACTAGGGTCTCTGTTCTATCTTGTCTCCTTTTCTATTCTTATGAGGTGGTTCAGCGTTGGAGTCTGGAAGTAGTATAGTAATCTAGGGAGTATATTCATTTTAACCGAGATCATTCTCCCGATCCATGATATCTGATATCCTCCCCATTTATCTAGATCTTGTTTGATTTTCCGAAACAGGGCCGGGTAATTATGTTGGTAAAGGGATTGGTAGGTCCTTGATATCTTGACTCCCAGATATTTGATACACGAGGAGCTCCAATGGTAATTAAAGTTTAGTTTGAGGAGTTTCACCTCTGGCTCTGGCAGGCTTAGATTCAGGGCTTCCGATTCGTCATTATTAATTTTGTACCCTAAGATTCTTCCAAAATCCTGGAGTTCTTTTTGAAGGTTGGGTAGGGAGGTTTGGGGTTTGGAGAGAGTTAAGATGACATCATCTGCGAATAGGGATATTTTATGCTGCCTGTGCCCAATTTCTATTCTATTTTTATTCCTTGGATGTCTATATTGGTCCGTATTGCCGATGCCAGGGGTTCTATGGTTAGTGCGAAGAGGAGAGGGGATAGGGGGCATCCCTGCCGAGTTACATTCGTGATTTCGAATCTCTGGTTACTGCCCTCTGGTAGTTTTACCGTTGCTGATGGGTTTTGGTATAGTCTACGGACCCCCTCTAGATATGCATCTTTGAAGCCGAATTTGCGCATAGTGTGGTCCAGGAATTGCCAATCTATTCTTTCGAACGCCTTCCCTGCATCTAGGCTCAAAAGTAGTGCTTTGGATCCTGTGAGGTGGACATGATCAATAATGTTGATTATCTTCCGAGTGTTGTCTGAGGCTTGCCTGCTCTCGACAAATCCTACTTGATCAATATTTATTAATCTCGGTAAAATGGGGTTTAATCTGTTTGCAAGTATTTTACTATATAATTTGAGATCACTGTTGAAAAGGGAGATTGGGCGGTAACTTCCACATTGCATCGGGTCTCTGCCTTCCTTATGTATAATAGCCAGATTGGCGAGAGACATTGATGGGGGGATTTGGTTCCCTTCCATAAAATAGTTAAATGTTTTTAGAAGATGCGTGGATAGGGTAGGCAAGAATCTCTTATAATAGACGTTGGTGAAGCCGTCGGGGCCAGGTGACTTAGTATTCTTTAGTGATTTGACCGCCTCTTCCAGTTCCTCTTTTGAGATCTCAGCGTTGAGGACTGTGTTTCTGACCATACTGCTCCGTGAAAACGAGGTCAAGTATAAATGGGGATTCCCGTTTAAACTATTGGTGCAAAAGAATGGCAAGTACCTTACAATAAGGCACCCAGAAGATATCCCACAATTTATAAAGGCTCTGGGATTTAACCCGCCAGCAGACTGGAACACAGGCCCATCCAGCTCCCAAAGGCTGCACGCAGAGGACCCACCGGTCAGGGCATTAGAGAGGCTGGCAGGCCAAAAACAGATTCAGGCCAAATAAAAGACCCAGAGGCCGAATACCCAATTTACCTCCAAGTTAGCCCCTGCACCCAGTTTGATCTGCTTACCCAGTTATCCGATGGACTACTCCAAAGTGAAATCCTGTCGCCTGAGGCCACCCGGGACCGGGAGAGGACCTCAGCAGTGGAACCCTGGAGAAATCGGGAGTTCCCAACGCTGGCACAGAGGAGCGGCGGATCCAGGGAGACTCGGGGCGCACGGTCGGATCCGGCGAAGAGGAGGAGCGGAGGAACCGAGTCCCGCTTGGGCAGCAGCTTACACTTGGCCATCCCGCCCCTTCGTTCCTAAACTGCCCCTGTCTGTGGGGGAGGGGGCAGACAAAAGCAAGAACGGCGCAAGCTGAGACCGCCAAACGAGACCCCACTCCACACCCTGCT
>CM071568.1:305878589-305958093 GCA_036426205.1 Ascaphus truei
GCACCCTCCTCCCACCTTCTCAGACATTGGCCCAATCACTTGGTCTGATCACGCCCCGATCACCCTGACCCTATCAATCCCCTTCGAAAAAACAACAAATTACTCTTGGAGACTAAATGACTCATTACTAAACCATCCTGAGATAGAAAGGGAGATTAGATCCTCACTGAAGGACTACTTCTTTTTTAACACAGGATCCGTTTCCTCCCCAGCAATCCTATGGGAAGCCCATAAGGCAGCCATTAGAGGGAAATTTATTTCCATTGCGTCCCACAGGAAAAAAGTCCGCCAAAGGCTAATCAAGGAACTCACAGATAATATCAAAACAATAGAACAAACCCATAAAGCTAACCCATCAAAGAAAATATATAAAACATTGCTAACAGCCAGAACAAAACTTAGACAAACCCAGCTGGAGGATGTTGAGAAGGCCCTCAAATGGACCAATCAACAATATTACGATAAGGGTAATAAGGCCGACAGACTACTAGCCAGTAAACTAAGAGGGGTACAAAAAAAGGTCCCCACATTTACAGCGATTTTAAGAGCACGTGTACTGGCGACGGAGATACAATATAATGACCAACAAAATCGCAGCAGAATTCCAAAAATACTATCAAGGAACTCTATAACTTAGATCCAAAATGGCCGACCGCACCAATAGCGACAGATAGCAATAATAGACTCCAATACCTAGACAAATGCCAACTCCCCACCTTAACGAGGGAGGAAAACACCGTCCTCCACGCTGAGATCTCAAAAGAGGACTGGAAGAGGCGGTCAAATCACTAAAGAATACTAAGTCACCTGGCCCCGACGGCTTCACCAACGTCATTATAAGAGATTCTTGCCTACCCTATCCACGCATCTTCTAAAAACATTTAACTATTTTATGGAAGGGAACCAAATCCCCCCATCAATGTCTCTCCGCCAATCTGGCTATTATACATAAGGAAGGCAGAGACCCGATGCAATGTGGAAGTTACCGCCCAATCTCCTTTTCAACAGTGATCTACAATTATATTAGGTAAAATAACTGCAAACAGATAAACCCATTTTACCGGAGATAATAAAATTGATCAAGTAGGATTTTGTCGAGAGCAGGCAAGCCTCAGACACACTCGGAAGATAATCAAATTATTGATCATGTCCACCTCACAGGATCCAAAGCACACTTTTGAGGCCTAGATGCGGAAGGCGTTCGAAAGAATAGATTGGCAATTCCTGACCACATTGCGCAAATTCGGCTTCAAAGATGCATATCTAGAGGGTGAGAGGGTGAAGACTATAACCAAAACACTAGCAACGGTAAAACTACCAGAGGGCAGTAACCCAGAGATTCGAAATCACGAATGTAACTCGGCAGGGATGCCGGCTAACCCTCCCCTCCTAGGCCGTCTAACCATAACTATACGACCCTGGCATCGGCAAATATACGGAACAATATAGACATCCCAGGAATAAAAAAAAATAGAAATTGGCAGCCAGGCGCCAGCATAAAATATCCACTATTCGCGATAGATGATGTCATCTTAACTCTCTCCAAACCCCAAACCTCCCACCAACCTTCAAAAAGAACTCCAGGATTTGGAAGAATCTTAGGGTACAAAATTAATAATGACGAATCGAAGCCCTGAATCTAAGCCTGCCCGAGCCGAGGTGAAACTCCTCAAACTAAACTTAATTAACCATTGGAGCTCCTGTGGGTAAAAATTATCGGGAGTCAAGATATCAAGGACCTACCAATCCCTTTACCACTAATTACCCGGCCCTGTTTCGGAAAATCAAACAAGATCTAGATAAATGGGAGGATATCAGATATCATGGATCGGGAGAATGAGTCTCGTTAAAATGAATATCTCCTAGGATTACTTCTACTACTTCCAGACTCCAACGCTGAATGCCACCTCATAAGAATAGAAAAGGAGCAAAAGATAGAACAGAGACCCGTAGTAATATAGGCAGAGAAGAAAAGAGGCAATGGGCCCCTACCCTCACCAACTCTCCCCCCCCATGCCTCTACGCCCCCTCTTTCTCCTTTTCTGTTTCTACACTCACGCTGCCCCTGCAGACCCGAGGGTCAGGTCGGGAACGTTGAGTCTTTTTCCCCGACGACAAAAAACGAAAAAATCTGTATTAGGCCAAAATATTTATGTGTCTGTATTCTGTGAATTATAAATGCCTACACTGGCGCACACACTTTATTCGAGCTCGGCAGTCCCACGAATTCGGGTATAACCCGGGTGTATTGAGGTTTGTGGACTGTTTTCTGCCCGAGTGCATTGGGTTATTTTCCAGGCAGGGATTGAAGCATTTTATTCCCGCTGGCTGCATACTGCACAGTATATATATATATATATACTGCATTATAATTCATGAATTATGGCCATCTGGTAGAACACGCGAAGCATTGCTAGGCAGCTATTAACCTAGTCATTATCATTTAACAGATCAGCCGCCCGTCAGCCAGGCATGAACCCAGGCTGGGAAGGCAAATGCAACGGGGCTTGTCAGAGGTGAGGAGCGGCGCATTCCAGGTATCTGCCAGGTACATACTGGGTATTTGCTCGAATAAAGTGTGTCGGTGCAGTAATAAAAAACTTTGAAACAAAAAAAAATAGTCGTGGTCTCGTCTGTAAGTGTCCGTTGTGCCGTGGTCAGGGGTTGGAACCGGGAGAGTAGTAGTATGTCCAAAGCCATGGTCAGGGCTGGAGAGGTGCGGGTAGTCAGAGGCAAGCAGGGGTCATTATCCAGAAAGGGTCCATATGTCAAGCCGAGGTCGTATCCAGAGAGGGTCCTAAAGTCAAGCCGGGTCGGTACACGAGAAAGCAACAAAGCGAAACACAGCAACAAGGCACAAGACAAGGCACAGCAAACACAGGAACACAAGGCTACAACAGGTTATGCTCAGCAATCACTAGAAGGGGTACTTATGGGAAACAGGAACCAATGAGACAGGGGAGAGGATAGGCTGCAGTAGACAAGTGGGCATTAGGAGTACTTGACACGCAGCTGGGGAGTGGTGCCCGACGTCATGTGCGCGTGCCACGCACTACAGTTGCGCGACGCGATCGGGGGGCGGAGTGGCACAGTGTAAAGAGCTGCGGGTGCAAACAGAGTGGGGGAGCGCCCTGCCGCAGGTAAGGAGGGAACATGCCGCGGAAGACGTGTTCCCCAATTCCTTACAGCACCCCCCCCCCCGTTGAGGAGTGGCCTCAGGACGACTCCCAAATGGCTTCTGTGGAAACCTGGCATGGAACCGTCAACAGAGCGGGAGCGCGAACCTGGTGATGGGGTATCCAGGACCTTTCTTCTGGTCCAAACCCTCTCCAATGTATCAGGTACTGGACTGATCCTCGGGATCTTCTTAGGTCAATTATTGACTGTTTTTCAAATTCTTCTTGGCCTTGTATCATCACTGGTGGTGGTTTAGAAGAGCCATCAGGAAACCTGGAACTCAGTGTGTAGAGCTGCGGGTGCGCGCGCGCTCTGTAAACAGAGCTGGGGAGCACGCAGCCGCAGGAAAAAAAGGAACACGCCATGAAGGACCTGTTCCCTGATTCCTTAAAGTCTCACTCCTGGCCGGGAGGGGACACTGCAAGCTCCTACCCCATGCAGAGGCAGGCTGGACCCTCTCCAAACACTAACTAACTCCAGTCTCACCCCTAAGGGGCTGAACTTAAGCTATAATTTAGGCACTTTCTTCCTGCAGCTCAAAGAGGGAGGGCCCAGCATCTGTACCACCATTGGCTATCACAGATCCCTGTGTCAACTCCACTCCTGTCACTCAGGAATTCAGCATGAGGAGGGGGAAAACCCCATAGGATAGCCTATTACTGTCTACATCTTATTAGAACTTAAATGACAGGGGTAGGTAGAGAGCTAGCTGGACCAGCCACCGCTATATATACTGTATGTATTAATGTCCAGTGCTCGACAAACCCGGTCGCCCCATCTCCATGGGCGACAGGATTTTGCCAGCTGGCAATTGGCCCAAGCAGCACATGTAGTTCTGTTTAATTTCCCCTGCTCGCCCTGAAAAAAAATCCTCCTACCTGATTGGTGTGACGCGTCTTGGCATGCTGTCAATTTTTTTTTGGGCATACAGCCAGGCTCTATATGAACCCGTGCATTGAAGTGGCCCTTCCTTTTCAATCCTGATCCTGCTTGAGCAAGTAAATATTCTCCCATGCCTCTCTGATGCCCCCCATGCCTTTCAGATGCCCCCTTGCCTCTCCCATGCCCCCCATGCCTCTCCCATGCCCCTCTGATGTCCCTGTGGGACATAGTGATCGCGACCTGGAGCGGGACTCCTGGAGCCGGTTCTTCTTAGTCTGGCGGATCCTCACCTGCTCAATCTCCCGCGAGCAGCTCTGTTTCTTGTTGTGTTTGGGCCCCCCTTGTCTCCCATGCCTCCCCTTGTCTCCTGTGAGTGTGAGTGTGTGTGAGTATGTGTGAGTGTGCGTGAGTGTGTGAGTGAATACAGACACCCACCTACTCTTCTCTCTTCCCATCTCTTTCTCTTCCCATCTCTTCCCATCTCTTTCTCTTCCCATCTCTTCCCATCTCTTTCTCTTCCCATCTCTTTCTCTTCCCATCTCTTCCCATCTCTTTCTCTTCCCATCTCTTCCCATCTCTTCCCATCTCTTTCTCTTCCCATCTCTTCCCATCTCTTCCCATCTCTCTCTCTTCCCATCTCTTCCCATCTCTTTCTCTTCCCATCTCTTCCCATTCCGCCGTGACGCCTAGAGGTGGTAGCGTCCGCCGTGACGCCTAGTGTGGTTAGTGTCCGCCGTGACACCCAGTGTGGTTAGCGCCCGCCGTGGCGCAGGATGATGTTATGATGTTATTGTGTGATATATGTAGATATAGTTGGTTATGCAGTAAAGCCAGTCCTGTTTTACATTCGTTCGCTTTGTGTGGTTGTTTCCTGTGAGGGCCTCCTCCCACTCCGTTGGGATCCCTCCCAGGTGGAGGCGTTGCACCTAGAGATGTATAGGATGTATGCCCTCCTGTGAGCCAACAGGTAATGCACCACACCTGCGTAACCTTGCATGTTTCTACACCTCCACAGTATTATCTGCGAGTGGGTGGGGGAATACCCGTTACATGTATTTCTAGGATTTTTAGGGTTATTGTTATGTCATGAATGGTCCCTTAAAAAAAACTTTTCCAACAAGGAATTGTTAAATAAACGGGTTCTGCACACGTAGTTCTCAACTCGAAGCATTTATAAGCAGATTTTATTACATGGTAATTGTATAAACTCGCCACTAGAGGGAGCACCATGTCTGAATGTGATGAAGTTTGTGCTGTAATATGTTGAACGCCAAACGTTCTGGGAATATGGCTGCAAAGCATTTCGCAGTAATAGATAAGAGCTGAGTATCGGCAAAATCACTATATATTCACATATTTTCACATTCAATCTATATATTTCCAGATTCCATTTGTGTAATATGTATGACTAATGGAATCAAGTGCTGATTACAGATGAGAGCCATTTAAGGCAGGTGCATTAAATTCAACACCATTAAGAACTTCTTGATGTGTTACAACAAGAATGCAGTTTTTTAATGAATATTTTTTAGTTAGAATCAGCAGATTAGGTTTTTTTGACTGCATCGATTTAATATTATGTGACAGCATTACAGGACTGAACCTCCATTGATGGGGCAAAGCAATCTTCCATTTGATTGTAGGATTAGTGATTACATGAATTTGCTAATTAAAGACAGCCTACATACTGTATACCACTGGGAGTACAAGCACCCAGCAGGAACCTAATTAAGCAATTTACTTGCGAAAGGCCTAGTTCCCTGCCGGTGCTTGTTAGTTTGGTCACGAACAGCCACCGTATCTCAGACGAGACCTCGCCGACCGGTCCCGCAGTCGGACGCGCTTGCGGGGGTTCACTGTAATGCAGAGGACTTGCCGAGAGATCCGGAGCTGCTCTGTGCATTTTTAAAGGGTGAGTTTTACTATGTTTATTTGTTACTATTAAACTATATTGATCATTTACTGTGTGTAGAGGGAGAAAGGGGGTGGCCCGGTATTAAAGGGATTTCACCCCATTTGGCCATCCCCTGACCTCACCAGGGAGACAAGGGGTTAACTGGGCTGCGGTCCAGAAATGTGATTTAACCCTTGTTATAACATGAAAATGTATATTCCCCTGTCCCCATGCTTTATTGTGATATCTGGTTATATCGGTGTCTGCATCACACATACACTGGGATCCATCCGGGAGTGCAAGGGTTAATAGTTCTTTAGTGGTTATAGCCCTTTGTGTAATTTTCCAGCCTTTTCAGGCACCATTTTGCAGAGTCCCATAGGCCGCCATTAGAGCTCAATGCATTTCAATTGCGGATTTTGCTGTTTTGGACCTGTTTCCCTCGAAGACCAGCAGATGGCGTTCGAGAGGAGGAGCGGCGGTTTCCCATTGTAAGTCAATGGGCTCATTGACTTCAATGGAGATTCCTCGACGGCGCTTTCCAGGAACGAGTTGGCTGCCGTCCAAACCGCAAAACCGCGAAGCGGATACATTTTCTAAAAAGGAGCTTTGATCACTGTTAACTTTAAGTGGCGTGGGAATCTACACTTCTAGGGCACCCAGAAATAAAATTCTTTTTGCCCCATGTCCCTAGACCTCCCCCCACTCGACCACCACTGGGTCCCCGTATCCTGGACCCCCGAGAAGGGTGGTGCCGAGAGAGCGGGTCGCGCCATAGGTTCCAATGGCGACGGCAGAAACAGCTCAGAAATTCGACTAAGTGTGAAAAGCTAAAAACCATGAATCCATACCTCCGGTTCCGGAGGGTCCTGAGGGCCAGGGTTTGGGGTATCTGTAGACACAGCTCCGGCATGGCTGCAGAACCATCCTTGACCCTCTTGAACCAACCCGACGGAGTATGGACCCCCTTGAAAGTTCGGGAATTCTCCCATAGACTCCAATGGCGGCCAATTTCCATTGACCGGCTATGGTGGAGAAACCCCATAGACTTCAACGGCGGCGATGCCCCGTTGAAAGTCTATGGCGGCGGATTCCCATAGCCGCCAATGCCGGCGGTTTGCCATTGAAAGTCTATGGCGGCGGAGCCCGTTGTTTTCAATGGGGAGTTAGTGAAAAACCGTGATTTAATTTACAGCGGAGATTTTTGTAATAAAATAGGAAACGGTTTAAGTTGTATTTATGTAACTCTGGTTCCGAAGGTCGTAGCGGGCTGAAACTCGGACCATATGGTGTCCCAGTTCCGGCATTAAGATCTGGGTAGTTTGGACCCACTAGACCCAACGTAACCAGATATTTTAATATGTTTGTATTTTACCTATAACACTGTATCCTAAGGCAGGGATAAAACCCAGAGGAAATTCCTTTGCATACAAGGAAGCATATGGTCAGAGAGGCGACCCAATGTCTAGGACTTAAGTGTTGTTCAAAGGGTTTTGTCACCATCACTGTTTACCTGAGGGCGGAGACGACTCAAACCAGAGCAGTCTGTGAGTGTCACATTTTACACCTTCCAACAAAGAGTATCCTGCCAGAAATTCCATTTGGTAGACTGGCTGGCATTCCTGATGTAAATGTGGGGCTATAGAAATGAGACCCCAGGGTCCTAGTGCGCATGAGCTAACTAGCAGGGGGGCATGGATTACAATGTGTTCCCACGTAAAAGATTGGCTACAGCTAATTGTTACCCAATAGCTGGTACTTAATGTTAAGGATAGGGCCACAAAAGATATATAAACTGTGGTCAACCCTATATCCTTTGTCTTCTATACCATCTGAATTGTTACCTGATTGCTGGAGAATTGCTACATGATACTTCTCATTCCCCACCCCCCAAGTAAGTGCTACTTCTTGCCTGTTACTATACTATATTGCTGTGTTCACCTATTTAAGGAATAAATATACTTTATTATATCTAAGCCTCGTTCAGTTCAACCCAGTTATTTGGTGTATTATTATAGCCTGTCACAAAGCTCCCGTCACACCGTGGCCTTGCCCATTTTCCTTATTGGGACCACGGGAGTGACGCCATCTACTCACAAATACCCGTACTCGGTCCAACTGGTGATCAAGAGAGGAGAGGGACTATATATATGACTCTAAAGACTCCATCTATGTGAAGTGGCTCACACATGGCCGTGGGAGTATCTGTTTCACATATATATTTAGTGTCACCCCCAATTGGTGTGGATTACTTTCATGTTCAGGGGTTAATCCCCTGTTTGAAGTCAAATATTATATTCTTTTGCATTTGTTATTGTTTTTATATTGAGATCCATCTTGGACATCCTTGCGCTGACCATAACCATACAACCAAGCTATCAATGTGCAACCCAACAGTCAAACCATATGCACAGATATCTAAAACTAGTAACAGGAGTAAGGCCGCGCTTTTAGTGCCAGCGACGCAATGTCGCCCGAAAACAAATGCATTGGCGCCATCGCGGGCGCTTATAGTAAGCGCGACGGCGACGGAGCGATGTGGCGACGCAATTTTCTGAAGCCGGCAATATTTGATTTTTTCAAGGACTGTCGCCTCATGTGACAGCCCCTGAACCAATCAATGGCCAGGTCGCCCGCAACGCAGGCGCAAATCAAAATACAATTTTCGCTAGCGGCGACGGGTCGCGTCGCGCGCACTGTAAGCACAGCCTTAGGCTGCGGCCCCGCTGCCGCTGAGCTCGCTCATGCTTGGAGAGCGGTGATGTCACCAGCTCACCAAGCATGAGCGATCGCTGTCCTGCAACATTTTTAGAACAGCGTAGCTATTACTTGAGGGTGTGTGTCATTGGCTTTATAGGGGCTGTCTGTGTATTTCTCTCTCTCTCCCTCTCCCTTCCCTCATCTCTCTCTCTCCCCCTTCCCTCACCTCTGATCTCTCTCCCCCTTCCCTCATCTCTTTCTCGCCCCCTTCCCTCATCTCTCTCTCTCCCCCTTCCCTCACCTCTGTCTCTCTCTCTCTCTCTCTTCCGCTTCCCTCATCTTTCTCTCTCTTCTCTCTCGATCTCCCCCTTCCCTCATCTCTCTCTCTCTCTCTCTCTTCTCTCTCCCGCACCCCTATTGCTCTCTATCCCGCCCCCCCCTGCGCTCTCTCTCCTAACACCATTAATAATGTTTCTTCGATGTTCAAGAAACCGAGCACAAAAAGGACGTGTGGTGCGGCCCACATATTTTTTGCCATAACCACACGTCAGCATGTAAATAACATACATGCTTAGACACTTAATGGACCCTACGACTCTGTGTATATTACCCCTAACAAAAGAAACAAATTGGTCAGATGTAGACAGATGCCCACAGGTGATGCAGCGAGACCTGCCACACCTGTGGTTTCCAGACAACCTCGAGTTAGACAACTCAAGGTTAGATAACTGGTGTTAGCAGTCATAGTATTTATAGACATTTTGATGTGGTTCACAAGAAGGATCCGATATCACTTAAAATTATCGGCTTGGAATATGTCTCACCTCTCATTGGGGGGTGATCGATTCAAAATATTATGTAAGCGTGAGACTTATTGGATCTACCAGTTAGCTACATTAGCGCCTGGTGGATTCAATCAGTCTCTAGATACAAGTACGATTGTGTGAACCTTGATGTCTTATACATTTATGGAGACTTGCCTGTTTAACCCTGTCTCCTCGTTTCTCTGTTTGCTTTCCCATTTGTTATGTAAGAGTGACCAATAGGGCACATCAAGTGTCCAATGGATTTAATTACATATATAAAAGGTTTTACCATCTGTGGGTTTAGTGTATTCTAACCACTTATAATCCTTGTAAGAATATGGGGTATATACATCATCTATTATTATCTTGATGTGCTGGCTGGTCACTGTAAATATAGCAAAGTGTTTATTGAGTGCATTGGATTAGTCTGCTGCACTCAGTAAATAGATAATCATTTTTCTCTGTGCCATGTATTGATTTGTTTCCTATCTTATATTTTAATATATATTTTTTTCATTTATTTAATTGTTTTCTGTTTCTTCATATTTTGATTAATCATTACTTTCTCTTTTTCATTAGTTAAATCGGCGAATCTGTAAACAGGAAGTGAAGTATAATATATGCAGGGTTTTCCCTCTTCTCCTATTGGATATTCGCCGCTTAGCAACCTGCCCCTTTCTGTTTATATTTGGGTCTGAGTGGAGTTTCATTTATCTTTTGATAAAGTCAGTCATTGTGAGGATTCGGGGATTGCGGCACTCACAGCGCGACCCCTCCTCACCTCCTTTGCCTCCTACTGCTGCCGTGGTGCGTGCCCCTCGCCGGCGCCGGTCATCTCCCGCTGCCCTGGGGGTTCCCCGCTGTCTCCAGCGGTCCGCCTCTTCTCCGAGGTCGCCCCTCTCTCACGCGGCTGCCATTTGTCCCGGGCGCACGCGTGGACAGCGCGCGCTGGGTGAAGATAATTTATTCACTGCTCTACCAGTGAAACCACGCCCCCAACTAACGTACAGGCTATTTCCCCAGATCAAACTTACTCACCTGCCTGCCAATCAAGGGGACCTATCCAAGACAGCTCCACGCACTCCTCCAGGTCTTCCCCCCGCTTCTGATTGGTCAGCCGCACTTTATATTGCCTGTCCTGCCACTCACTCATTGCTCGACATAGTCTCCATTTGCGGATGTCTACTCTGGCACTTTCTCTCTTTATTTACACAGGACAGGGTTTGGCTTGGCGGACGTCAATCCCTGGCTTTCGACCCGTGCTTGGACACCGACCTTCCGGAACTCTCCAATCCTCTACCTTGGCTAAACGGCAATGACTACGGAACTTCTTTACCGGTACCGGCAAGTATTGCTAAAGCTAACACCACCTGGCCTGGCAATGCCTAAAACGCCACACTCCGGACACGCTCCTTTTGCTGCGGGTGCGTGCTCATATACATCCCCACCTCAGTATAAAGGACGGTCTGGTCTGCGGGCAGCACCGGCGTAATATTATGTAGAGCCCACAAGACGCAGACCAGACAGACATGGACTCTATGGTGATGACCATGTACCAACAAATCCAGACCTTAACGGATCAAGTGGCTCTCCTCTCCCAACAGGTACAGGACCTTTCTCTTCAGGCACCACCTGCGGCTGCACCGCCAGTGCAGTCAGATACGTTATCCACTTCGTCCCCTGGTCCGAAGATTCCGGCCCCGAAGCCGTACGCAGGGGATCCACACGCCTGTCGTGGTTTTCTTAATCAATGCGAGATCCAGTTCGAGATGGCTCCGCAGCAGTATTCCACTGGTCGTAAAAAGGTGGCTTATGTTTACAGCCTGCTCACAGGTAATGCACTGGCATGGGCCTCCCCGATCTGGGAACTGTGCCCCGATATTACCCGAGATTACGCAGCCTTTAGACGAGACTTTCGACAGGTCTTCGATACCCCCGCACGACAAGAGACTTCTTCTGACTCCCTGCTGCAGCTTTCACAGGGACGTCGGCCTGTGGCCCAATACGCCTTGGAGTTCAGGACCATAGCAGCTGAGACGCGATGGGATCGGGAGGCCTTAGTCTCTGTCTTCTCGAGAGGCTTATCGGACTCTGTGAAGGACGAACTTGCTTCTCAACCCAGGCCAGGACTTCTGGAGGACCTTATCTCCCAAGCCATTCGTATGGATCAGCGTCTTCAGGTACACCTTTCCGTGCTCCTTTCTCCAGGTTCTCTACTACCCTGAGGTCCACCTTCTCCCCGATGCCCGTGCTGGAAGTCCCAGAGTCGATGCAACTCGGAGTCCAGCACCCTCGGGTACCCTTACGTCAATTCCGCCCAACCGGAGAGTCGTGTTACCATTGCGGATCTTCTGAGCATCGGACCCGTGACTGTCCACCGTCTCCAGGAAACGACCAAACCCAGTGAGTACGAAGGGGCTCTCCCTGGGTGCTAAATCTTCTTGTCCCCTTTCCAGGAGGGAACTTCCCAAAAAATTGACCATTCCCGTTTCTCTCTCTGGTCCTACTTTCCGCACCTCCACAGCAGCATTTATCGATTCCGGCGCAGGAGGGAACTTCGTGGACCAGACCTTCTCTGAACAGAATCAGATCCACTCTCTAAGAAGAAGTTCCCCGTTTCCTTGGTCGGGATTGATAATCGGCCGCTCACCCCGGCATATATCTCCTTGGAGACCGGCCCCATCACCCTTTCTTCTCACTCCCACAAAGAGACCTTGGACTTTGACGTGATTCATGCTCCTGGTATACCGGTCACTCTTGGCCTGCCCTGGTTGCAGAAGCACAATCCACACATCGATTGGGTATCTCCTAATCCCATTGTCTGGAGGTCAAGTTCAGAGGAATCTTTTTCATCTACGGTACGTCCGCCTCAATTAGTAGCTAACACATCCAATCCTAAGAGAGATCTACCCTCCCCATACGCGGATTTTTTTGGATGTTTTTAGCAAATCACAATCTGCGCTCCTACCCCCTCATCGCCCATATGACTGTCCGATTGATCTGGTACCTGGATACACCTTGCCCAAGTCCAAATCCTATCCCCTCTCTTTGCCTGAGACAGAAGCCATGGATGAATATATTCGCGAGAACTTGAAGCGGGGTTTTATACGTCATTCCAACTCCCCAGCGGGGGCTGGATTCTTCTTCGTTAAGAAGAAGGATGGGACTCTCAGACCGTGTATAGATTACCGGGGCCTGAACCACATTCCGGTGAAGAATCGTTATCCACTTCCACTCATCTCCGAGCTGTTTGATAGATTTCAAGGGGCCAACCTCTTTACCAAGCTTGACCTTCGTGGGGCATACAATCTCATTCGCATCCGGGAGGGCGACGAATGGAAAACTGCCTTCAACACCCGTAGCGGGCACTACGAATATCTTGTGATGCCCTTCGGTTTATGCAATGCACCAGCGGTTTTTCAGGACTTTATCAATGATATATTTTGGGATGTCCTTAATCGTTTTGTAATCGTCTATCTGGATGACATCCTTATTTTTTCTAAGAACCTACAGGACCATATCATCCATACGAAGTTTGTGCTCTCTCATCTCCGAGAGAACCGGTTGTTTGCCAAAATGGAGAAATGCCTTTTTCACCAGTCTACCACTTATTTTCTTGGGTACATTATCTCCAACAGGGGCTTGGCCATGGACCCAGAGAAACTGAAAGCCGTCGTGGATTGGCCGCAACCTGATTCCCTCAAGTCTATTCAGCGATTTTTAGAATTCTCTAACTATTACCGGAAATTTATTTGCAACTTTTCCACCATCATCGCTCCGATCACGGCACTGACTCAAAAAGGTGCAGATCCTTCATCTTGGTCTCCCGAGGCAGTCAGGGCTTTCAAAACATTGAAACAAGCTTTCGTCTCTGCTCCCATCCTCCGACATCCGAACACTAATTTTCCATTCACCCTAGAGGTTGACGCTTCGGACTGAGGGGCTGGCACGGTTCTATCCCAGAGATTTTCTCCCCAGGACAAACTCCACCCCTGCGGGTTTTTCTCTAAGAAATTTTCTGCAGCGGAGAGAAATTATGACGTGGGCAATAGGGAACTTTTGGCTGTCAAATTAGATCTTCAAGAATGGAGGCATCTTCTGGAGGGGTCAAAAGAGCCATCCACGATTCTCACGGACCATAAAAACCTGTTGTACATCGAGAATGCCCGCCGCTTAGGTCCCCGCCAAGCCCACTGGTCGTTATTTTTCTCCAGGTTCAATTTTATTCTGTCGTACATTCCCGGCACCAAAAACGTCAAGGCTGACGCCCTCTCTAGATAATACTCTTCTGAAGAGAGACCGGAAAAAAACACTGAGTCAATCCTTCCTAAACAAAGGATCCTCGCAGTCGCTGCGTTCAAGAATCTTGAGAAGATCCTCAAGTCTCAAAAACATCTTCCGACTGGTCTTGAGGATCCGAAAGACACCTTGTACGTAGAACCCAAGTTCATTCCTGAGATACTCGATTGGGGACATGCTGCCCGCTCGGCAGGACATCCAGGATTCAAGAAACTTTGGATCTCATCCGTCGCACCTTCTGGTGGCCCAATATGGCCAAATCCATTTTCGAATTCACACGGTCCTGTGTGATATGTGCACGTAATAAGATTCCTCGTCAGAAACCTCATGGTCTTCTTTTACCTTTACCCATTCCGGAGCATCCCTGGTCACACATATCCATGGACTTTATTGTTGAGTTGCCTAGGTCGAATGGCATGAACACCATTCTAGTAGTGGTGGATCAGTTTTCCAAGATGGCACACTTCATCCCTCTCAAAGGATTACCCTCCTCACCTGCCCTAGCCGATATTTTCTCCAAAGAAATTTTCCGGATCCATGACATTCCTACATCCATCGTATCTGACGAGGGCTCTCAATTCGTCTCCAGATTCTGGAGGACTTTCACCAAAAGACTGGGCATCTCTTCTGACTTTTCTTCAGGATATCACCCTCAATCTAATGGGCAGACCAAGAGGGTTAATCAATCCCTCGAGAAATATTTAAGGTGCTTCGTCTCTGACTTTCAGGATGACTGGGCGGAATTACTTACCTGGGCTGAGTATGCCTTTAATTCCTCCAGGAACGAGTCCACTCGTGAGACGCCCTTCTTTATTAATTACGGATTCCACCCGACTCGCCTACCTATTTCTAATATCTCCTCTGGAGTACCAGCCGTGGACGCACACATCTCCCTCCTACAGGACTCTTGGTCTAGAATTCAATCGGCACTTCAAAAGGCCTCCCTGACATCTAAAACCCAGGCTGACCGTCATCGCTGACCTGCACCCAACTACAAGCCTGGGGACAAGGTTTGGTTATCTACCAAGAATATCCATCTCAAAACCCCTTCCCCCAAATTGGCACCTAGGTTTCTGGGTCCATTTCCTATCATGGAGCAGGTAAACCCAGTGTCCTTCCGACTTCAATTACCTCAAAGCATGAGAATCCCTAATGTCTTTCACACTTCGCTTCTCAAGCCGTTCATCTCCAGTTCCCTCTTTCCGGACCACACCCAGTGATCATACAGGGCAACGAAGAGTACGAGGTCCAAGCTTTACTAGATTCCCATCTATCGAGAGGTAAGGTCCACTTCTTGGTCCATTGGAAGGGCTTTGGACCCGAGGAAAGGTCTTGGGTACCTCTTAAAGACATTCATGCACCCGGACTTCTCAAACATTTCCGAAAGAAGTTTCCGTCCAAACCATGGGAGAATCGTCCTGAGGCCAACCCTGAGGGGGGGGGGGGGTACTGTGAGGATTCGGGGATCGCGGCGCGACCCCTCCTCACCTCCTTTGCCTCCTACTGCTGCCGTGGTGTGTGCCCCTCACCGGCACCGGTCATCTCCCGCTGCCCTGGGGGGTCCCCGCCATCTCCGGCGGTCCGCCTCTGCTCCGAGGTCGCCCCTCTCTCATGCGGCTGCCATTTATCCTGGGCGCGCGCATGGACAGCGCGCGCCGGGTGAAGATAATTTATTCACTGCTCTACCAGTGAAACCACGCCCCCAACTAATGTACAGGCTATTTCCCCAGATCAAAACTTACTAACCTGCATGAAATAAGGGGACCTATACAAGACAGCTCCACGCACTCCTCCAGGTCTGCCCCCCTTGATTGGTCAGACGCACTTTATTGCTGTCCTGCCACTCACGCATGCTCGACATAGTCTCCATTTCGGATGTCTACTCTGGCACTTTCTCTCTTTTTACACAGGACAGGGTTTGGATTGGCGGACGTCAATCCCTGGCGATCGACCCTGCTTGAACACCGACCTTCCGGACTCTCCAATCCTCGACCTTGGCTAAACGGCAACGAATATGGAACTTTTGACCGGGTGGTACCGGCAAGTATTGCTAAGAGCAACAACACACCTGGCCTGGCAATGCCTCTAAAACACACACACTCCGGACACGCAGCATTTTGCTGCGGGTGCGGGCTCATATACGTCCCCACCTCACTTTAAAGGATGGGTCTGGTTGCTGGCAGCACCGGCGCGTAACAGTCATCTGATGAAACGCATCAGGAACGCAGCGACGGCGATACGTCATCATTGTGGGGCAGCGGTTTGTGACGAACCATCTTCTCCGCTGCACGGAGAGAGCTCCAGTTGTCGGTTGGATGAGAACCCACTGGTAGGAAGAACTGACTACCCAGGATCCATAGATTGTGTCATCACCCATCCACGAGTTCTGAACTTTTGGACAAACAGCGGACAGCGCTAATCTCATCTTGCTGTGGAGGTTTCAACCTGCTGTTCCCGTGGTGGTGATACTTTCAAATGCCTTTTACTATTTGTTGTTTGTGAGTGAGCTTGTTTTCCTCCTCCAATATATATTTGTATTAAATTTTACGCTGTTTACGCTTGGGCTGCGCGGATTATCTCTTTTGTTTTGTAGATTTTGGATGGGGTTCCACATAAAAAAAGCTGCATACACCCATTTCAAGCGAACTATTTTTTACCTTGACTGCTTAATCATATTGTAAAACATCGCCGGAAGAAGCAGATTTAGTGTATCTCGAAAGCTCGCCACAAATAAAAGCATTTCGTTAGCCACAGAAGGGTATCATTTATTTATTTTTTGATATTGAAGCTCGGTACTAACACGGTACTGATTACCTCTACACACATAATATATATTATATATATATATATATATATATATATATATATAATATATATATATATAACAAAACAAGCAGAAATTGAAAGTAGCGCCTCTAAATTATCCTGAGTGAAAATAAATTCTTAGAAGAACCAATTGCTAATCATGAATGCGTTAGCGGGGCAGCTAATATAGGCTAATACACTATGATTGCAGACACAATAAACAATACAAATATAGTGCAATCTCTTGACAATGTGACCATATGAAAAATAAGGGAATAAAAATCTAAAAAATATGTTTAATATGTACTCAACTACACTAAGGGAATTTCAAGGCAGCGTTTCCTGGAGGACCTTGTCTCGCTGAACACCAAGGCGGAGGGATTCCGTTTCCGGTTCGGCTGCACGAAGGAGGTTCACGTGACGACGCCAATGACTGAGCGAAGGATGCTGATGTTTGAGCTGCTGGCACATGAATCATACACGCTATTGATTGCGTTGTACCTTTGTGAGTGGGCATTTGATAGATTTTATGTTCCTTTAATACATTTTTATTATGGTAATGCACTAGGTGTGCGCCTGTTTCTTTTTCTTTCCTTCTATATATATATAGAACAATTTCAGTAGCGCCACTCGTGAAACAAGGTGATTAAAACAATACAAATACTGTGTATACTAGTGATTAAAATTATATAAAAATAAATGAGTTAACAATCTAAAAAACTATAAATGTAAAAAAATGTGTATGAAAATAAAAAACGTGCCAATAGTATTAATTACATATTTAACAAACAAGGAAAAAAAGACAAAAAATTGAAGAAAGTCCAACCCTTAGTGCAAGTCCAATAAAAGTTCAGATATAGAAAAAAATGATGACCAGTGAAGAAGGAATAACCAATTCCAGCAGGAAACTATAGAAAGAGAAGAACAGAGAGGCACGTCCCAGCCATAGTGTAAAACAGTAACATTTAATCAATTAAAAAGAAAGGACAAGGGGAGTAGGACACTCACCAAAAGTACAAGATAAAAAGGCAGTTGTGATTTTAATCACCACCAGCAAGGCCACACCGTCCTGGAACACATCAGATGTTCGAGAGCCCCATACCAGTTCCACCTCCAGTAGTTCTGGACGATTGGAAAACAGGTGTCTCTTTGTGAATGCGATTGGAGTTTTCAGCCTCAGATCAGCTCCATGCCCTCTGGCCGTTTAAAGCGCACAACTGCGTTGACGACGTAGTGTCGTGTGGTGGCGTGCCCTGACGAGTTTCGTCACGACCAGTGACTTTTCAAAGGGAATACCAACATGGTGGGAGGGCTCGGTATTTATAGGCTCATCTAACAAAGGGGAGTGGCCCCGGGGCAACCAGGAGGCCATATCAGTGCCCATGCAAGAAAGCCAAGACAATGGTGAGAGCCAATGGAAACAACCGTGTCAATCCTATAATAAAAACAAATGCTGCACATAGTGTGATATATTTATGGGCAAGTAAACCGCAAATATTAAATATAAAATGAAATCGTATTTCCTATAAATAGAACTACATGCCTATGTGCCTGCTGACACTCTATTGGGACAATTTATTTTTTTGTTTCCCATCCATGGAAATCGTTTTTTGTGGGTTGGTGCTTGCCCTGAGATGCACTGCCTTGCCAATAGGAGCTGATATCTTCCTTGTTTCCCATCATTGGATATATGGTATTGTGGGTCACTGAAGTACTTATTAACATGTTTCCATATGATATGCATTATGTCATGGCAACTAGAGCTAACAGGTTTCTGTCATTTAATATCTTGCATATTGGTATAGACACACTGGTTATAACTTCAAACATGTATTTTGTTCAATTTTCAAGGGTTAATATTTAATTACCTTCAGCCTCAGTAAATCATTTATTATGGCCGGGCACGGTCTTTTGTCTTCACTGTGGGAACTATGTTCCATAGTGCACTCAACTTTTTGATACTAATCATTTATGCTGGGTTTACATTATTGTAGCTTTGTGTGGTTTTTTGGGTTTATTTGTATGGGGCTTTTCTGAATTCTATTCAGTCAGACAGGCTCTTCACACTTCGAACTTTCGTGCATATGGGAATATAAAATCTCCAAAAAAGCTACTTTGTTTAATAAATCGCCAATTTTAAAATTCGCTGATCTCTTGATAGGAACCCCCACTGTGTTTGATTCCCCAAAAATCAGGAGACCGCACTCAATGTTGCACGCCAGGGTAAAGACGATATGATTCACAAGGGCGGTGGTAACTTCAGATTCAACATGACGACGCCAGACAGCATTGGAGATCCTTTGGTAAAAGGTTTGGCTGGGGCCTTTTGCTAGTTAATTGTTTTGTTGTTAATGATTGAATTTATTGATTAATTGTTTGATTTTGTCCACAATGGATTTTGGGGTATACAGGCAGTCCTTCATTCTTGACAAGATATACGACTTATCCAACAGGCAATGCAATGATACCTTATGTTCATTTACAAACCGCCCAAAACGGCTATCTCAACGCTCTTACGAAGCTTTGAAACGTTGTTTATGTGTCTAATATATATATATAATTTATAATATATATATATATACCCTATTTCCTCAATTCTAAGACGTCATCAATTCTAAGACGCACCCTTGATTTAATAAAAAATTTGGGGGGAAAAACAACTATATTAAATGTGCAGAATTTTTTTCTGAGGGGAGAGAGGGGAGAGGGAGGGGGGGGAGAGCCAGGAGAAGTGAGAGCGATGGGAAAAGAGAAAGAGGAGGATGGGGCGGAGACCGAACGTGGAGGGAAGGGGGGCCGGCGATGGGGGATCAGAGCAGAGTGTCAGTACGAGGGAGGACGGGGACGAGGAGAGAGGAGGAGGGGACGAGTGACGAGAGGACGAGTGCACCGGGAGAGAGCGAGAGAGAGAGGAGGGAGAGGAGGGAGGGGAGAGAGAGAGGAGGGAGGTGGGTGAGAGAGAGAGAGGGGGAGGTGGGGGAGAGAGAGGAGGGAGGTAGGGGAGAGAGAGAGAGAGGAGGGGAGGGGGACTTAGATGGGGGAGAGGGATAGGGGTAAGGGGGGGCGAGGGATAGGGGGGAAAGAGGGGAGGGAAGGAGGAAGGGGGGGGAGGTGGAGTGAGGGAGGTGGGACGGGGCCTGGGGGGACAGTGGGAAGAGAGATGGGGGGCGTGAGAGGGAATAGGGGAGGGGGAGGGAGAGATGGGGGGAGAGAGGGATAGGGGGGAGGGATAGGGGGAGGGATAGGGGGAGGAGATTGATGGGGGAAGGGTGGGGGGGGGGGAGAGAGAGATGGGGGAGGGAGGGATCGGAGGGGAGGGAAGGGGGAGAGAGATGGGGGGAGAGGGATAGAGGGGAAGGGGGCGGAGAGGGATGAGGGGAGAGAGATAGGAGGGAGAAGGGGAGAGTGCGAGAATGGAAGGACAGACAGAGACAGACAGACACAGAAACAGACACCACACACCACAAACACACACCACACACACACAAGACACACAAAGATACACACAGACAAACACACACCTCCTTCTGCACGTGCATCTCACTAGAGATTTGCAAGGGAGGGAGGAGGGGTGATGCTGTGAAGACAGAGGCCCGTCACCGGGCCATCTCCATCTGAACTCTGCACTCATGGAGGGGTTGGGGGGGGGAGGAGGGATATCTCTCAGTCGGAGGGGAGGGGCGGGGGGGGGGGGGGGTTCTGTGGATTGCAGCTCTGCTGTTTGCAGAAGATGGCCCGCATCTCCAGCATATCTCTCTGCAACGAGGGATGAGAGGGTCGGGGAGTGAGCGCCAGACATTTTTGCTGCCACACAGAAACCCCGCAGGCACCTCCAGCAGCGCCCCATGGCCGGTTTTTTTTTCTCCCGACATCGATTGTAACACTCAGACTATTTCAAGCCACGTTATTGAAAAGGGGAGAAAAACCGCATCGTACAAGTCGGGAAATACCCGGTATATCTATATATATATTCTATATAACATAAAAGCAAGATGCGATACCGCACACTACCAATAAATAAAGCAGCGTCAAAAAAATAACCTAAATCAGAAAAAGATACTGAAATAGTTATAGCAAAAGTATAATAGGTATATAGCAAAAGTTCCACTATGGGTGAAAGAAGGGCTTAGTTGCCGAAACGCCCCGGGTTTCGGTTAGTGGATAATTTTAATTTATGCTGTGTTGACCTGCCTGCCTTTGCCCTATTTGATGACTTCACCATCTATGTCCTACATGCTTGTACTTTCTCAGTTGGACTGTGCTGTGCTGATTTATGTTTGCAGTATTTTACATCAAGTAGCTGAGTATATTGGGTTACTTATCCCTCCCTTTTTTTGTTTAACCACGGACTTTATTAATCTAGGTATTTGGGTCACTAAATCTACTACTTATAGTTATCCCTGCTCTAAGCATCACTGAGTGGCAATAGGTTTACACTTTGCTAGAGTTGAACTTTTAATGTATCAGAAACAACACTCATGTTACTTTTGCCGTATTTTCGTCATGCTTATTTATGTAGACCATGATGTTTTCAGTTTCTTATATATGTGGGACCGGCCGGTGATATTGCTCTCTATTGCGGGAACTTGTGTTCCCACAGTGAGCTAGCTCTTTAAGGGATCATATTTTTCATCTTTGGGGTCTATTATAATTGGTTGTATCCTCAATTTTTTTGTTTTTTTCTGTCCTCTGTTTTTTTCATTTTTAGTCAGGCCGGCTCTCCAGTTAGTTGTTTGTATGTCTGTTATTTTTTGGAATTTAAATTAAGTACCCTTTCTATTTTTTGCAAACACTTGTCGGAGTGCTATACTTTAGAGGTTTTCTTTTTCTGTGTTTCATCCTATATAATATATAATATATATATATATATATAATATATATTATAATATATTATATATATAGGTAGCACTTTTTGATGAAACCGGCCTGACACCCAATCTCACATTGGCCCCTTGTGGTCTAACTGGTCCCTTTCCTTGCGTCACACCTCTTCTAAGGGACTACTGGTAACTGCATAACACCTGTGGCTCCAGGAGATCTGAGCCTCCGCTAGCTGGGAGCCTGGGGAAACCCTTAACATTACCTGGTGCAGCGCCTCCACTTACCCAGGATCCCCGTTATGAAAGATAGCCCTGGGTAAGAAATACAATAACACATGTATCTGATAAAACAATACTAACACTTTACTAAGCACACATATACACCTTACATAACCTAATAACCTTATGCTCTATCCGCATACCCTCGGCCCAATGTCTGGTGATCCCACCCAGTGTCCTGTGATCCCCCACACCCAATGTCCCGTACTCCTACGGAGGTCGTGGGTGACTGCGCAGTCACTATATTAAACTAGGGCCCAGTTGGTGCACTTATATACTTCAGAGGTACCTTCCGAGCACTCCGATGCTCGGGTCCGCAACTTTCTTCTAAAAGGGTCAGACGTCCGTCTGATCCTATCCAGGTACTTCTGCCGGAACCCCAACGAGGGTCCCACCGCTTCACGGGAACACACCAGTCTCTCGGTAACACACCGTCTCACGGGAACAGCAACCGCCGCTATCCCTATCTATCCCTAACGTGACAGGAACCCTAACCTAGGGCCTGTCCCTGATGAACCGCAACCTGGGGTGGCTTGGGGAAAACTCCTAGGGCCTGTGGAATACTAACCTGCCCCCCTTCCCCTAGCTACCCAGTCCTATCTGTAACTCACTAGCTACTCCTAACTGCTAACAGCCTAACACCTAACAGCCTGCAGCAGACACATAGCTCTCACTGTCAGCCTGCAGGCTTCACACACACTGCACGCACTGCGCCCAGCCCATGCAGCGACACACACACACACACAGCTGCACTCGCACACAGCCACCTGGATCCCGCAGCAAATCCACTGCACACACGCTGTGCCTATTTGACAGTGCGCACAGCACTACCCGCTGTGGCACTGCCAAACCTGCACCTTTCACTCCTAAGGGTCACCTCCTTATCTAGGGCCGTCCCTCTTCAGTTACCCCCTGCCCTTACCGGGAATTGGGGCCTGCCTGGGGACCTAAGGAGAACCCTTACCTGGTGCAGGAGCCACGCGCTCCCTACACCCTTCCTACTCCTTCCTTCTCCTCTGCCTGACTGCTTGTTGCAAAGCCCGGGAAATGTATCTCTTTTCCCGGGCTGAGCTTCCTCCAGCCCTATTGGCCGCAATGCAGCACCTGACCTCTGTCTCCCTATGCCTCCTGGGAATTGTAGTTCCCAGGGGGCTGCCTAAACACTGGGGCCGCGTGCGCGCTGCTCCCGCGCATGCGCGAACGCCTAATGGCCGCCTCAACTCCTCCTTTCCCTGTCCTGCCCTCGCGCGATCTCTCTGGGGCTGCCTTAGCTTCCTACCCCTATCTGCGCATGCGCGACCTATCTGGGGCCTTCCCTGCACCTGCCTGCTACCGCGCATGCGCAACCTAACAGCTGATGGCGGCGCCCTGCTTTCGGAGCCGCCCGAACCTCCAGGGATGCCGAGCGCTCCCTTCACTGGCCCCCACCCTCGCGTTCTCCCGGCGGGTCCCCCGCTGCCTCCGGCGGCACCCGCGACCACCCGGTAAGCGCGGAGGGGGGTCAGGGAGGGAAAATTAACCTCAGGGCTATATATATATATATATATATATATATATATATATATAAAATACAGTATATACACTATATCATTTATGTGTGCGCTGCATATCTTATTGCCTGCATAAAATATTTGGTGTATTTTAGTGTTAAAAATGCCTTCAGGAACGGAACCTTTCATTTAAACAGTGTTCCTATGGGAAAACGTGTTTCGCTTTACAACGTTTTGCTATCCAACGCCATTTTGAGTAACGCATTGTGTCGGATAACCGAGGACTGCCTGTATAAGGGTAGGTTTTACTCTTCCCTCACTGCATCACCCTGCGGAAAGTCCTGTTGGCGACCAAAACGTTGGAATTTTGTGCCTTGTCATCAATATATTCTTTATCTGCTTCAACATTGAGTGCTCTTGATTTCATGGAATCAACACGTATCGTTGTCTTGTATTTTTTTTATGGGACTTGCACCTACCCGTAAATCTCTGTTTATGGAAATACCAACTGACTTTATTTACTATATATATTTGGTTACCTTAGATTGTCACATATAACCCACACCTAGAAGCCCTACGCAAGATCGCCAGGGAACTACAACCCATTCTCCAGTAAGATACAAGACTGCAGCAGGTCTTCCCTGAAACACCCTTATTATCATACAGACAGCCTCATAATCTCAAGAAAATGATGGTGAGGTGTAAAGTATTAAACAGTACAACTGAATGCGGGGCGAGACCATGCCAGGACGCAAGATGCAAAACTTGCGCAATGCTCCACACAGCGGGCACAATACAAATACCACACAGGAATCTGGAATACAAAATCAAAGTAAGGTTCACCTGTTCCTCCAGCAATGTTGTGTACCTCATTATGTGCGTGAAATGCCCATGGGGCTGCTACTACATAGGTGAGACAGGACAGGGGCTAAACAAGAGAATGAATCTGCATCATACGCGGAAAAAGAGACAGTTCTGTCGGCGAACATTTCTCTGACTCTGGCCACAAGATGAACGATCTGAAGGGGGTCATACTCAAAGTTAATCTTAGAAAACCGAAAGAGAGACGGTTGCATGAATACAAATTTATGCAACTGTTTGGGACACTTAGCGGTGGCCTAAACAGAGACCGAAGTTTTATGAGTCCTTACTGACACAAGTGAACTCTCTTCCCATGAGTGCTAAAGGCCATGTCTATACATACTGCACTATAAGTATGAGTAATGCAACACTCTCTTACATTTCCACAGCTACCCACACCATTGATATACACTCCCACTCCACACACACCTTTTGTGAAGTACTGCATACACTGTGGGTTCTTCATTCATTTATATTTACATACACACACACACTCACACTCACTCTTGCATCACTAACATTCAGGGACCATTTAACACCTCTAGTCATAAATCGCATCTACCCACGGGGGAGGGAGAAGCACAGATAACATTCCAAGGGACACTAATTTTAAGTAAAACCCTTGCTTGCTTTATTCATTGTAACACCGCCGGAAGAAGAGATCAGCGTACAGTATCTCGAAAGCTCGCAGAAATAAAAGCATTTAGTTAGCCATAGAACGCCATTTCTATACATGTTTCATTATACATATATACACATTTTATATATATATATAATATATATATATATATATATATATATATATATATATATATATATAATGTAATTGACATAGAAGTGTCCATGATGATAATAATAATAATAATACTGTAATAATTAGAATAATCACCCTAACCTTCCTACTATTGCATTCAACCTCTTCCTACAATTCATTGTATTTCTCTATATAACTGCTCCTTATAACTCCCATTACTCCATATAACTGCTCCCTATAACCATTACTGCTCCATATAACTGCTCCTTAAAACCCTTACTGCTCCATACAACTGATTCCTAGAACCCCTCTAGCCCAATACAAACACTGCCAAGAGTCCTATTGCTCCATAACACCCCTCCCTATAACTTCTATTGTTTCATTGAACCCCTCCCTATAACTTCTATTGCTTCATTGAACCCCTCCCTATAACTGGTATTGCTGCATAGAACCCCTCCCTATAAATTATATTGCTGCATAGAACCCCTCCCTATTACTGCTATTGCTGCATATATCCTCTCCTTATAACTCCTATTACAACATATAACTGCTCAGTTAAATGTCACTGCACACTACAAAAGCCTTCAAGGAGACCCTACTTTGGCATTCAAAAAAGAAATTGATTCTATTATTCAATTGGTTATTGACTATAGGTGGATATCTGGAGACACAGGGACATTCCTTACACAAGAATTCCCCATCATCCCTGTCATTTATATATGACCTAAAATTCATACACCCACTGCAGCCCCACCTGGCAGTCCCATTATTCCCGCGGGGGGCTCACTATGTCACCCGGGATCGCAATATGTACATTTCTACCTACAGCCTATGGGGACAAAATGAAGTCAAACATTAAAGATACTACAGACTTCATTAACAGTCTTAAGGGGATTGACTCATATATAGAGAATGTGATTTTAGTTACTCTTGACATGATGAGCCTATACAGCAACTCCTGGGGGCACGCATTTCACTCACCTGCCGCAGCATGCATCTTCATAACTCCCTGCAGCATGCATCTTCACTCACTCCCTGCACGATGCACTTCACTCAACTCCCTGCAGCACACGCATCTTCACCTACTCTGCAGCACGCACTTCACTCATTCCATCACAAACTTCTAACTCCCTGCAGCACGCACTTCACTTCATCCATTCAGCAAATCTTCACTCAACTCCCTGTTTGCAGCAGAATACTTCACTCACTCCTGACATGCATCTTCACGCATCGAGCCACCGCAAGTCCACGCCTAACTCTTCAAAAGCATCTCACGTCAGCCATAGCAGCACGCATCACTCCCCAGCACTCCACCACCGCGCATGCATCTTCACCACTCCCTGCAGCACTCATCTTCAACTCACTCCCTGCAGCACCCATCTTCCAACTCCCTCAGCCACGCATCTCATCACTTCGCCTGCAGCATGCCTCTTCACTCCACTCCCGTGCAGCATTAAAACTTAACTCACCTCCCTGAGAACGACATCTTCACTAACACTCCTGCAATGCACTCTCACACCTTCAGCCTCCGCACCAGCTTCACGCACTGCCCTGCAGCACACTCTCTCATGCACTCCCTGAACATGCAACTCTCACTCACTCCCTGCGACAGCATCTTCAACTCACTCTCAATCTCAATTCAGCATGACATACTGCAAGCATGCAAAGTAATTCCTCACTCCCTGCAGCATGCACTCTTCACCTCACTCCCGCAGCAAGCATCTTTCACTCACTTGCTGCACCGCAATCTTCACACTTACCCCGGCAAGACACACTCCTGTCAATCCCTCCCTGCAGGCACACATCTTCACTCACTCCCTTCATCACGCAGCTTTCATCACTCCACTTCAGATGCATCTTCCCTACCCCTGCAAGTAAAACTTCACTCACTCCCCTGCACGCACGCATCTTCACAGAACTCTCCCTGCATCTTTACTCACTGAATTCCCATTCCCGACACCTATCCTGCACTCCCCACGCCTCCCTGCAGCAAACATGATCCTATCGCACTCACTCCTCAGTCACCTGCAGCAGCCTATTTCACTCACTCCCTGCAGCACACATCGTCAATCTTCTCACTCCCATGGCCAGCATTCGCATCCTTCACTAGCTCCCCTGCAGCTGACACTCTTACTACTCCCTGCCAGCACCATCTCTTCAACTCACACCCTGCAGCAACCACTTCACTCACTCCCTGCAAGCATGCAACTAACGTTAATCATACAACCATCTCCACTCAGTACGCATGTTCACGCATCTCGACATACTTCCTCTGGCAGCATTGCATCAATCCCTCCATCACGCATCTTCACGCACTCCCTGCACGCACGCATTTTCACTCACTCACCATGCAGCACACATCTGTCACCTCACTCCATGCAAACACATCTCAATCACTCCCTGCGCGCACGCACATTGCACATCACTCCCTGCAGCACACTCTTCACTCACTTTCCCTGCAGCAGCATCTTCACTCACCTCAACTGCAGTCACTGCATCTTCACTCACTCCGACAGCATACATCGTCTCACCCCTGAGAGCAAAAACGGGATATCATATCTCACATGCACCACTCACTGCATCAGTGTACTTCACTCACTCCCTGCAGCACGCACCTTCACTCACACCCGTGCATCACTCACTTCACTCACTCCCTGCCAGCATGCACTTTACTCACCTCCCTGCAGCACGCATCTCCACTACACCTCCTCTGTCAGCACGCATCTTCACCTCACGTCCCTGAAGCACGCATACTTCACAGACTCATCGTCGCATGCACGCTCGCATCTTCACTCACCCCTGGCAGCATTCAATTCACTCACTCCTTGCGCACACATCTTAACTCACTCACGTGCAGCAACATCGTCACCCCACTCCTGCATAAGATCTCACTCACTACTGCAAGCAGTCAACTCAATCACTCCCCTGCGCACGCATTTCTCACTCCTCCCTGCATCACGGCATCGTCACTCACTCCTGCACTCTATGCAACCACTATTCCTCACACGCATCTTCACTCACTCCCTGACGCACGAACATCTTACTCACTCCTCACACCCATGCAGCACGCACACTTCACCTCACCCTTCCTGCAGCACGCATCTTCACATCCACTCCCTGAAGCTCACATCACACTTACTCTCTGCAAGCAACACGCATCTTCACTACTCCCTGAAGCACGCAATCATATCACTCTCCTCCCTGCAGCAACCGCTGCACCACTCCCCACCCCCTAGCATCACGCATCTTCACTCACTCCCTGCTAGCATGCAACTTTACTCAATCCCTGCAGCACGCATCTTCACTCACTCTCTGCAGCACGCATCTTCACTCACTCCCTGAAGCACGCATCTTCACTCACTCCCTGCAGCTCGCATCTTCACTCACTCCCTGCAGCATTCAACTTCACTCACTCCCTGCAGCACACATCTTAACTCACTCCGTGCAGCACACATCTTCACCCACTCCCTGCAGCATGCATCTTCACTCACTCCCTGCAGCATGCAACTTCAATCACTCCCTGCAGCACGCATCTTCACTCCCTCCCTGCATCACGCATCTTCACTCACTCCCTGCAGCATGCAACTTCACTCACTTCCTGCAGCACGCATCTTCACTCACTCCCTGAAGAAACAAGACACTCACTCTCTGCAGCACGCATCTTTCACTCACTCCCTGAAGCACGCATCTCCACGTCGCACCTCGCACCTGCACTATTCCCTTGCAGCAAGGCAACATCACTCCCTCCCTCGAACAGCACCGCATTTCCACTCCACTCCCTGCAAGCAGGCAACTATCACTCATTCTCCACCCGTCACGCACACATCTTCACCCCACTCCCTGCATAGCATCTTCACTTACTCCCTGCAGATGCAACTCAATCACTCCTTGCAGCACGCATCTTCACTCACTGCCTGCAATCATGCATCTTCACTGACTCCCTGCAGAGCAACGTCACTCACTCCCTGCAGAGCATCTTCACTACATCCCTGCAGCACGATCTTCCACTCACCTCTGCAGCAGCACTCACTCACTCACACCTGCAGCACGCATTTCACTCCACTCCTGCAGCACCACTCTTCACTCACCCATGCAGCACACATCTTCAATCACTCCCTGCACACGCACTCTCATCACTCACCCTGCAGCAGGCATCTTCATCACTCCCTCTGCAGCAGCATTCTTCACTAACTCCCTGCAGCGGCATCTTCACTCACTCACTGCAGCACACACTTCCGCACGTCCTCCCTGCAGCACGCATCTTCACTCACTCCTGCAGCACACATCTTCACTCACTCCTGAGCACGCATCATCTCACTCATCCCTGCAGCATGCATATTCACTCACTCAATGCCATCAACACATCTACACCCACTCCCGGCAGCACGCATCTTCACTCACTCCCTGCAGCACGCATCTTCACTCAGCTCCCATAGACGCATTCATCTCCATCGCTGCAGCCGGCATCTTCACACCACTCCCTGCAGCACGCACCTTCACTAACTCCCGCAAACATGCATCTTCACTCACTCCCTGCAGCATGCATCTTCACATCACTCACAGCAGCGCAAACATCTTCACTCACACTCCGACAGCAATGCATCTTCACTCACTCCCTGCGCATGCAACTTACACTATCTCCCTGCATCATACACCTATTCACTCACTACTCCCTGCTGCAACAACTCTTCACTCACACCCTGCTACACGCATCTTCACGCACTCCCCTGCAGCACGCAACTTCACCACTCCCTGCAGCACGCATCTTCACTACACTCTGCTGCACGCATCTCACTCACTGCATGAAGCATAGGCCTCACTCCCTGCAGCTCGCATCTTCACTCACTCCCTGCAGCAGGCAACTGCACTCACTTTCACTGCAGACTGCTTCTTCCTCACCTGCAGCACGCATCATCATCCCTCCCTGCAGCATTAAACTTCACTCACTCCCTGCAGCACACATCTTAACATCACTACCCTGCAGCACGCATCTTCACTCACCCCTGCACGCATGCACTTTCAATCACCCCTGCAGCACGCATCTTCACTACAACTCCTGCAGCATGCAACTTCACTCACTCCCTGACAGCATGCATTTTCACTCACTTCTTGCAGCACGCATCTTCACTCACTCCCTGCAGCTCGCATCTTCACCTACTCCCTGCATAAGCATCTTCACTTACTCCCTGCAGCATGCAACTTCAATCACTCCCTGCATCACGCATCTTCACTCACTCCCTGCATCACGCATCTTCACTCACTCCCTGCATCACGCATCTTCACTCACTCCCTGCAGCATGCAACTTCACTCACTTCCTGCAGCACGCATCTTCACTCACTCCCTGCAGCACGTATCTTCACTCACTCCCTGCAGCACATATCATCATTCACTCCATGTAGTACATAGTATCACTCACTCCCTGCATCACACATCATCACTGACTCCCTGAAGCACACAGCATCACTCCCTGCAGATTACAGTATTACTCACTCAATTCAGCATACAGCTTCCTTCACTCCCTTCAGCACATACACTGGCGGCCGACCTGAGTCTAAGGGCCTCATGCAGTAAGCCCCGATAAAATCACTTCGCCAAGTGTTGCCGATAAGCCTTTTTTTGGCGATTTTCCCTTGCAGTATTCAGTAAGGGCCGAATCCATGCCGATCCCTGACGAATCACAGCGAAAGCAAAACTGCTGATGAGCCTGTGCCGATACATCCTGGCTCCCGATAAGCCTTCCGATAGGCCTTTTCTGCCGATAGGTGTTTGCAGCAGAGAGAGACCAACCGCTCTCTCTGCGCAAACATCGGCAAAAAATAAAGTATTTATAAAAAACTTTTACTGATAGTGTACATGTGCAGGGGGTCTCTGGAGCTGAACCGCATTGGTTTCAGGTGAGGGGACCCCCTGCTTCCCGAGATACAGGCCCCTTTATGAGGTGCCGGTATCCCTCTGCATTTAAAGGTCCCGATAACGTGACCGTGGAATGTAAACAAAGCAGAGGGATACCGGCACCCCATAAAGGGGCCTGTATGTCGGGAAGCAGGGGGTCCCCGGACCTAAAACCAAAGTGGTTCAGCTCCGGAGACCCTCTACACATCTACACTATGAATAAAACACCCATATCAATAAAGACTCGTTCCTTACCTTTGCGGCTATGTGCTACGGTAATGAAGCAGCATGAATGTATTTTTAATAATAGTGTACTGTGAGCAGGGGGTTCCCTGAGCCAGAAATCAATGCGGTTCAGCTCAGGGACCCCCTGCTCCTGCACAATATTATTAAAATACAGAAATGCTGCTTCATTACCATAGCGTATAGCCGCTAAGGCAATGAAGGGTTAAGGCAGAATAGCATGTTTATTGGGGACATTTGACCCCAATAAACATAGCAATAAACAACATACACCCCCTGTGTATTTAAAATACATAAACAACAATAAATACATTAAATACATTAAATACATATAGCACTCACCCATTTCCGGCTGCCACGATGAACTCCATCCTCCTCTTCATCCTGCCCATGGCCCCTCTGCTGCTGCAAAACAGACACAAGAATAAAAACATCCAAAGTAATGTCCCATAACCCCTTAATCACCATAGCGGTCATTAAAGGGTTAACCCACCCTCACCCACAACTCGGGACGCCTACATACCCTCCCCCACTAACCCCGCACCCCATGAGGCCTAACCACCCTCACCCAGTACCCACAGGGGAGGCCTACCCACATACCGTACAAAGACAATACATTGCAATTACATTCAGATATCAATTAACCCCTTAAACACCTTATTGGATAATTACCGTAACTCTGATTGGCTCAAGTACCATGTGACAGGCTTTCAAGAACGTCACATCCGTTCTCCCCAAAGCCTCTGTCACATGGTCTACTTGAGCCAATCAGAGTTGGGGTGGAGTTCCCACGCTCTGATTGGCTACCGTACCATGTGAGGCCGGCCATCTTTCAGTTCATGACGTCATCTTAAAGGCAATTGAAGCACAGCCAATTCTGATTGGCTGTGCTTTCATTGCCTTTAAATGACGAGCATTGTTTCACATAGTATATATGATGCAAAGATTATTTGTATCATGTACACATTGTCAAATTGAGTGTTTGTATTTTGATTTATTAGATATTGATTGAGCTTGGTGATGTTTGATATTGGGAGAGATTTGTATTGGGCCATGTACAGTATTTATTTGTATATTGGTTAATCATGCATATACAGTATATATATATATATACAAGGGTGAGTACAACATGTATTTAATGTATTTATTGTATTAATGTATATTTAATGGGCAAATGCATTATTATCCATATGTGGATAATAGTAATTTTGCACATTAATGTACTGTATGTGTTAGGGGACGGGGGTATTTTTTTACAGTATTGTTTAATTTTTGGGGGCACAGCATTGGTACCGCAGGCCCGTGGGGACCCCCGGATACCCCCGGACGGCCACAGGCACCCCCGGACTCCCCCGCGGGGACCCCCGGACACCCCCGCGGGCCTGTTGTATGGATAGTGTGCCAGCAAAAAGGTAAACAAAGACATTTTTTCTAAGTCCAGCTTCTTTTGCGCCTGCCTTTTGCTGGCGCGTTTGTTTGGTGCGTTTTTTAAGGCCGATTCACTTAGCGCTGCTTAGTGAATCGGTTAGTACTGGCAAAAATCAGCGCAATAGGCTGATCGTGCGCATTTTGCGCCGAGGGCAAAAAAAATACCTTTTAAGACCGATAAAGCGCAATAATCGCTGTTTAGTGGATCGCAATGCAGCTTTATCGGGCTTAAAGGGTACTTTGTGCTCTTAAAGCCACTTAACGGAGCTTAGTGAATCGGCCCCAATGTATTTCCCTCCCGGTTAGTCAGCATAACTTGAATGGCGGCTGTTCAATTGGCGTGGGAACTCGGTCAATTGATGTGAGAACCCCATAACCGCAAGTCAATGGGCGTGAGAACCCCATAGCCTAGCATTGCTACAGTAGTTCCAGGAGAAGCCATAACTTGGGAAGGAAAAGGGCCAGCAACCTGAAATTTGGTGTGCAGCCCCCGTGTAACATTCCAAGCTCATACATATCAACATTATAAATGTGGGATAAGTGGAACACATATTTTTAATAAAGTGGATTTTAGTTGCAGATTTAAAAGGACAGGCAGGATGCATTTTTTCTATCTGCCTTTAAAATTCAACTAGCCACCAAATGTTTTGACACCTATGAGCTGGGTCACTTTCTTATGCAAGCTTCAGAGATCACCTCCTGGGCCAATGCCTGTGAGTCTAGGGAAGTGTTGCATATGAAAGCCCCAGAGTCAGAATGTGTGAATTAGCCAGGATGGTTGCTAAATAGGAAATCCTGTTAGCCATCTGGGCTAGCTCACACCCTGAGTACCCTCCCCAGCCAGGGAGACGCCAGGTAGAAAGGGGAGTACACATATGCTAAGCAGGCCAGATAGCAATGTCGCACAGGCGCTGTGTTAGCAGGAAATCCCTAGAGTGCCCACTCTGCAAACTGTGGGCAAGTTGGGGATTGGGGAATGAGAAAATTCCCACAAGGGGGATTGGGTGGGCATGTTGGAGATAGGGTCTCAAACCCTATATATATATGCTGCCCAAGCTATCCCCGTTGTCTTTCGTTTTTCATTATACAATGTGAGCGGACTTCCATCACACTTCTAACAGCGGATAAGAGCAGCACCACCTAATTCAGAACGCAACAAAATATTTCCATCGGAACCAAGTACAGAACTCTGCTTCAGGATTTCGGTAGTGCTGGGGGTTATCTAACGAACCCCAACGGACCAGAACGAACTTTGTGTTATTCAAGGACATATTGGGTTGGCAAAGCGCGCCCCTTGCAACAGGACTGCGCTTTAAAAGGACAATTTTCCGGCACTTTGTTTTATTTCTGGCCATTCTATCCCGTTCTCTTCTTCAGTAAGTGTTTTTATTAAGTGTATTCTAAGGTTGTCGTGTGTCTGTCTAGTAAGGAAATAAATGACAATTTATTTTGCTCAACTTGTATGCTCAATCTACTTCCCCAAAATATAAAATTGTTGATAAGTTCCGTCCATCGTGACAAGAACCCCTAAGGGTCCCTCCATATTTTATGAGGAAGTTGAGTTACAGTGGCGGCCGCCTTTAGCCTCCTGCGGCTTTCTCTGCGGGTTTTTTTAAAACGCAGCGGTGCGCGGCTTTTTTTTTTTAGTTTTCCCGCGTAGTGGGCGCTTTCAATGATAAGCGCCATTAGCGCTTATCTGATGAATGCTGTCGCCACGCGGGAAACTCTGCTAGAAACGGAGATATCGCCCGGATAAATGCGGGCAAGTAGGAGATTAAAGGCGGGTGCAGCAGTATGTGAGCATCAGTTCTGGGTACTACCTGTTGAGGGAAATGGCCATAAAACCCAAAGGTTAAGTAGAGCAGATTGAGATATCTGTCATAGGTACCGTCAATTTCAAGGGTATACCTTCCCGTAAGTACTGTACCTGAGCCCATAATGGAAGAAATAGATCAACACCAACATGAGTGGTTGAGGCTAGCAATCATTGAGAACATTAAGACCAAAACCAGTGATGACAGGTTTTATTAAAGATGACAAGATTCGTTCTGTAATGGAGGAATGGCTCATAGGCACATGTATCTTTAAGGACTGAGTAGTGGTTAGGCAGTACCCTGGTCCTCCTAATGTATATTATATCTGGACCAAGTTATTCAATGGGAGGGTGGTCAAAATATTATAAGTGAGGGTTTTTCTTGTATCTTCCCGTTGGGATAATAAGTTATCTGAATATCATCGCTATCATCCGTTGATGATAAAGGGTTGGTTATCTGTGTACAGTATGAGGTTATTTGTACATTTGTTATAACCTGTATTTGTTTGCAGAAAGGTGGAAAGATGGAAGGTACCCACATTGGAGCCAAGCAATGTCGTTGGATTTTTCACCTAGGGGAGAGTAAAGCGGTGGCTGGTCCAGCTAGCTCTCTACCTTCCCTGTCATGTAAGGTCTACAAAGACACAGACAGTGATAGGCTGTCCTATGGGGGTTTCACCCTTCTCATGTTGACTTCCTGAGTGACTGAGTGGGGGTGCTTGTTCTTGGCCCTCCCTCTTTGAGTTGCAGGAAGGAAGTGCCTAAATTATAGTAGGAAATTCAGCCCCTTGGGTGTGGGTCCTTCAGTCTGTGATTGGGGTTCCAACTATCTCCTCATGGAGTAGAAGCTCTGAGCTCTCCTCCCAGCTGGGAGAGAGAGACATGTGCTCAGTCCCTCATGGGCTGCGGCACTAACCTAATCCAGAGAGGCCTCACTATTACAAGCAGGCCAGTACCATCCAGAAGCCAGGGATCTACCTTATCAACTAAAGCATTCGCTGTAGCAACATCGCAGTGGCTGCTATCATAAAGATCCCACTCATTTATACCTCTGGCTCCGCGGCAGTCTGTGTGGAGGGAGTATTGTGAGTAAGGACTGTCATAGCGGGGCCCGTCTTCAGCCTTGCTGAAGCCCCCTATGTCTGGAGGCGCTGTCACCAAGAAGAAGAACCAGAGGAATCCCTAAAAGCCTGACTGTCTTCCCCCACAGCATCGCAGGTATCCCAGCTCTCTTGTGCCAAACAGGTAATCCGCACTATACCTAGCAATAGCCATGACTAAATCTCCCAGAGGGGGGGGGGGAACATGTGCCACACAATTTACTAACACAAATCAGTTCAGACCATTGCGATCCTTATCGACAACAGAACAAAGGCATATTATTATTCAAATATTTACGAATGGAACGATTTTTACTAGTAGCGATCTTGTTTAACTCATGATATCAAAATGCCCCAGTTTCTCACTGAGCCAATTTACTGCATGCTAGTTAACAAAAATGTACTAATTTTTAGAGCTAACGGCACAGTTTTCCTTAGCGATGCCTGATGTACCCGGACAATCTATCTGTTTCCCCCCTTTGTATGTAAGGATAGCATCAAGGGTCATTATATATCTGCACAGCAGATAAACAGGTCAGTTTTTCAGGGATTCATATCAAGCTTCAACCATCCACCAACCAACTCTCTGGCCTTGCAAAGGGGGGGGGGACAGGGGGGGAAAGGGGGGGAAGGGACAGACACCTCAATCGCTAACCAAAATCAACACACTCTCACCCACTCCACTGGAAAACATCGCCGCATGGCCAACTACCCCAAAAAAGCGAGCGACCACACCCCCCAACTCGCGCGGACCGGACCCAACCTGGTCGCGGCGCACACCCACCACCGCGCGACCACACACAAACCAACCGGGCACGAACACCCCCCCAACGAAAGCGAAAACAACGCGGCACACAAACCACCACCGCCGAGGCAAACAACCCCGTGCGCGCTCTCGCGAGCCCACAGCCCCAACGCGCGGCGCGCCCACACCGCACAGGACGCGCGATCGCGGGGAACACACACCCGCCGCCCGCGACGAAGCCACGACACAGCGAGCACACACCGCACGAGCGCGGCACAACAGCAAAGGGCGAGCACGCCCAAACAAAGGAAGACAGCAAGTGCCTTAGGCCACGGCAGATCACGGCCACTCCCACCGATGAAAATCGGCTTATTTACAAAGGTTCCCCAACAGCCAACAGATGGGGACATAGGTGAATACAGGTCAACCCGCTCACTAAACACAACCCCGAACAGTGTCCCTTGAAGAACAAAAACCTGCCAACCACTCTTCTCGCTGCTCTCGCGCTAGTCTACTATATATCTGCTCATCTCTCTCTCTCATCTCTCTCTGCTCTATCTATCCTCTCCTCTCTCGCTCTATCTCTCTCGAACAGACACAACAAGCTCGGCTATCACAAGAACCACACTTAGCTCCCGCCAAGGACAGTGACAATGCGCTTCCCACACGCCCCCCTCTCGTCTCACCCGCGAATGGAGTTAGCCAACCACAGGTTCCATAAAGCGCGGCACAGGGCGCTGCCACCTCTAGTGTCCCCAACCGCATACCGCCGCGGTCTCCCCACCCCCATCGCGCGGTGGCGCCAACTACTGCCCACGGGGCGCGAGCACCCACCCACCCCCCACTCTCGAGCGCAGCCCACACCCCCACCCGCTCGCGCGCCAGGGACCCCCAAAGCGCGCGGGCCCACACCCCCATCTCTATATAGTCATACACCCCAATCGGTCTCTATCATACATTCCAAAGCTCCTCGCACCCAAACCCAATCTCTCTCTCTCTCTCCTCTCTGCTCGCGCGCGCGCGCGCGCTCGCGGCAGTGACCTCGCCACAGACTCGAGCGACCACACCCCCAAGCTGCGCGCCCACAACCCGCACCGCGCGCGCCCACACACACCGACTCTCGCTCTCCCACCTCGATCGATCTCGAACCACGCGCACGAGCGCTAACCAACCACCACCGCATCTCGTCGCCTAAATACCCAACCAGCGAGCTTGCGGCTACAGCCCCACCCCCATTTCCTCTCCACAGGCACGCCCCACCTCTCTACCCACACTCCCACCTATCTTTATCAAACCCAACATCTCATGATGTTACCACACCCACCTATACTCTCCGGGATTCCAACCTCCTCTACCCACACCCCACGCTTCTTCATACACTCCCACCTCTCCAATCTCAACCCCAACCTTACTCGCTCTCTCTTGCATTTCCAACTCCTCTCTCCCACAACCCCCACCTCTCTTCCACACTCACACCTCTTTCTCTTCAACACCCCCCGTACCTCGGGTCGTCTCTCCAGACTCCACTCTCTTCTCTCAACCCCCAGCCGATCTCTCACACAATCAGCTCCTCTAATCAACAAAGCCACCCAACCATCAATCCCACACCCCCACGTCTCCCTCTCTAGCAACGGAACTGCAGTGGATACCTATAAGGGAGAAAATCGCGAGAGAGAGAAAACCCCAAAAAAGCAGAGCGAGAGAGGAGTCCAGAGAGAGAGAGAGAGACAGGATCTCGCTTTCTCTCTCTCGCATCTTCTCCACACGAAGAAGTCTCACAACCCACAAGAGCCCCACTCTCTTTCTACCCCACGCCCCCCCAAGAAATATCTCTCTTCAGGCCACAGACCCAGCCCTATCTTAACCCCAACTCTTTGGCTCCCAACCGGCGCCCTCTCTATTCTCTGCTAGCGATCTCTGCCAACACCCCAACCTATGTGCTTGACGCTCTCGAACAACACGCCACCCAGGCTCTGCGCACAAACCGCCCACCCGAGTGCAGCGGGTCGCCACCAACACACCAAATCGCTACTAAGCGCCGCGGCGCCGTCCGAGGTCGCTGCCTCGTCGCCCACACCCGCAGAGTGCGCGCGACGACCCCCAAGACGTCTCGCTGCGGGGCGGCGCAGAAACAATGAAAAACCCACTAAACCAGCCCCTCAGGTATAACTATCTAGAGCCCGCAATGAAAAGACAAGCCCACCGCAAGCCGAATCTATCATACTAGCGCGAACGTCTCTCTAGGCCTATCTCTGCTCTTCTCGCTCGTCTCTCGTCTACGTCTATATAAGAGATAGCCCTCCTCTCCATCTCTCCTCTCCAAAGGGGAGGACGTCACAGCTTTCAAAACTTGTAACTACCATAGGTTCATACAACCATTCAAGATTGGGGGATATTGATTGATGATGGTTGGACAGTAATACTGTGACGGGTTTAGCCATTGTGAGTTTGGTGACATTATCTTAAAAGGGAAATAAGGCAGAATTAAGGATAGTGCCCTGGTGAATACGGGTTCCTCAGTGACTCAGGTGCAAAGGCATGCAGACTAATAAATAAACCTTGTGGTCAAGGTATATGGAGCAAATATAAGTTGCTGGGGATACATGCCAGATTAATACCAGTGTAATGGTACATGAAGTGGTATATGTGTATGATGGAGTTGTGTGCTAGATCAGGTCTCCAAATATGCCAAATAAGTCCCAAAACAAGACAAAAAGAACCAAAAAAGTAAATACAAAGAGATCTTCGTTTCAGTCTGAGCTCTCCCATTTTGCAGCCACAGCTCTTTCTTGTAGTGGTGCTTCAAGTACTAGAAGTAAAGACCTCCCCCCCCCCTTCTCGCTCGGAAAAGTAGCGTCCCAAGGGTGGGCACAGGGGAGCACTCTCCAAATCGATGCGGAAGAAAAGGGGGCTGCAGCCAGAGGATTAAAATATTATTTATTGAGCGGTCCAAGCACCAGAACTAAACCTTTTTAACCCGCGTTCGGGAATTGCGTCCCTTTCTCTAACAGTGGTTCCTCCGCGTCTGCGTGCTACCTGTTTCATAAGCTGTCCCCCCCCGCCTGGATGACGTACGCGGGCCAAACTCGCGCAGTTAGTCAGAGGACCAAACCCTTGGCTGAGAACGCACCACCAATGAGTAAGCCTCCTAACTCTCGACTCCCCAAGTGAGCCTGGACTGGAGGGCCAGAGAAAAAGGGGGCATGCTGCAGAAAGAAATCAACAAAACACATTGTGCAACACATAACGAACTTAAAATGAGTACATAACAATTAAATCACGGCAATAAAAACCAATGTTGGGATAGACAAGGCTCTAACAACAAGATAGTAGGGAATTAAACACCGGCATGCGTCGAACTTCTATTGCTTCAGTACTGATATAACACCCGCTAGCATAACAAACTGCATACTTATGAACCCACAGAACAGGTCTACACTGACAGTAAGCGATATTAGATATCTGATCTGATTCAATATAGTAATCTATGGTATGTAATAGTACAGACTTCCTGTAACAACACAATGCTCAAAGTGATTAAGTGTAGAGATTAATTATCAATCCTAAAAGTTAATGAGTGAAGTTTTTCATTAAATTGGCATTTTATAGCATCTTTTGTGGATTTTGGATATTAAATACAACGATTCCAAAATGGTTAGCTTCAACCCCTTCTTTTGCAGATAGTTAAGACTTAATATCCATCTCTTAGTTGCATATATAGTAATAGTGCAGAGGAAGGGGGCAACAGACGGGGAATAGGGAGGGGAGGTGAACAAGGGGGGGGGGAGGGGGGAAGGAGGGAGGGGAGGGGCACGGGGGAGGGGAGGGGAGGGAAGAGGAAGACAAAGGATCGTGGGGAAGGAAGGAGGAAAGATAACAGAATCAATATATCAAAAAAGATGATAAAGCAATATATGAGAGAAACGAAGACAATAAAGACTATGTATAATAAAGCTGTTAAGTCTGGGAACTCAGGATAATTAAGCAAGAAAATGCTGTGAGTTACAGTCTAGATTTATGCACCCTGGTAGCCATAGAGCCCAAGGGATAAATCAGACACTCTCTTTGTTCAACATATGCATCCCCTATCCCCTCCCCTCAATGAGGCTCGTAGGTGTTCCACCGCCCACTGAAAGGAAAACCTGGGATGGACAGATGGGATTGTAAAAAGTGGCCTGCACTGGGTACCTTTCATATGGGTTGAAATAGGTTCTTACATGTCGTAATTCTCTCTTTTAATGACGAATCGTTCATCCCACATATGAAACGCCACCATTCGCACTGCAGTACATTACACAACAAAAATGGGTGATTGTTGTGGTCACAGGTCATGAATTGAGGATAAGATATGGATCTTTTTTCGATGTTAAGATTTGTATGTTTTATAGGATAGGCTACTTGCACATCTTGCAATTTCACAACCTGTTAGAAGCCTTTCACCTTATCAAATTTTTATGTATTATCAAGGTAAACAGAATTGGTAAGAGAAGAGACCTATATTCGCGAGGTCTTGCTTTCAAAACACCATCCTGGACGGTCTTGATGTAAATTATCTAGGTCCCTATACTAATCTTCAATACGTCCAGTGTTAGTTAGATAGCTCTGATGTTTTGTGCCTGTCGGAAAGGTAGAGTAATGAAATAAAGGTGCCTCTTCAGGGCTGGACATTGTGTACTTTTGCACAATTTTTGCGCTTCCTTGTGGTCTTATCAAGAGATGTGTTCTATCACAATGTACAATGAGAATCGTATTCCCTCTTTGCCCGACTCCTTGCACTATTATATATATGCAATAAGATGGATATTCACAGTCTTTATTGATTGCACAAGGACGTCCCTTGGGTTGAAGCTAACAAATTTTGGATCTTTATGTAATGGCAATAATCCACCCAAGCATGTTATATGCCTTCATGTAATGAAAACTCAATAATTAACTTCTGAGATGATTAAGTAATCTCTAATTAATCCTTTGAGCCATTGTTGTTACATGAATGTGTACATATACTACCAATATGATTTATTATTGAGAATCTAGAATTATTAACGATCTCTTACTGTAAGTGTTTACCGGTTCTGTGTTCTAGATATGCCCAGTTTTGTTATTCTAGCTGTATATTCAGTACTGAGAATAATACGGCTCATGCCTGTGTTTAACCTATATCTTGTTGAGAGCCTTCTACCCCCAACAGTGGTTTTATCCGTGATTTAATTTTTGGTATCATTTTTAAGTGTTATGTTTGCACAATGTGTGTGTTATTTTTAGTTCGCAGTATGCACTTTTCTGGCACCTCCGGTCCCAAGGCTCAACTTGGGGGCGGAGATCTCAGGGAGGATACTCAATTGGTGGTGTTCTCAGGCCAATGGGGGTGGTCTCTATGACTAACTAGCTGGAGTTTTCGGGTCACGTGACTTCAGTCGCCGAGGGCGTGGGGGACAGCTATGATTCGTGAAACAGGTATGACGCAGAAGAGGATACACTTCTTTGAGAAAGGGACGCAATTTACCGAACGCGTAATAAAAGTATAAACAGTTGTTATGTTCTTCTTGACATCCAATAAAATATATTTTTAATACTACTGGATGCAGCCCCCTTTCTTCCGCATCGATTTGGCAGTGCTCCGCCTGTGCCCCCCTTGGGACTACTTTTCTCTTTAAAGGGAAATAAAGCACAGCCATGACGTCACATTCTAAAAAAATAAATGAACCTAGTCACATTTTTATCCCAGCCAATCAGATGACATGGGAACCATTTCTCACTCAAATGTGATGTCACAGGCCATATAAAGCCTGTGCAGTCTCATTTGAAGGCAAGAAGCTGAAGGGTGAAGATCTCCTCCCCTATTGAATTACAATGGGCGTTACAGATGAAGATGAAGATTCAGAAGAAGAAGAAGAATGTAGACCCCAATTGGATTATAATTTATAGATGAAGATAAAGAAGAAAAGAAGAAGAAAAGGACTTTGGACTGTTCCAGAGGGCCGTAGATTTTGAGGATGGCTGCGTCTTTGCTCAAGAGCTTCCGGAGACCCCTGGAATCAGAGGGTAAAGACATCTAAAGGTAAGAAAAACCATTGAATGTATGTTATTTTAATTTTGCAGGTTTTCATTATTTTTTTTTTCCTTGCCCATTGATTGCCAATGTTTTATATATGGCCCTTTAGGGCTACACATAGTGTGATGCCCACACCATGTTGCAGTCTCTTTAATTCCCAATTTAAGACAGGAAACACTGTATTTCTTATATGGGATTTATTTACAGGGATTAAAGCCTATGATAATAGGCACACCATTCTTTTAAGTCAAACAAATCATAAAATAAAATACCTATTTCCGATAGGGAAAATAACTCAACTTTGCTTCAGCCCTTTCTAACCACAGCTGGCCAGCTATACTGGTTCCAAGCTTAAAACATGCCCTGGCATATGCAACAATGTATACAGCCTCTGCACACAATAATAAAGGGTCTCCCTTATCTGTTAGTCCAATGTAGCAAACGTCCACGCTTCAGCACGGTTTCCCCTCCTTTCTTTCCTTGGGCTGCGTCCATAGACACTGCAGCATTGTGCTGAGGAGTGCGGAGGTCCTCATTGGGCGAACTGCTCTCGTGACCGCTTTATCGCGCAAGAAATCAGTTATGAATGATTTCACGTGCATCGCGCGCCCGCTCCCGCTTCCAAGCGCACGTGCCCGCATGCTGTATAGACGCGATCACTGCCTTTAGGCAGTGTGATCACTCAGCATGCGGACGCGTCCACGTGGTCGTACCATGGACGCAGGTTTAGGGGAACTCGGCCCCACATGAGCTCAGAGAAACTCTCCTCTGTAGATCCACTGTCAAGGGTTGTGTCAGCCTTCCCTCTTTAGCTGGGGAGCACTTCCCTGTCCCCCTCTCTGGGACAGCAATCTCTCACTCTGTATCTCTCAGCATGTGTCTCTCACACATGGCAGCATGGCAGCATCTCTGTAGTCACTCCCTGACAATTCAAAACTCCATGAGCAATCAGGAGTTCAGCTTTTCTAATTAGGCATCAGCTGAACTAGCTACTTCTAAGGAGGATTAACTCTCGGTGAGCTGGAAAGCACACTTACTGCACTGTTTCAGTACCTAGAAATACCTGATGGTATCACAATACATACAGTGACAAGCAATCCATTTTTTTTTGGAAAATGCTTGCTTGTATTTTTTGTAAATGTTGTTTTGGTTGTTTGCTTTTATTTATTTTTACAATTTTTTTGTGTTTTTGATTATTAATTTTGGTATTTTTTTTGTGTTTTCTTCCTATGCTGGCCCTGTGACTTCTTCCTATGCTGGCCCTGTGACTTCTTCCTATGCTGGCCCTGTGACTTCTTCCTATGCTGGCCTTGTGACTTCTTCCTATGCTGGCCCTGTGACTTCTTCCTATGCTGGCCCTGTGACTTCTTCCTATGCTGGCCCTGTGGCTTCTTACTATGCTGGCCCTGTGACTCCTTCCTATGCTGGCCCTCTGACTTCTTCCTATGCTGGCCCTGTGACTTCTTCCTATGCTGGCCCTGTGACTTCTTACTATGCTGGCCCTGTGACTCCTTCCTATGCTGGCCCTGTGACTTCTTCCTATGCTGGCCTTGTGACTTCTTCCTGTGCTGGCCCTGTGACATCTTCCTGTGCTGGCCCTGTGACTTCTTCCTGTGCTGGCCCTGGGACTTCTTCCTCTGCTGGCCCTGTGACTTCTTCCTATGCTGGCCCTGTGACTTCTTCCTATGCTAGCCCTGTGACTTCTTCCTATGCTGGCCTTGTGACTTCTTCCTATGCTGGCCTTGTGACTTCTTCCTATGCTGGCCCTGTGACTTCTTCCTATGCTGGCCCTGTGAGGGCATTTACACGGAAGGGCCATGGTCTGCAGTATTCAGAATGATAGCAAAAGCAACTAGGCAACGGGAGAATTATCATCTCTTTGTCTTCTCCTGTTCCTCAGTCCATCTGCAGCAGTTTTCACTTCAATGATGCTTACTGTCCGGGGGTTGAGCATGAAAATGAGATGGAAAGGCTGCTCAGGAGACCTGGTACCCACCGTACAATTAAAACACTGCCCTCATTCAAAGATGTGGAGGACACACTCAGGTGGAGCGTCTTTGACAGATCCCCATATGACAGCGGAGCAACACGAAGCTTCCGTAATGTCCTGGAAGGTGAAATACTAATTTTGAATCTTTTTATGTGTTAGAATTAAACCATGTTTATGTAAATTATGCAGATATTTTCCCTTGAACATTTTGGAATATGTGGAAACTCACCAATTTCAATCAATGCTAAAAATGTCTGAATGTGTCATGGATTTTTTACTTCCATCTAATGTTTCTAAAAGAGAAGAAAACAAGCGCAAAAACTTTGAAAAAATAAAGTAAAGGATACGATAAAGTCCCGAAATGAGGATCTCTTTGATGGGTGCCGCTCCGGATGGCAAACGGGTCCGTTCTAAACCACTTGAGTCGTTGAGGAAAAAAGGGGATCCAAGTGCACACAATCTCATCAGAGTATATAGAGAAGGGGGAAAAAAGAACACACAATAGTGTAATACTGTATAATACAGTTAATTTAGAGAAGGTATTGCACTCACATTTTATGCAGTCAAACGGGCATTTCGGTTACTAAGTTTAACCACACTGATGTTGCGGGTTCTCTGTAGACAGGATACCTCCGATATTGCAGATTATCTCCAACGATAGGGTCCGCAGTGTAGTACAGGGTCACGGTTGACAGGATACTCCCAATGAGACAGATATAAACCAAGAAATAGTGTAATACTGTACAGATGAGTATCAGTAAAATAATAAGGCAGAGTATAAACTCACATTTTATGTGAAGTTATATAGGCGTGTGGTTGTTCAAAGTAACCAACTTATACAGGTGATACTGGAATGCACATAGAGATTTCAAAAGAAAAAAAAGAAATAAAGGGAAAGGACGCAGGAAAAAAGAAAATAAATTTAATATAATATATAAAACCAGTAAAGCAATAGGAAATCCTAGAGGAACTAAAGGAAGCAAATGAGTCCCAACTCCCAATAAACCCCAGCGATGGCCAACCACCAGGGGACATGGGGACACTTTTCGTCTTAGTAAACTTCTTTTGCTCATATTGCAAAGGACCTTTGGGACTTTATTTGGAGCATTTAATACCTCCTCCTATCCATGTCCCCTGGTGGTAATATCTGCCATATCGGAGGTATCCTGTCTACAGAGAACCCGCAATATCTAATGTTTCTACCAGCTCGTACTATACATTGATCAATCAGTTTATCCGTTGTATTCCTTTCCCTATATTACCTTCCTTAATAAACCTACTGACAGAAATAGGGAGAGCTGGGATCCAGTGACGGGGGTGGGATCAGTAAGTTTGGGACATGATACAAACTGGCTCTTGATGTTTCTGTGTTCTCTCTTTGCTCAGGTTTCATGAGGGCATCAGATGGGACGACATCAGCTACAACCATGCATAATCAAGTCCACGTGTACATCGGAGGGACCATGAGCCAAGTCCCAATATCTGCCAATGACCCAATGTTTGTCCTGCACCATTGTTACATTGACAAGTAAGTTTCTGCACAAATCAACTCAGCTGGTTAAACCCTTTGTAGATAATTTCTCCGGCTGTAGCTGGACGTGTAGAAATGTCCCTCAGCCAGATTTGCCTGAGGGAGGTACAATTGCTGCCATGAGGACAGGAAGAGGAAGAGGGTAAATATTAGAGGGGAAACCATGTTTCATAAAGAGAAGTGCTAGAACAAGTGGTCACTGCGCTGAAGCGGGAGGGTGACAGAGTTAGGGGAAATGTGAGGAGGTACAGAAAGAGTTGTGGATTTGTGGAATAACTTTCTAACAGAGGAGGTCGGGGCAAATTCAGTCAGGGAATGATAAACGTATTGTGATAGACATAAGGTTATTCTAAGTATGAAAGGAAGACAAAGGACGGAGATCTGAGGTTTTATACCAGGCAGGAAAATGGCAAATTAGGTGGATCACGTGGTTCTTTTCTGCTGTCAAATTCTATGTTTCTATGTTTGTTTAGGTGTATGAGTGAAGGTCAGGATTAGGAGCAAGTGAGGATGAAAGGCAGGAAGATAGTAGATTGCAAGCAGAGGTTTAGATGAGAATAGAGACAGTTCGAGTGAACAGCCGGTTATTTGAAGTTTAAAGAGTTTACATTAGGTAAAATAGTAGAGTAAGAGAGGGCATGTGTCTGGTTAAAGTATAGAGTGTTGGTTGGAGAGCAGGTTGGTAGAGACGGTAAGTGGAGAGCGAGTTGGTAGAAAACAGGCAGGTAGAGAGCGGGTTATTGGAGGGTAAATTGGTGGAGAGCAGGGAGATGGAACGTGGGAAAATGGTTGATAGGTTTGTGGAGAATAGGCTGGTGGAGAGAGGGTTGGTGGAGAGTTGATTAGTAGAGAATATTGTATTTATTTGGCACATATAGCAAGACAGATCTGTTATCTTTCCCTTTCTGTTACAGGATTTTTGAGTTATGGATAACCAAATATAATGGAAATCCTACTTCATATCCTAATAATGATCAGCCTGGACAAGGCCCCAAAGAGTGCTGCACCCCATACTTCCCATGTTTTTGGAACAAAGATCTCCTACGGAAGTCAACAGATCTTGGATACAAATATTCAATATATCAGAGAAGTTAAAAGAGCGACAAGTACAGCAGCCAGAGGAAGTACAGCAGCCAGAGAAAGTACAGCAGGGATACTAGAGTTTAAAGCTAATAAATTGGTCTGCTAGGGAGATTACAGCTATTGCACCAACCTGTAGCGACGTCTCATTTTCTTCTATCTCCTTTAACTTTTGGTGCTCACCTGCCTCCTGTTCCCACTTAATCCTGTGCTGGGAAGATAGCAGCGACACGCAGTCTCCAGTCTCGGCAGGCTATGCATTCTGGGTGCGACTTTGCTCTGCTCAGCGGTGACTGACAGTCCTGCTAATCATGCATTGTCCTAAAGAAGGGAGGCGTTAGCAAGAGATTTACCCTACAAAAAGCTTTGATCCCGCTCTGCATTTAATAAAGCTGCAAATATTCCTATTCATATCGGTTTTCTATAGAATTGACTTTCTGAACGCTCAGAAAAATAAAATATTTCACTCTGACTTATGTTATGTCTGCATTTGTGACTAAATATATTTCCTGAATGTTTAATGGTGCACATACAAGGACATGAGATGCACAATGTGTTTTCAGTTAAACATTCTGGGCCTTATTTACAAGCGCACATAGAATCACACGCGCTGAGTCCAGGCATACGATAGGTAACTTTAGTGAGGGTCCCTCCTGCTGCTCCAAATCCTCCCGCGATCAATGGGGCAATACTTGGAAAATGAAAACAAGAAGTAGCGCAACGAAGGGACGGGTAAGTATATACGTCATTTATATAGAGATCTAGCAAAATATATAAAACTCACATAAAGTATAAGGTACATCAGCACAGCCGCTTTAACATCATAACAAAACGCAGTGCCTGGCAGGTAATCTTCCAACCTCCTAGCAAGGAAAGTCCTGCAGACGCCAGCTCCTATCAGGGCAGCTGATCGGCAGCCAAATGAAGGCAACAGTGGTGACGTAGCAGTGGGAGGTTGAAACAGCCTCTACGCGTTTCGCATCATAATCTTCGTCAGGGGGTAGTTCATAAAACCCATCAGGCAGCCAGATAAAGGCAATCAAACTAATAACAATCAAGCAATGACATACTGTATAAATACATCAAACATATAATAAAGAAACACACAATTAAAAACAACAATTAATTATAAACAACAACCCTCAAAACAAAAAAATATAAAAAAAACACACAAAGCATACAACAGTATGAAAAGTAACAAACAAAAATTCTGGATAAAAATAGAGCACGTATTATTTAAGAAAGAGACCTAGCTCGACCATTTCATTTAAACCCAAAGGCGTTTTACTCTGACAAGTAAAAATCCCGAATTGTTCCCTTTGTTATAATTTAAGGTCACGATTACCACCTCTAGGGTCAACATACAGAAACCAATTCCAGACCCCTAAAGCATAAACGATCAGGAAACCCATCATGTTTATAACAACATGTTGTACTAGCCCGTGTCGTTTTCTACCCTAACTAATATGACGGGTGGCATTTACTTGTTCACCCATGCGGGTCTTTAGGGCTCTTATAGTTTTCCCAATATATTGTAATCTGCATGAGCATTTAATAACATAAACGACAAAGCTAGATCGGCAATTAATGACACTAGAAATGCTGTAATCTTTACCCGAGGTGGGTGCTGTCACCACCTTATCATGCGCCATATATTTACACATGACACAATCCCACATATACAATTACCCACTGGTCTTGAAAGAAATCCAATCAGCTGATTTTGGGTTCTAGACATTTTACGGGCACTAGGGGACAACATATTCTTAAGGGTTTGGGTTTTCCTAACGATCACTTGGGGTTTGTCCATCAGGTTCCCCCTAAGACCTGGGTCCATCTGGAGCAAACCCCAATTTTAATTGATGATCCCCTTATTATGAGAATCCTGTCCACAGGAATTGCTAATGAACATAGGTTACATAGTTACATAGTAGATAAGGTAGAAAAAAGACATGCGTCCATCAAGCTCAACCTATATTATATTTAGACAATAGATACTGTATCCTATATCCGTACTTACAGTATATTAATCCAGGGAAGGCAAACAAAAAAATCCAATGATATCTCATAAGGGGAAAAATACATTCCTTCCTGACTCCAATAATTGGAAATCAGATTACTCCCTGGATCAACATCCTTCCCATGTTTACTTATTTGGAATATCCATGTTAGCACACAATACCCCCCTGCCCCACAACAAACACACACACACACACACATAGACACAATACCCCTACTTCCTCACAATACATACACACACACACAATCCCTCCTCCCCCACAATATACACACACAATACCTCCCTGCCCCATAATACACACACACATCCAATACCCTCTTTGCCCACAATACACAGATACACACAATACCCCCTTCCCCACAATAGCACCACTGTAACTGCAGTCATCTCTCCTGCTGACAGTAAGGCCTGGTAAGTTATGGGCATGCCAGCAGTAATTATGGAGGTTTGCCCTCACACCCTGGTGAGGTGCCCTATGTATGGATGGGAGTGGTCACAGGCTCTGACTCCCTGGTTGGTGATGTCAGAGTTGTGTCAGCCCCCAGAGGATACATAAGGCACAGCACTGAGCAAAAGTTAGTTCTTTCTAGTCTAGAAGTTGTCAGAGGAAGATCAGAGATAGGGCATTATAAGGACTATGAGACTGTGACCAGGGACCTGGCACAGGTGCAGTATCCCTGCGGGGATAGGGAATCCCCAAATTAGGAGGACACACCTTTCAAAGGGAAGTACGGTGAACAATGGAGGGCTGAATACACCCCATTGTGGAGGGCAGCTGGCCCACCGTACAAATAAAGCATGTCCCTGATTAACAACACTCTCGTGTGCAAGTGTGGAGTTATTGCACGGAGAGGGGCACCACAGAGGAGTTCCTCGCCAGGACCATCCCCGAGTGACCGAAGGGACCCTAATGAGGGGGAGGCGCTGCACTGGATCTAGGTAGGACTCATCACACTACCTCAGCTGCCTGTCTGAGTTGGCGCATCCCCATACACCATCATGCGGTAGACTCAGGAGTCCTGTAGCCAACAGGTGCACCACCAGACACTACACCGTAATGGGGACTGGTTAGACCACAGGGGCCAATCTAAGATTGGGGGGGTCAGGCCGGTTCACAAAAAACGTTACACATACAATCTTACACAATTACACGGGATAAAAAACTTACTGGGAAGGGCAAACAAAATACAAAGTCCACTGAACGAAACAAAGTCTCTGAGGCACCCCTGCACTTGTGCAAGTGGGTGCACAAAATGATTTGTGTCCGTTCTTGGCTAGGGGCGCAACTTGCCACCCCTATATCTTTGCAGGAAGGAAAACGTTTGTTCAATCCTTGCAGATATCGTTTGGGAATTGCCAGCTCTAACGAAATCCAGTAAAGGGAGACGATCCTTGGCCACGTCGAAATTAACCCCTTACACTCTGGACTGCAGACACTGGAACTTCATGCGCTTGTGTACTATCCAACACACGTGTCATCATTTATAATCATGTGACTAATTAGTTTGCCTATTTAAACGATAGAAGGAGGCACTTACCTTCCACGGTGAAATTGATGCGGCACCAGATAGCGCTTTTCTGTTGTTTTGTGCGAGGAGGAGGAGGGAGATTATGTTGGAGAGGAGAGAGAGGAGAGAGAGGAGAGAGAGGAGAGAGAGGAGAGAGAGGAGAGAGAGGAGAGAGAGGAGAGAGAGGAGAGAGAGGGAGATCCGTGTTGTGAGACGCATAGCACCCCGCAATTTTAGGCAAAGAACCTCCCTAGAGGGCTTGACTGAGGACGAGGTTATCAGCTGCTACAGATTGAGCTCAGCGGCTATCTTGGAACTGTATGAAGTTTTAAGAGAAGATTTAGAGCCGACAGGAATCATGCAGTGCATGGCCTTGTTAAAATGCTGAGCTCCTTACATTTTCTTGCTTCGGGCTCATTTCAGACAACTGTGGGCATAGTAGGCGGGGTTTCGCAGTCGGCATTCTCGTGGACCTTTAGCCAGTTTCTACAGTATGTGCACTGACTCGACGAGCTAGTGATTATATACATTTTCCTAGCGAGCAGATAGAGTGACAGGCACTGAAGACTGCATTTTATAATGTAGCTGGGCTACCCAATGTGATGGGTGCTATAGATTGCACACATGTTGCGCTGACCCCGCTACGTAAAGAGGAGAGGGATTTTAGGAACAGGAAACATTACCACTCGCTCAATGTGCAGGTCGTATGTGACGCATACATGAAAATTCCGAGTGTGGTAGCCCACTTCCCAGGTGCCTGCCACGATTCACATATTCTCAAGAACTCATTAGTGTTCCGTAAATTTGAAGTGGGGGATTTCGAGGATGGTTGGCTATTGGGTCAGTCAATGTTACAGAAACTGCACTTTCAACTACATTTAATGTAAAGTTTAATGTTTCATTATGTGTTGCTAATATTGTAAGTAACCACAAATACTTCACTTTTGTGAATTTCTATATCTAATCCATGTCATGCCGCGTCATCTTAGATAAGGAGGATTTCATTGTTAGGGCATGTGTTGTATATTATTCACTGTCGTATTATGAAATGGCAATACACAATGTTTTGAATATTGTTACATATTTTAACCTTTTTGTCATTATAGGCGACTCAGGATATGGAAGCCGACCTTGGCTTCTGACCCCACTGGGTAATACTCAAACCCCTGTAGAGGAACGATATAATGCTGCACACATATCCACACGCTCGGTGATCGAGAGGACATTTGGAGTGTTGAAAAGTTGTTTTAGGTGTCTTGATAGATCTGGTGGTGCGCTCCAGGATTCGCCAGCGAAGGTTGGTGACATAGTGATTTGTTGTTGCATTCTGCACAACATTGCCCTACGTCACAATCTTCAAGGCAATATTCGTGATGATTTATAGGAGAATCCTCTCGTGCCTCTTGCAGGGGTTAGGGACCATACAGCCAGTGGGGTGGACACTCGCAGGACGTTAATAGCGAATTTTTTCACATGTAAATTTTTCAAATACATATAATCTAATCTGTAATCATCTCATTATGTGTGTTACATTGCATTGTGTGTATGTAATCTTAGGATACTGCTCTCTCCAAAGAACTGCACATTTTATAGTGAATGATCAGAACTTCGTCTGGCTACGGTATGTGAATTTTTCACACCTTTATTCTTGTATTAATCATGTTTGAAACCAACTATACAATGTGTGCATCGTTAAATGCAGAATGTTGTGTATTAAGTTAAGAGATAATGCTGTATTGAGTACTCTGCATAGTGTTATCTTACAACTGAACAACTGTAAATGATTATATCTCTTTTATGGGTCATACTTTCAACATCATGATAAACTTAGAAAGAATTAATGGTGTTCTTAAATATTTAGACAATTGTTATGCTTCACATTCCTTACTTAATATTATTATTGTCACGTATGTAACTATAACTACATACATAATTGGAGTGTCTGCATGACTATAAGCAGATGAGATGTTGATATCTTCTATCATTAACCTGGCATGTATCCCTATCATAAGTAATATTTGTAATTTAAATCCACACATTTCTATATTAATCTTTCATGTTAATGTTTCGTACAATTAGTCATATAGAACTTTTAACAATACATTCTTTTAACTAGAAGTACATGTGTGTTTCTTCAGGCGACAAATTAAAAAATTGATTGTATTATTTGAGTGATGTCAGTGTAATCAGCGTCACATTGTTAAAAATGGAGAACTAAGACAAGATGTAATGTCAAAGTTTATTGTAATGTTTACACACATTTCAACTTAGTCTCAAATACCCTAACATCTATATTCATTATTTGAAGAAAATTCTATAATCTATGATTAGCAACGATATATAAAAGTGTGCATGTTCAGTTTGAAGTATCATAGCATGAGTGGCCATGATGGGAAAGCTCTCAGTTGCATTCACATTATCTTCAGTCTTGAACGGAGCTGTGAACATCTGTTAAAAAGGAGATATATAATATTAATAATAAAGTTATTGGTTACATACAAACTTAATGATGCATCTAAACACACGGTTTATATACTGTACCTATGTACTACACGTGAAGCATTTAGTTAACAACATTTAGGCTAAAAAAAACAAAAAAATGCCTACTGCATCAAAACAATATATTTAGGTCAATAAACATTATTAACCATATTGGCACACATATATATATATATCAACCACGTTACATTATAGTTATGCTCAAAAGGAAAAAAGAGGAGAGAGCGCACGCCCATAGCGTATAAAAGTATTTAATGAGGGGGAGGGGGGAGAGAGGGGGGTAAAAAACGCACTTACAAAAATGCAATAAAATCAAGCATATGTGATATATAATAATCACCACCATCCGGTTTTTCTCTAGACTCTTGGGGCAGTCCCAGGCTCCGTTGGTATGGGAGCAACGTCACAGCAGATTCCCAGGACTGGTAGCACCATCCGGTTAGACTGTAGACTTTTGGGGCCGTCCCAGGCTCCGTTGGCAGTGGAGCAGAGTCCCAGCAAATTCACAAGGCAGGTGTGCTGTATAATGGTCCAAGAAAGAGGTCCCGTAATAGTGGTGCCTATAGCACTCGCGCCTGGATCAATACGCTCCAGCGCTTCGTGTAGACTCCAATGTCTTGTGCGTCTGACGTCACGACGCTCCCTGACGCGTTTCGTCAGTCACGGCTAACTTTCTCAAAGGGATAACATGAGAGGGGGAGGTCCGGTATTATATATACACAACCTCATGATGGTAATTAAAGGAAGTCACCTCCCCTACTCAGCTGCAATCGTTTTTTATGCTACTACACACTTATACACACCCATTTAGACATAATACAGTTAATTAACCCTTAAAAGGATTGGAGGAGATGGTTGGAAGAAGAGCAAAAATCTTTTTAAAAAATACACTCTAATGTTCATTAAGACAGAAAAGATCCGAGAAAATCCTAAAGGGATCATACCAAAATGGAAGTAAAGAATAAAAAATATAATATATAATATAATAAAAATAATAATAATAATAATGATAATAATAATAATTAAAGCATTCAGCCTGCATGTGCTTCAAAACCTGATTGACCAATAGTATATAAATTTATATAAGGGATATGTTGTAATTATCCACAGGGTGCATCAGTTAATTAATACTTGAGCACACCTAGTATATAGAAGGAATGACTCACATACAGGCTAATACTATACATGTATATTTAAAAACTACAAAACAAGAGATACATAACATCATATATATTATATAAATAAAATGCAATAGTGTGTACATATATAATCAAGTACAATTATATTACCCTTAACAGGTGTGTAGATATTTTAAAATTGAATATAGACAATATCTCATTTGATCCTATCAGGAAAAAACTGATCAGATTAGGGATATTTTGAACCATCAGTCTGGAGTCTGTATGCCACAAACAAAGCCAGGACCCGGGGAACTAATTTGTTTGTGAGAGCATATTGTGATTAATTATATTGTTAAATTATGTGAAAAAAGAATATTATTATAATAACACATATAAAAAGATATGTGTATAAAAAAAATATACAGTGTATGTGTAAAAGAAAACTTTACCATTTATCTCATTCGCCAATGATTACTACCCGGGCCCTAAATGGCCAAACTAAATTAAGTGCCTATTCAAGTGAATATTAATTTTAATTCTAATTTTATTTTAATTTAAATATATATGAAGGCTATATAATAGTGTAATAGTGTATGTGAAGATAGATACCTAATACCATATATAAAATATTAAACCCTAGGATGATTTTATTTCTAATAAAACCACATAAACGTGCAAATAAAAATTCATAAATACATCCATTATTCAGACGGGAGGAAGATAGAATGGGGGTGGGGGGAAGAGTGGGGAGTGGGGGGGGGGTGGAGTGGAGGGAATGAAGGGGGGGGAGGGGAGGTAAATCTCTGGAGGAGATCCATACAAAAGATGGACTGAGAAGCAGAGGAGGAGAACAGGAAGAGACATCCACGGAGTGACTAGACTAAAGTACTGACATCCAAACATTCGTTAAGTCCCCCAGGATTAAGCGTGCCCAATTGGTGAATCCAAAAGGTTTCGCGCCTACAGAGTGTCTTGAATCGGTCGCCTCCTAGAACACAAGGAGAGATGGTCTCTATTCCCATAATTTGCATAGTTTTGGGATTTTGTTGGTGAAATAGTTTAAAGTGTCGAGAGACACTATGATTATTGAGACCCTTAATAACATTTCTCCTGTGTTCCAGGAAGCGCGTTCCCAATGTTCTCGTGGTGCGTCCAACGTATTTTAGACTGCACCCGCACTGTATAAGGTACACAACGTAAGTGCTAAGACAAGTGATAGAGCTACTGATGGCATAGGTGATGCCCCTACTTGAAGAACAGACATGAGTATTATTCAAAAGATGCCTGCATGTAATGCATCGACTGCGGGTACCTATATCATAGTAGTTGTGTCCGACAATTGTCTGTCTGTCTTTTGACATTTCCATTCGCAGACATACGCATACCGGATTCATGAACTGACCAACAGCCACCCCTGTTTCCGCCAGATGGTGGGTTTCGAATAAAAGAAGCATTGGTTGATAAAGTGCGGCAGATCAAATTTTTCCAGACCTAGGGTGCGGGATTGATTTGATAATAATGGTAGTTATCCTAAGATATTGATAGATCTGTGAGACCGTAGCTTTTTTGTTCCTTTCATTTTCAATGGCGCTATATATTAGCTTGGCGTAAGAAAACGGAGGCTTATATATATATATATATTATATATATATAATATATATTATATATATATAAAAAGACAGACAAAAAACAGGCGCACTCATAGCGTATAAAAGTATAACAAAATATTTATGGAGTAGATGATATAAAAAACACACTCACAAACAAAACGGAATATAAAGTAGTTATGAGTACAACTCAATCACTAGCCAGAAGCAGGAACCAGGTAACCAGGTGACTCCGGTGAAATCGTCCGGTGTGGATGGATTGCAGCAACCTCAGTAGTATACTCCGTGTATCGGAGAAGGTAAGGGACGCCGCCCTCATCCAAATCCAGCGTCACCGCAGTGAATTCTCGGATCCAGATCCCGCGAGAAATCGATGACGTCACAGGATACGAATGGTACCAGTCCCCACAAAAATAGCAAGGAACCGGCTGGGATCAGTTTATAACACAATATAAACAGTCCCGTAAATATAGTAGTGAGTAGTAAGTACTAAAACTGGACAATATCACGTCCGCAAGGCACTCCCTACGTGTTTCATCTCGAAAGACTTTGTCTTTCCTGACTTCGATCCCGACAAAGTCTTTCGAGATGAAACGTGTAGGAAGTGCCAGTGGTTCAGCCAGTGCCGGGGGTTGGGACAGTGGTTTAGCCAGTGCCGAGGGTTGTGCCAGTGGTTCAGTCAGTGGCGGGGGTTGGGACAGTGGTTGAGCCAATGCCGGGGGTTGTGCCAGTGGTTGAGCCAGTGCCGGGGGTTGGGACAGTGTTTGAGCCACTGCCAATGGTTGGGCCAGTGCCAGTGCTAGGATTTGGGCCAGGGGAAGAGCCTGGGACATAGGATCCTGCGCAATAGGATCCTGCTGTAGCATTGGCTGCATCTCTGGCTCTCTTTGCGTCTCTGGCTCTCTTTGCGTCTCTGGCTCTCTTTGTGTCTCTGGCTCTCTTTGCGTCTCTGGCTCTCTTTGCGTCTCTGGCTCTCTTTGGCTCTCTGGCTCGCTTTGGCTCTCTGGCTCGCTTTGGCTCTCTGGCTCGCTTTGGCTCTCTGGCTCTCTTTGCCTCTCTGGCTCTGATATTAGATCAATATCTGATAATTGCTCCAGATCGGATAGTATGTGTATATCCGATTGTGCGTGTGGCTCGCTTTGTGGCTGTATTTGTGCCTGTGGCAGGGGCTGTGCCTGGACATGTGCCACAAGTTGACCCATACATGTAGCTATGACAGAGAGGCTATTTGCCATGTTGTCCAGTGTCTCCTGTTGTTTTGTCATAATGTGGCTCATATTTTTCATTTCATTATATATTTTCTCATTTGTTTGAGCCTGACTGTGTGCCCGATCTTGCTGGTTTTTGATAAACCTGGCCTCTAGGCTGGTTAAACTTGATAATGCTTCAGCACAAACCTGGTCTCCATGGCCCGCTTGGATCTCCCCATTGTCATCACTTTCGGGATTTTGTTGGGTATCCTGTAATCCAAGAAAATCAGGTCCTGAATCATCTGCATCTGGGACAGTAATATGTGTGGGATCTACTGTCATCTCATCCTCACTTCTGACACGTTGTTGTGGTGATGCAGACACATCAGAATCCCTGTCCTCAGCAATCACAACATAATAAATAAGAACATTTTAAAATCAACATAATGACTAAGTAATGTTGTGCTCCTCTTTATTTGCCTGAACATACTACTGCTGCGGCTCATCTGAGTCTAACACATCGCCGTTTTTTCCCTGGCTTTTTCCTGAAATGCGACGCACTTCACCTGGAGCATGGCGCATTCATTTTGCGTTCTCAGCCACGGGTCATGTGCGGTTGACGCGCGGTTGATGCGTTTATTGAGAATGGTTCGGATTTAATTGGTTGCAATTCTTCGCGTGTCCGCCAATTGGCAGATATTCATGAATTGTAATGCGCATGCGCTTCAGTAATGTGTCGACTTGCTGGTGTTTCGTTTAAAAAAGATACCACAGTGTACTATTGTAACTTGGCCTTGAGACTGAAGGAAGAGGTTGCAAAAATGTATCAATTTAGGCTTTTCATATTAAAGAAAGACAAAGACCAGTTTCGGTTACACTATTCTCCAGAGACCCGCCGCCCGCCATGAGTGTTCAAGTGCAGCCCGCTTTCCAAAAACCCGACAGAAGTTACGCGTATTTGATATGGGCCGCGATTAATGCAACAGATTATAAGATGGCAACAGTTGTTCAAATTTATCAGTATTTTATCAAATACTATGACTTTTACAAATTTTCACCAGCTCCTCATACGTGGAAGCGTGCAATAAGGAAAAGGTTATGTAGCGATCCCTGTTTTTATCGTATTGAGTCCCAATTTGTTGGACGGTATTGGTGTGTATCACCGGCTTTTTCCTGTATTTATGATCATGCAGATGGCAAAAGGCGAAGGGTCGTGTTAAAACCAACTAAGAAACGACAATCGCCGCCAAGCAATGCACCAGCACCGGTTTCCAATAACGGTCCCACCGTTAGTGACAACCCAGAGCCTGAGCCGGATTTCGCGTGCAGTTTCGATCAAGCTTGCATGTACCTAAGCAATTTCCAGCCTCATCAGCTGACTACAGGTGGACTAGTCCCGCTGCAAACTAACAATGTGGATGATCAAGAACACTGGACTGGCAGTGGACCGGCGCCGGCGCCAGCTGAATGGGAAATTCTATGGTGAGTATTGTTGCCGTATTATTTTCTGTGTTTTTTTTATTTTGAGAATACAGTATCAATATCGGTACGATTCCAAAGTCAAGCGATTCTCCTGTAAGCAATATCATTGGCTGAGCGGCTTCTACAGTACTGTACTGCAGATACTGAACAATTGGTGGAACGCTAGGCGCATGCGCATGTGAACAGGAGAAAATTATTGGTGGGGCTGGCTGGGATCTTCTTTAGGGGACTGACCATTACAGTAAAACTTTTCTTTTTGTTTTTCCTCAGAAAATAAAACGGCTAATGGAGGGATTTCGATGGATAATATCGCTGCACATTGCTGAATCGGATTTAAAAACCCACGTACCAGAGTCAACAGTTTAGTGGCCGTTGTTATTGATTAGGATAGAATACTGTACCTGAAACAGTATGCTGATGTTTTCCGGCCATACAGTATACAATACTTTTTTTATAAACAGTATACTGTGTAATAAACCCGAAAAAATAAAAACTATGCATTTATTCTACATGTATTACAGTACTGTACATACTGTACAGTGTGTGTCTTCTATACAGTGCCAGTACATACAGTACAGTACTGTATGTGTCTTCTATTTTTTTTAATACTCTTGTACTGAGCATGCCTACAGTATACAGTACAGTGTGCCTGGACAGTAGTGTACATTCTAGAAACACTGTATTTTGTTACAGTAGCAAAGGAGCCAATGGAACAATGTAAAACAAATCAATGTTCTTTTATTGGTGGAGTAAGTACAAAAACATTTATTTACAAATACTGTACAATGTAGAAACATTTTAAGTGCCCAGCAATTCAAAACATCAACAGGTGTATGGTTTACTGCTACAGTAGTGAAAACATTTATGTATATGTAAGGATGTGTTAGGAATGTGTGCATATATATATGGGTTCCGCGCTGTTATTAATGCAGGGAGCCACCATACTGTGTTAATTGCAAGTAAGGTCACTGTGTCAGAGCAAGGTTGCGCATGCGCGAGGGAAGCGCGCGAACGCCAACCAATAAGGATGGACTTTGGGGTTGAACCTAAACCCTGTGAACCGTGGCGAAGTCAGCTGAGGCTGGGAACCAATAGGGTGCTTGAATTCTGGAGAGGAGAGAGACAGGAAGCGTGTGGGAGGACACACGCTAGAGGGTGTTGAAGGAGAAGGTGGCGGAACCTCGTGTGTGCGAGCGGAGGGTCAGTGACCCTTCCGCTTAGGACAGAGACATTCCCCAGCCCCAAGGAGTATTACCCCTGTCACCGTAGGGTGCTGCTTTTGTAGGGACGGCCGTAGTACTTAGGGAAGGCCCCCGTTAGTGCTGGTTCAACGGCAGGAGTTGCGGACGCCATCTTGGTCTGGAAACAGACCGCCAAGCAGAGTGTCAGCTAAAGGTCTGGAGCGACATCACGGACCCTTTTTGAAGAGGTGTGGTCACCGCAGTGTGTTCATCAAGTGCACCTACACCGGTCACCAGGCGCTGATCCCGCCTCCCACTAACTAATTGGGGCATTAGCGTGCTAGCAGACTGTTCACTGTAAATACTGGTCACAAGGACATACTCCTTTGGAGAGTGGCAGAGCCACCTATGTACAGGACAATATCCCTTTTAAGGTGTGGCCGAGCCACAGTATGAGAGACTATGATTATAGAGTATAAGAGTTCCATGCATGTTGTATATATATTCTGCTTTATCATATTCGTTAGAGAAATAATAAAAAGGTTGCTTGTTGCACAAATATAGTTTGGGATGTTTTCTTACTCAGGGTAGATCTTCTACAATGGGGATCCTGGGTAAGTGGAGGCGCTGCACCATGTTAAGAGCGGGTAAGACCCCAGGCTCCCCAACAGCGGAGGCTTAGAGCTCCTGGAGCCACAGGTAAAACACAGCATCAGTAGTTCCTTTGTTCAGGGGTTCAGAAAAAGGGCTACATATAAATAGTAAAAACATTTACAGTCAGTCAGTATGGTTTACAGTCACATGTTTTAAAAACAAATTCTTTATTAATAAAATATACAAAACGCAACATCTCCTTTATTAAAGTCAAAACATATACAGTGGGATGGTGTGCAAAACAGTCTGCACCAGTACAGTCCTCGAGGGCAGCAGACAGGCCCGGTTTTCAGGACAACCTTGAAAACCGTGCCTGTTTGCGGCCCTCAGGGACTGGAATTGTGCAGGTCCTGTGTGTGTGTACAGCAAGTTAAAACATTTCTGTATAAATACAAGTTAAAAACACACACAACAACATCTCCTTTATTTAAGTACAGCAGGTCAAAGACATGTACAATACAGTTCAGCACAACAGTATGGTCTTACCTGTGATTAAAAAAATCTTTATTCATAAAATACAGTATACAAAACGCAACATCTCCTTTATTAAAGAAACATACAGTATACAGTACAGTGGGATGGTGTGCAAAACGGTCAGTAAGGCCTGCACCCCTACAGTCCTCGAGGGCAGCAGACAGGCCTGGTTTTCAGGACACCCTTGGATGCTGACTTAAAATGGCTGCTTAGATCCCAGTGCTGTTATGTCAGACCCCCCTCCCCCTCCTTGCATCATATTATCACTTTGTCACCGGGTAACCTATGACCAAATTGGGGCACCCCACTATGAGGCACAGCTGTGGTCTCGGAGCAAAGTACAATCGGTAATTGTGATGCTCACAGAATTTTGTAACATCGTTTAAAGCTGATTTGATGTGATAAGTTATATATATTATGTAATACATTTTTATGAAATACAGTACCGACACACTTTCCTTTTCATCCTCCAGTCTTTCTATTCCATGTCTCTAAATTCCCAGGAAAGAATCTCGGGAAGTCTGAATAACTTGTGCGTATTAAGGAAGAATTGCCACATTAAGGAGTACAAAATCAGTAATATTTCAAAATGTGTATGACTTCCTCCAAGTGAATGAGAAAATTATAAACTGGTGAGGCTGCCATTTCACGAGAGCAGCTGTCTTTTAGTGAGAGAGACTGTCCTACAATAAATAAAACTGCTGACCCATGGGTGAGACAGTATTCTAGTGGGTAAGATTGTCCTCTAATGAATGAAACAGCCTTCCGGTGAGTGAGACTGCCCTCCAGTGAGTAAGATTGCTCTCCCATGAGTGAGACTGCCTTCCAATGAGTGATTCTTTCTCCAGTGTCTTTTAGTGAGGGAGACGGCGCTTCATTCATTGGACTGCCATCCCAGGAGTGAGATTATTTTGCATTGAGAATCTCTGCTCTCCATTGAGTATGATTACCCTTCAGTTAGTGAGTATCCTCCAATGAAACTGCCTTGCAATAAATTAAAGCTGCCTTTCAGTGAGTACGGCTACCCAATAATGAGTGTGTCTGCCATTCAACGAATAAGACAGACTTCCAGTGAGTGACACTGCATGCCAATGAGTGACACCACACGCCAATAAGTGACATTGCACTCAAAAGAGTGACACTGCCCTTCAATAAGTGACACTGCCCTCCAACAAGTGACACTGCCCTCCAATGAGTGGCACTGCCCTCCAATGAGTGGCTCGGCCCTCCAATGAGTGGCACGGCCCTCAAATGAGTGGCACGGCCCTCCAATGAGTGACACTGCCCTCCAATGAGTGACTGTGGCGGTGGAGGGGTAACCAGGGCAATAATAAAAGTATTATGCCCACCTTGTTACCCCTAAACCCGTTTGGGGACGAAGGGGTTAACTGTATGGTCACCATAATGCAATCTTTTCCCTATCTATCACCTGTAATTATCCCTAGATCATATTGTGAAAATGGAGTGTCAGTTCTTCAGCTCAGTAACCAGCTGCAGTCCTGTTAATGTATACTGCATGCCGGCTATTAATCATGGACCACATCACAGAGCAAATTCAATTAAGTGGCTAACTTGTGTTAGGAGGGAGCAAGCACTCTTATTTTTGAAAGGCAGCTAGCTAGGAAGTAATCATACACATACATGTTGTTCTAATAACCCCAATTTATATAGACATCATATATGAAAATAAACTGTGTTTAAGGTGCTTTTAAAATATGAAGACAGGAACCCGTTCCTGTCAGCTCAGCTGTTAATTCATTAACATGTGCATATGTTTAGGATAAATGAGTTGAAAGCCTCAGCAATCCTGAAGTGTTAGGGTGGGCAAGATACAGTAAAGTACCCTTGAAAGCGTTACTTTTTCACTTTGGCTGGAATCACTTCACTCAACCTAGTGATTTGGACAGCACTGGTTAAGCAGTCTCCGAAACACAGACCAATACGAGCTCGGGAAGAAAGGTGTCAGACAACAGGGCTGCTGTTTCCATACTTCAAAGTTTTATTCAGTTGTGCCCCGACATTTATACAGAAAACCAAGGGCATGTTAATACATAACATATCATGTTTAACAATGTGAGAAATAATAAGTTTCTGTAGAGGTTATGTATCTGTGTCTTTGGACAAAGCATTAGTAAATCATTACATCTTGCTTGTGTTTGGTCGGCAGTTTCTACTTCTACATTACAAAGAGAAATACAGGGAACGTTTTATCAAGAGCATGCAACTGTCTTGTTTGGGACATTTTACAGCTCTTGTTATTGTATGAAAGACAAACTGAGAACAACAGAAGTAAATAAAGATTACAACTAGCATAGTGAGTTAATTCTCTCAGTACTGGTACAGCTCATATAAGAAGGATAAAGCTAGCAGATTATATTAACCCTTTCAATCCCTGAGACGTGTAGAGCTGACATATAATTTTAACGATAAAAAAGAAGAAAAAAAGGGCGCAAGACCCATAGTGCAAAATGTAATATTTAATGCTATAAAAACACAGTTAAAAACACTTACATGACGTAAGTTGGTTACGGGCACATCTAGAAAGGTCACTCCGAAGTTTCAGCCAGCTGGGAGAGCCTCAGTGTCCATCTTCTTGTGGGAGAAAGCCTCAGCTCCAGACACCCTCCTCCCGGGTTTGGCGCTGCTCCACTCCTACTTCCGCTTCCGCGTCACACTTTGGCATACTCCCTCTACCAGAACGCTGCCTGTCCACTACATGCCTTATTACAGGGCTTTCTTGTGAGTGTTCACTGCCCACCGCTGCTGCGGACCTTGTATATTCAATACACCATCATTTTGAATCTTTGAATGGTTTCTGCTACTTTTATTACCATTTGTACTGGTTAATGTGGGCAGATTTGTCTTTGAGCAAGTTTTACTCTATGAATTTTCAACGGGAGTGATTTCTTTATCTTTTTCTGCTTTGTTATATACACCAGCATTTCAGTGAGTCACGGGTCCTGCTGATCCGCTTTCTCCACAGAGTTGCACTATTTTTGTATGTTATGTTTTCTATGTATCCACTGGTGAGTCGCGCTCCCTGACTTCTCCCATCTACAAACACACCCCAAGGATCAACTAGGAAGATCCGGTGAAGGTTGAGCTGCAGTTTATCACTGTTTGTATAGAGTTTACTTTACTTATTTTAAGTGTATTATTGCAATGTAGCATTTTGACCCAGACATCTGTGGAAGCGCCTGGTGAATCTCGGTTTCTACTCGTATTCAGTAAGCTTCGATAAGTGGCCGATAACGGCCTGTATCGCCGCAAAATCTTATGACCCAAAGAAAATCGCCGATTGAGCAGCGATCAGCCGCTTATCAACCATTTTCGGAAGGATCATAAACTCGCGCGATTCTAGTACCCGCGAGTTGGCTGTCGCCGCCTATCGCAGCCCTAAAAGGAGGTCTTCTCCCCAAATCCAATTCACCTCAAAATTTAGGTAAATTGGTGGGGGGATGGCCTCGATGAGCTGCGATATGTCGGGATTTAGAAAAAATCAGGCCCTTTTCCTGCCTCGGATTGATGCTGGGGGTCTCCGGAGCTGATAGCCATTAATACCAGCACCGGAGGCCCCCGGCATGCATCCGATGCAGGAAAAATGCATTTACAGCAACTTCATTACCTTAGCGGCTAACCGCTAAGGCAGTGGTTCCCAAACGTTTTCGGTTCAAGGCTCCCCAAGGCGATCAGGATTTTTTCAAGGTTCCCCAAGACGATCAGGATTTTTCCGCGGCGCCCAAAGTAAAAACAAAGTTGTATATACATACCTAACAGTTGCAGTGCGCAGTTGGTGTCTCTCTCAGGCACACACTCTCTCAGACACACACTCTCTCTCTCAGACACACTCTCTCTCTCTTACTCTCTCAGACACACTCTCTCTCTCTTACTCTCTCAGACACACTCTCTCTCTCTCACTCTCTCAGACACACACTCTCACTCTCTCAGACACACACACTCACTCTCTCAGACACACACTCTCTCACTCTCTCAGACACACTCTCTCAGACACACTCTCTCTCACTCTCTCTCACACACTCACTCTCTCACACATACTCTCTCTCACTCTCTCTTTCTCACTCTCTCACACACACTCTCACACACTCTCACTCTCTCAGACACACTCTCACTCTCTCAGACACACTCTCACTCTCAGACACACTCTCTCACTCTCTCAGACACACTCTCTCACTCTCTCAGACACACTCTCTCTCACTCTCTCAGACACACTCTCTCTTACTCTCTCAGACACACTCTCTCTCACTCTCTCAGACACACTATCTCTCAATCTCTCAGACACACTCTCTCAATCTCTCTCAGACACACTCTCTCAATCTCTCTCAGACACACACTCTTTCACTCTCACTCTCTCAGACACACTCTCTCAGACTCTCTCTGTCAGGGTTCTGCTCGCCACAAACCAGGGTCGGACCGCGAGGCTGAGGTGGGGTTGTAAAAGCACCGAGGGGTAACCAGGAAAGCAAATACAAGCGGCCAGCGATTGTTTTAAGTCCCGGAGGCGGTAAACCTTCATCATGAGATCACTAGCATTTGATTTGCAAAGGGGTTAAACCTACAACATAATCAGATCTCAAGCATGGGTAATATCTAAATAGAAACTGGTATTCACACTGGGACTGGTTTACAGGCTGGGACAGGCTTTCAGACAGAAATATACCAACCCTCACCACACAGGGCGGTCCGAGTTTGTGCGGCCGAGCATACTGTCAGGGTTCTGCCGCCACAAACCAGGGGTCGGACCGCGAGGCTGAGGTGGGGTTGTAAAAGCACCGACCTGAGACGCGCAGGCTGATCCGGATTGCGCAGTTCGTTGTCAAACGAAGCAGGATCAGGAAAGGAGAAGACAGCGTCGTCGTTGTACAAGCCAGGGTCAGGACAGGAGATATCAGGATAACCATGTTCAGGCAGGAGTTCGGCAACAGGTAGTCAGGAGAGCCCCCGCTTCAGCTTAGGAGCGCGGGTTGGCCTCTGCGCGGCGACGACCATGGCCCATGGTACTGGTCACAGGAGATGGTAGGCAGACCAGAATAGAACACCGCGTGTGCTGCACGGGTGCACCAGTGCTACAGCGCAAGAGTCTGAGCGGCTGGGAATCCTCTGTAACAGCGCAGGAACCGGACACGGCCTCTCTAGATTAGGGAAAGAGTAGGCCCCAGGAACCAGGAAGCTGAAGATCCACAGGGAAACCTCCGCTACAGTGCAGGAATCAGGAGACTGAAGAGCGTGGGGGATACCTTTTCCTCAGTGCAGGAAAGCAGGAAGCTGAAGACATAGGGATACCTTTGCTTCAGCGCGGAGAACAAGCGGGAAATTGAAGGAAGCTGAAGGACGCAGGGCGAACTCCGTATCAGCATAGGAGAACAAGCGGCTTGAAGGGAGCTGAAGGACGCAGGGCGGAACCTGGTATCAGCATAGGAGAACAAGCGGCTTGAGGAAGCTGAAGGCGCAGGGCGGAAACTGGTATCAGCATAGGGAACAAGCGAGGGCTTGTGGCAAAACAGTAGACATCCAGTTAGGACTATGCTCGGCAGGGAGCATTATGGGAAGACAGTACTTAAAGGCCAGCGGGCCAATCCCCGGAGGGGGTGTGAAGAGTACTGCTCCAATGAAATGAAGAAGTCTAGGTTGCAGTGATAGGCTGCACAGCTGCAGTAGATACCAGAGGGAGTGTGTATTGCTTTGATGAGTGAATCCAGGCTGCAGCAAACCTCAGGAGAGCTGATCCAGAACATGCCCGGTCTGCCAGGTAAGGCAACCAGTAACCGTGAGCGGATTCCTTACAGTACCCCACCCCTTCACGCGAGACTCCGGGCGAACATGAGCACTCATAGAGTTGGAGGACCGGGAATTGTTGCTGAACAGTCTAGGATTGGGGTTAGAGTCGACTCCAGAGACTCATGATTAGTCTTAGTGTACCCACCCCGGTGAGAAACTGTGGCCAGACAGGACCATCCATGGGCCTTGGGACATGAGTTGTTCCTAAAATTTCTTAGGTAGAAAGGGCATCCGAAACGAGCAGTTCTTTAGTGAGTACAGTTCAAGAAATAAGAGTAGTAGAAGAACATCCTTGGTACATGGCTCGCCCGCAAAATGACTTGGAAATCCCAGGTTGTAGAAGAACCAGAGGGTTCCAGAGCAGAAACGGCCAGAAGAACCCACAGGAAGCCCAGTTTTAATAAGAACTGATCTGGATCAGCGGCCCTGATAATTGATCGAATACACCAGGAGGAACTGTTGTAACAGAAAAAGTCTTGGCTGACCACTGCATGTTGGAATTTGCGAGGAATTTTTCCTCTAGAAGGCTCCAGGTAATGGTTAGTAAGGTTAGGTTGGTTGGAAGCATCTCCCGGTATTGGTATGGAAGGTGACAAGGCAAGCAGTAACACAGGCATAGGGACCGAAATCTTGGGATACGTACAGAGTATTTCCAACTGAGAGGAAAAACAGGGGCAACACGAAAATTCGAGGGCAAAACCATGGTTTAGCAGGAGCGAGAAGCAACAACAGTAGAGCTTCCAATACTGGAAATCTTCATTGGGAGATAAATTGTCAGTGAATCAGGAATAGTCCTTGGATCTTCAAATCAGTAGCTTGAGAAAAAGGCAGAGCCAGGGGAGTGGTGGGAGGGAAGCTAAATCAGAAGCTGAAGTCTGTACCTCAGTGACAGGGCCCTGAGAATCAACAAGCAGCAAGTATGAACTATGAAAAATCTTAATGGAAGGCACCTTAGGAGTACAAGGAGTCTTTTCCGAAACTGCAATGGCCCTAACCACAGGGGTACCTACCTGTCAAAACATGAATAGGGTGTGTTCTAGTGCAAAATCTCTGATCACAGGATCCTACAAATAGTGAGGGTGTCTGGGTTGATTAGAGAAAAAATCAGATGTATTGATAAGTGACTTAGAACAAACTACTGAGGTTCTAGATTTGCTGGACATGTGAGAAAAAATACCCTTTAAGACAGGAGCTTTAATTTCCTCCCAGAGTAACCCCATGTTTGCTGGGACATATTTAGACACAGTACTGAGGGACTGGGTTCATCAAAGGCAGGACAGCTAAATAGCTCAGATTTTAAACCCAGGACTTGTAATATGGGTGGTGACCTCGACAGTACTAAGGGGAGTGACACACAGATATGCTGATCCCCAAAGGATTAGCCTGGAGAGAGAATCAGGGGACCCCCCAGACAGGATACTCATTGTAGAAAGAGCTTCAGAATCAGAAGGAGAATCATTACCTCTCAGAGTCTCAAAACTAGTAAGACACAATTCAGCGAGAAAAGGGAAACCGTGTGCAAGCTTTTTATAATCTATATGAAAAAGCGTCATTTTGGGAGAAACCGTGTGGCAGCAAACATTTCTGGGAACACAATATGAACCATAGGAGGAACATACAGACTATGTATGCTTTTAACCCTAAGCATAAAGAGGAGAAGAACTCAGACAGTACACGGGGGTTAATCATAACTGATGGCTCTGAAGTGGATATTTGGTAAGGAATATCTGGGAAACCAGAAATTACTGGCAGGACTCCAAATGTGGGAACTATGCGCTGAAGCGAGCAGGATCACGCTATGTGGGCGAAGGCTGGTTCAGTGAAATACCCGGGAGAAGGAACTCTGCGACCAAGCTTAGGGAAAAACCTGACTCCTGACTACATTTATCAGGAACCAGAACTTTAGCCGAAGTGTCTCAGAGGCGAAGCTGCGGAAATTGAGCTGAAGCAGGGGATTTAGCAAAGAATATCTAGGGACTCCGTACGGTTATAGGAATCCCTAATGCAACCTCTGCTGTGACTTGTGGACTCATTTCTGAGGGCTAAAACGAAGGCATTAACTTGGAGGCAGCAAGAATTTACAGGGGTTAATGCAGACAGTGCTGAGAGTAAAACACAGGAAATTTTTTTTCTCGTATTAGGAGAGACAAGGGATCTCTCCTCTGGAGCTAGGGGCGTGACCGTGGCTGGCAGAGAACAGGGAATATCAAAGGAGACTCAGAGAGCTGCCCCTCAGGGGTTAATACAGAAATGACCCTGGGAACAGAACTTAGGGATTCTTTCTCTGACGGGGAAAGCGACAGGATGCCTAAGCGAGTTTACAAGCTGGAAAACCCTCAAGAGCTGGAGTGACAGATTCGGAGTTAGAAATAGGGGAACAAAGGACTTATTCTCTGATACAAGAACATTAGTGCTGGGAGAGCAACATATGTATTCTCCAGGGGACCTCACAGGACGGATCGGCAGGGTTAACGAAAACATATCATTGGTGTCAGGGAACCCGGCATATACTCAGGGCAAGGATCCGTGGTAGACCAGGGATACAGCCAAGCGGCAGCGAAGCTGGCGAGGGGAGGATCCTGTTCCTTATGCAAATGTCCAATGTCATGGAAAGGATATGGAGTGTTTTTTGGGCATCAGCCAACATGAGGAGAGGGTCCACTTTTGATATAAATGTCTAAAGACAAGGCCAGGGAAGAGAGTTCCTTTTGGGCTCGTCCAATTCTAAAGGGTACACATTTTTCCCAAGTTAAGGGGTAACCAGGAAAGCAAATACAAGCGGCCAGCGATTGTTTTAAGTCCCGGAGGCGGTAAACCTTCATCATGAGATCACTACGGCATTTGATTTGCAAAGGGGTTAAACCTACAAACATAATCAGATCCTCAAGCATGGGTAATATCTCACATAGAAACTGGTATTCACACTGGGACTGGTTTACAGGCTGGGACAGGCTTTCAGACAGAAACTTACCAACCCTCACCACAGGGAGTCGAGTTTGTGCGGACGAGAACTGTCAGGGTTCTGCTCGCCACAAACCAGGGTCGGACCGCGAGGCTGAGGTGGGGTTGTAAAAGCCCGACCTGAGACCGCGCAGGCTGATCGGATTGCGCAGTTCGTTGTCAAACGTATAGCAGGATCAGGAAAGGAGAAGACAGCGTCGTCGTTGTACAAGCCCGGGTCAGGACAGGAGATATCAGGATAACCATTGTTCAGGCAAGAGTTCGGCAACAGGTAGTCAGGAGAGCCCCGCTTCAGCTTAGGACGCGGGGTTGGCCCTGCGCGAGCGACGACCATGGCCCATGGTACTGGTCACAGAGATGGTAGGCAGACCAGAATAGCACACGCGTGTGCTGCACGGGTGCACCAGTGCTACAGCAGCAAGAGTCTGAGCGGCTGGGGAATCCTCTGTAACGCGCAGGAACCAGGACACGGCCCTCTAGATTAGGGAAAGAGTAGGCCCCAGGAACCAGGAAGCTGGAAGATCCACGGGAAACCTCCGCTACGTGCAGGAATCAGGAGACTGAAGAGCGTGGGGGATACCTTTGCCTCAGTGCAGGAAAGCAGGAAGTGAAGACATAGGGATACCTTTGCTTCAGCGCAGGAGAACAAGCGGGAACTTGAAGGAAGCTGAAGGACGCAGGGCGGAACTCCGTATCAGCATAGGAGAACAAGCGGCTTGAAGGGAGCTGAAGGACGCAGGGCGGAACCTGGTATAACATAGGAGAACAAAGCGGCTTGAGGAAGCTGAAGGACGCAGGGCGGGGACCTGGTATCAGCATAGGGAACAAGCGAGGGCTTGTGGCAAAACAGTAGACATCCAGTTAGGACTATGCTCGGCAGGAGCATATGGAAGACAGTAATTAAAGGCCAGCGGGCCAATCCCCGGAGGGGTGGTGTGATGTGAAGGTACTGCCTCCAATGAATGAATGCAAGTCTAGGTTGCAGTGATAGGCTGCACAGCTGCAGTAGAACACGAGGGAGTGTGTATGCTTTGATGAGTGAATCCAGGCTGCAGCAACCTCAGGAGAGCTGATCCAGAAACTGCACCGGTTGAAGGTAAGGCAACCAGTAAACCGTGGAGCGGATTCCTTACAGTACCCCCCCCTTCACGCGAGACCTCCGGGCGAAACAGAGCACTCATAGAGTTGGAGGACCGGGAATTGTTGTGAACAGTCTAGGATTGGGTTAGAGTCGTACTCCAGAGACTCATGATTAGTCTTAGTGTACCCCCACCCCCGGTGAGAACTGTGGCCAGACAAGGACCATCCATGGGCCTTGGGGACATTGAGTTGTTCCTAAAATTTTAGGTAGAAAGGGCATCCGTAAACGAGCAGTTCTTTAGGTGAGTACAGTTCTAAGAAATAGAGTAGTAGAAGAACATCCTTGGTACATGGCTCGCCCCGCCAAACATGACTTGGAAATCCAGGGTTGTGAAGAACCAGAGGGTTCCAGAGCAGAAACAGGCGAAGAACCCCTACAGGAAGCCCAGTCTTTAATAAGGAACCTGAATCTAGGATCAGCGCCCTGATAATTGATCGAATACACCAGGAGACTTTGTAACAGAAAAGTGGCTGACCACTGCATGGTTGGAATTTGCGAGGAATTTTTCCTCTAGAAGGCTCCCAGGTAATGGTTAGTAAGGGTAAGGTTGGTTGGAAGATTCTCCCGGTATTGGTATGGAAGGTGAAAAGGCAAGCAGTAAACCAGGCATAGGGACCGAAATCTTGGGATAACGTTACAGAGTATTCCAACTGAGAGAGGAAATAACAGGGGCAACGAAAATTCCGAGGGACAAAACCCTGGTTTAGCAGGAGCAGAGAAGCAAACAACAGTAGAGCTCTCCAATACTGGGAAATCTTCATTGGGAGATAATATTCAGTGAATCAGAATAGTCCTTGGGATCTTCAATCAGTAGCTTGAGAAAAAGGCAGAGCCAGGGTAGTGGTGGGAGGGAAGCTAACATCAGAAGCGAAGGTCTGTACCTCAGTGACAGGGCCCTGAGAATCAACAAGCAGCAAGTATGAACTATGAAAACTCTAATGACAGGCACCTTAGGAGTACAAGGAGGTCTTTTCCGAAACTGCAATGGCCCTAACCCCAGGGGTACGGTACCTACCTGTCAAAACATGAATAGGTGTGTTTCTAGTGCAAAATCTTGATCACAGGATCCTAACCAATAGTGAGGGTGTCTGGTTTGATTAGAGAAAAAATCAGATGATTGATAAGGGACTTAGAAAACAACTACTGAGGTTCTAGATTGTGGACATGTGAGAAAAAATACCTTAAGACAGGAGCTTTAATTCCTCCCAGAGATCCCCATGTTTGCGGGACATATTTAGACACAGTACTGAGGGGACTGGGTTCAGCAAAGGCAGGACAGCTAAATAGCTCAGAATTTAAAACCCCAGGACTGTAATATGGCTGGTGACTCTAGACAGTACTAGGGGACGTGAACAGATATGTGATCCCAAAGGATTAGCCTGGGAGAGGAGAAATCAGGGGAACCCCCAGACAGGATACTCTTGTAGAAAGAGCTTCAGAATCAGGAGGAGAATCATTACCTCTCACAGTCTCAAAACTAGTAAGACACAATTCAGCGAAAAAGGGAAACCGTGTGCAAGCTTTTTAACTATATAATTGAAAAAGCGTCACTTTTGGGAGAAAAAACGTGTGTCAGCAAACATCCTGGGAACACAATATGAACCATAGGAGGAACATACAGACTATGGATGCTTTTAACCCTAAGCATAAAGAGGAGAAGAACTCAGACAGTACACGGGGGTTAATCATAACTGTAGGCTCTGAAGTAGGTATTTGGTAAGGAATATCTGGGAAACCAGAAATACTGCAGACTCCATATGTGGGAACTATGCGCTGAAGCAGGGATCACGCTATGTGGGCGAAGGCTGGTTCAGTGAAATACCCGGAGAAGGAACTCTGCGACCAAGCTTAGGAAAAACCTGACTCCTGACTACATTTCAGGAACCAGAACTTTAGCCGAAGTCTCCAGAGGCGAGCTGCGGAAAACTTGAGCTGAAGCAGGGATTTAGCAAAGATATCTAGGGACTCGTACGGTTATAGGAATCCCTCAATGCACCTCTGCTGTCTGACTTGTGGACTCATTTCTCTGAGGCTAAAACGAAGGCATTAACTGGAGGCAGCAAGAATTTACAGGGGTTAGAAGGCATGCTGAGAGAAAACACAGGAATTTTTTCTTTGTATTAGGAGAGACAAGGGATCTCTCTCTGGAGCTAGGGGGTGACCGGGCTGGCAAGAGAACAGGGAATTATCAAAGGAGATCAGAGAGCTGCCCCTCAGGGGTTAATACAGAAATGACCCTGGGAACAGAACTTAGGGATTCTTTCTCTGACGGGGAAAGCGCAACAGGACTGCTAGCAAGTTTAAAGCTGGAAAACCCTCAAGAGCTGGAGTGACAGATTCGAGTTAGAAATAGGGGAACAAGGGATTATTCTCTGATACAAGAACATATAGTGCTGGGTAGAGCAACATATGTATTCTCCAGGGGACCTCACAGACTGATCGGAGGGTTAACGAAAACATATCATTGGTGTCAGGGAACCGGCCATATACTCAGGGCAAGGATCCGTGGTAGACCAGGGATACAGCCAAGCGGCAGCGAAGCTGGCGAGGGGAGGATCCTGTCCTTATGCAAATGTTCCAATGTCATGGAAAGGATATGGAGTTGTTTTTGGGCATCAGCCAACATGAGGAGAGGGTCCACTTGTGCTATAAATGTCTAAAGACAAGGCCAGGGAAGAGAGTCCTTTGGGCGTCGTCCCAATTCTAAGGGTACACATTTCCCAAGTTAAAAGGAGGGTAACCAGGAAAGCAAATACAGCGGCCAGTCGATTGTTGTAAGTCCCGGAGGCGGGTAACCTTCATCATGAGATCACTAACGCATTGTTTGCAAAGGGGTAAACCTACAAACATAATCAGATCCTCAACGCAGGGTAATATCTCACATGAGAAACTGTTATAACACGGACTGGTTTACAAGGCTGGGACAGGCTTCAGACAGAACTACACCCTCACCACAGGGCGGTCCAGTTGTGCGGCCGAGCATACTGTCGGGTTTCTGCTCGCCACAAACCAGGGTCGGACCGCGAGGCTGAGGTGGGGTTGTAAAAGCACCGACCTGAGACCGCGCAGGCTGATCCGGATTGCGCAGTTCGTTGTCAAACGTAGCAGGATCAGGAAAGGAGAAGACAGCGTCGTCGTTGTACAAGCCAGGGTCAGGACAGGAGATATCAGGATAACCATTGTTCAGGCAAGAGTTCGGCAACAGGTAGTCAGGAGAGCCCCGCTTCAGCTTAGGAGCGCGGGGTTGGCCTCTGCGCGAGCGACGACCATGGCCCATGGTACTGGTCACAGGAGATGGTAGGCAGACCAGAATAGCACACCGCTTTGCTGCACGGGTGCACCCGTGCTACAGCGCAAGAGTCCTGAGCGGCTGGGGAATCCTCTGAAACAGCGCAGGAACCAGGACACGGCCTCTCTAGATTAGGGAAAGAGTAGGCCCCAGGAACCAGGAAGCTGAAGATCCACAGGGAAACCTCCGCTACAGTGCAGGAATCAGGAGACTGAAGAGCGCGGGGGATACCTTTGCCTCAGTGCAGGAAAGCAGGAAGCTGAAGACATAGGGGATACCTTTGCTTCAGCGCAGGAGAACAAGCGGGAACTTGAAGGAAGCTGAAGGACGCAGGGCGGAACCTCCGTATCAGCATAGGAGAACAAGCGGCTTGAAGGGAGCTGAAGGACGCAGGGCGGAACCTGGTATCAGCATAGGAGAACAAGCGGCTTGAAGGAAGCTGAAGGACGCAGGACGGAACCTGGTATCAGCATAGGAGAACAAGCGAGGGCTTGTGGCAAAACAGTAGACATCCAGTTAGGACTATGCTCGGCAGGGAGCATTATGGGAAGACAGTACTTAAAGGCCAGCGGGCCAATCCCCGGAGGGGGGTGTGAAGGTACTGCTCCAATGAATGAATGCAAGTCTAGGTTGCAGTGATAGGCTGCACAGCTGCAGTAGATACCAGAGGGAGTGTGTATTGCTTTGATGAGTGAATCCAGGCTGCAGCAAACCTCAGGAGAGCTGATCCAGAACTGCACCGGTCTGCAAGGTAAGGCAACCAGTAAACCGTGGAGCGGATTCCTTAAGTACCCCCCCCTTCACGCGAGACCTTCCGGCGAAAATGAGCACTCATAGAGTTGGAGCCGGGAATTGTTGTGAACAGTTAGGATTGGGTTAGAGTCGTACTCCAGAGACTCATGATTAGTCCTTAGTGTACCCCCACCCCCGGTGAGAATGTGGCCAGACAAGGACCATCAATGGCCTTGGGGACATTGAGTTGTTCCTAAAATTTTAGGTAGAAAGGGCATCCGTAAACGAGCAGTTCTTTAGTGAGTACAGTTCTAAGAAATAGAGTTTAGTAGAAGAAATCCTTGGTACATGGCTCGCCCCGCCAACTGACTTGGAAATCCAGGGTGGTTGTGAGAACCAGAGGGTTCCAGAGCAGAAACACGGCGACTAGAAACGCCCTACAGGAGCCCAGTCTTTAATAAGGAACCGATCTAGGATCACGGCCCTGATAATGCTCGAAATACACCAGAAGGAACTTGTTGATAACAGAAAAGAGTGGCTGACCACGGCATGGTTGGAATTGGCCGAGGAATTTTCCTCTAGAAGGCTCCAGGTCAATGGGTTAGAAAGGGAGAGGTTGGTTGGAAGATCTCTCCGGTATGTGGTATGGAAGGTGAAAAGGCAATCAGTAAACCGGCATAGGAACCGAATCCTTGGATAACGTACAGAGGATTCCAACGAGAGGAAGAATAACAGGGGCAACCGAAAATTCCGAGGACAAACCCTGGTGTTAGCAGGAGCATAGAAGCAAACAACAGTAAGAGCTCTCCAATACTGGGAAATTCTCATGGGAGATAATATTTCAGTGAATCAGAATAGTCACTCTGGGATCTCCGTCAATCAGGCGGTTAGTGCTTGAGAAAACAGCGCAGAGAAGGTAAGTGGTGGGAGGGAATCTAAACATTCAGAACGTGAATTCTGATACCTCATGACAGGGCCCCTGAGAATCAACAAGTCATCAAGTAGAACTATGAAACTCTGAATGACGGCACTTATAGGAGTACAAGGAGTCTTTTTCCGAAACTGCAAATGGCTCCTAACGTCCCACAAGTACGGGTACCTATACCCTGTCACAAACATTCGCATAGCGTGCTTGTTTTCCTAGTGCAAAATCCTACTGATCACAAGGACTCCTAACAAATCAGTGGAGGGTGTCTGGTTTGATTAGAGAAAAAATCCGATGTATTGGATAAGGTGACTTAGAAACAACTACTGAGGGTTTAGATTGTGGACCTGTGAGAAAAATACCACTTTAAGACAGGAGCTTTAAGTTTTCCTCCCAAGTAACCCCATGGTTTGTCGTGGTACATTTTAGACACGTACTGAGCAGGGACTGTGTTCAGCAAAGGCAGACAGCCTAATAGCTCGAATTTAAAACCCCAGGACTGTAATATGTGCCATAAGGTGACCTAAGAAGTACTAAGGGACGTGAAACACAGACTATGCCTGATCCCACCAAGACTTAGCCTGGAGAGAGAAATCAGGGGGGAACCCCCCAGACGGATACTCTTGTAGAAAGAGCTTCAGAATCAGGAGGAGTAATCATTACCTCTCAGATCTCAAAACTAGTAAGTACACAATCAGCGAAAAGGGAAACCGTGTGCAAAGCTTTTTATAATAATGAAAAAAGCGTCACTCCTATTGGGAGAAAAACCGTTGTGTCAGCAAACATCCTGGGAACACAATATGAACCATAGGAGGAACATACAGACTACTGTATGCTTTAACCCTAAGCATAAAGAGGAGAAGAATCAGACAGTACACGGGGTTAATCATGAACTGTATGGTCTGAAGTAGTATTTGGTAAGGAATATCTGGGAACCAGAAATTACTGCAGACTCCATAATGTGGGAACTATGCGCTGAAGCAGGATCACCGCTATGTGGGCGAAGGCTGGTTCAGTGAAAATACCCGGGAGAAGGCAACTCTGCGACCAAGCTTAGGAAAAAACCTGACTCCTGACTACATTCTCAGGAACCAGAACTTAGCCGAAGTCTCCAGAGGCGAAGCTGCGGAAACTTGAGCTGAAGCAGGGATTTAGCAAAGAATCTAGGGACTCCGTACGGTTATAGGAATCCCTCAATGCCACCTCTGCTGTCTGACTTGTGGACTCATTTCTCTGAGGCTAAAACGAAGGCATAACTTGGAGGCGCAAGAATTTACAGGGTTATGCAAGACATGCACTGAGAGTAAAACACAGGAAATTTTTTCTTGATTAGGAAGACAAGGGATCTCTCTCTGGAGCTAGGGGGTGACCGTGGCTGGCACAGAGAACGGAATTATCAAGGAGATCAGAGAGCTGCCCCTCAGGGGTTAATACAGAAATGACCCTGGGAACAGAACTTAGGGATTCTTTCTCTGACGGGGAAAGCGCACAGGACTGCTAGCAAGTTTAAAGCTGGAAACCCTCAAGAGCTGAGTGACAGATTCGGAGTTAGAAATAGGGGAACAAAGGGACTTATTCTCTGATACAAGAACATAGTAGTGCTGGGTAGAGCAACATATGTATTCTCCAGGGGACCTCACAGACTGGATCGGCAGGGGTTAACGAAAACATATCATTGGTGTCAGGGAACCCGGCCATATACTCAGGGCAAGGATCCGTGGTAGACCAGGGATACAGCCAAGCGGCATGCGAAGCTGCGAGGGGAGGATCCTGTTTCCTTTATGCAAATGTTCCAATGTCATGGAAAGGATAGGAGTGTTTTTTTGGGCATCAGCCAACATGAGGAGAGGTCCACTTTTGCTATATAAATGTCTAAAGCAAGGCCAGGACAGAGAGTTCCTTTGGGCGTCGTCCAATTCTAAAGGGTACACAATTTTCCCAAGTTAAAAGGGGTAACCAGGAAAGCAAATACAAGCGGCCAGCGATTGTTTTAAGTCCCGTGAGGCGGTAAACCTTCATCATGAGATCACTACGGCATTGTTTTGCAAAGGGGTTTAAACCTACAAACATAATCAGATCCTCAGCAGGGTAATATCTCACATAAACTGGTACACACTGGACTGGTTTACAAGGACTGGGACAGGCTTTCAGACAGAAACTACCACCCTCACCACCAGGGCGGTCCGAGTTGTGCGGCCGAGCAACTGTCGGGTTCTGCTCGCCACCAAACCAGGGTCGGACCGCGAGGCTGAGGTGGGGTTGTAAAAGCACCGACCTGAGACCGCGCAGGCTGATCCGGATTGCGCAGTTCGTTGTCAAACGTAGCAGGATCAGGAAAGGAGAAGACAGCGTCGTCGTTGTACAAGCCAGGGTCAGGACAGGAGATATCAGGATAACCATTGTTCAGGCAAGAGTTCGGCAACAGGTAGTCAGGAGAGCCCCGCTTCAGCTTAGGAGCGCGGGGTTGGCCTCTGCGCGAGCGACGACCATGGCCCATGGTACTGGTCACAGGAGATGGTAGGCAGACCAGAATAGCACACCGCGTTGCTGCACGGGTGCACCAGTGCTACAGCGCAAGAGTCCTGAGCGGCTGGGGAATCCTCTGTAACAGCGCAGGAACCAGGACACGGCCTCTCTAGATTAGGGAAAGAGTAGGCCCCAGGAACCAGGAAGCTGAAGATCCACAGGGAAACCTCCGCTACAGTGCAGGAATCAGGAGACTGAAGAGCGTGGGGGATACCTTTGCCTCAGTGCAGGAAAGCAGGAAGCTGAAGACATAGGGGATACCTTTGCTTCAGCGCAGGAGAACAAGCGGGAACTTGAAGGAAGCTGAAGGACGCAGGGCGGAACCTCCGTATCAGCATAGGAGAACAAGCGGCTTGAAGGGAGCTGAAGGACGCAGGGCGGAACCTGGTATCAGCATAGGAGAACAAGCGGCTTGAAGGAAGCTGAAGGACGCAGGGCGGAACCTGGTATCAGCATAGGAGAACAAGCGAGGGCTTGTGGCAAAACAGTAGACATCCAGTTAGGACTATGCTCGGCAGGGAGCATTATGGGAAGACAGTACTTAAAGGCCAGCGGGCCAATCCCCGGAGGGGGGTGTGAAGGTACTGCTCCAATGAATGAATGCAAGTCTAGGTTGCAGTGATAGGCTGCACAGCTGCAGTAGATACCAGAGGGAGTGTGTATTGCTTTGATGAGTGAATCCAGGCTGCAGCAAACCTCAGGAGAGCTGATCCAGAACTGCACCGGTTTGCAAGGTAAGGCAACCAGTAAACCGTGGAGCGGATTCCTTACACTCTCACTCTCAGACACACTCTCTCAGACTCTCTCACTCTCAGACACACTCTCTCAGACACACGCTCAGACACACTCTCTCTCACAGACACACACTCTCTCAGACCTCACTCTCTCTCACTCTCTCAGACACACTCTCTCTCACTCTCTCAGACACACACTCCCTCTCACTCTCTCAGACACACACTTTCTCTCACTCTCTCAGACACACTCTCTCTCACTCTCTCAGACACACACTCTCTCTCACTCTCTCAGACAGACACTCTCTCAGACACACTCTCTCTCACTCTCTCAGACACACACTCTCTCACTCTCTCAGACACACACTCTCTCACAGACACATACTCTCTCTCAGACACACACTCTCTCTCAGACACACACTCTCTCTTTCAGACACACACTCTCTCTCTCAGACACACACTCTCTCTCTCAGACACACACTCTCTCTCTCAGACACACACTCTCTCTCTTAGACACACTCTCTCAATCTCTCTCAGACACACACTTTTTCACTCTCACTCTCTCAGACACACTCTCTCAGACTTTCTCACTCTCAGACACACACTCTCTCTCAGACACACACTCTCTCTCCCAGACACACACTCTCTCTCTCAGACACACACTCTATTTCAAACACACACTCTCTCAGACACACACACTCTCAGACACACACTCTCTCAGACACACACACTCTCTCACTCACTCTCTCAGACACACACTCTCTCACTCACTCTCTCTCAGAAACACTGTCTCACTCACTCTCTCAGACACATTCTCTCTCTCACTCTCTCAGACACATTCTCTCTCATTCTCTCAGACACACTCTCTCTCACACACACACACACACTCTCTCAGACACACTCTCAGACACATTCTCTCTCTCACTCTCTCAGACACACGCTCTCTCACTTTCTCAGACACACGCTCTCTCACTCTCGCAGACACACTCTCTCTCACTCTCTCAGACACACTCTCTCTCACTCTC